>LPNX010392680.1:408043-521600 GCA_001517045.1 Pseudotsuga menziesii | reverse complement strand
AAACTTTTACCATGCGAAATTTTTTTTTTTTTTTTTTGAAATAAATGCTAAAAATTTTCTAAACAATTCTATAAACAAGGGACAGAAATGGCTGTAGGGCTACAAGTGGTACAGGTGGCTGTGCAAGTGCAGGAAAAATGGAGGCAAAGTGGCTGGGTTTCGGCATGGAAACAAGGGCAAAAAATAGTTCGCAAACCGCGGGTATGGGGCGGACTCGCGCGGTCGGACCGCGGGTTTGAAGGCAACAGTCGCGCACAGATCGCGGGTTTAAAGGAAACAGGCGCGGTCTAGGTCACGGGATTCGGGCTGACAGCGGCGGTCAGAGCGTGACTGTGTTATGAACAGGAGCGGTCGGATCGCGACTGTGGGCTGAAAAAACGCGGTCGGGGCGCAACTGGGAACGTTCAAAAACGCGTCCAGGACGCAGGAAAATGGCTGACAGCGGCGGGCTGGTCGCAGGTTAGGGCCTGAAATGCACGGTCGGGCCGCGACTGCGGAATAAAAAAATGTGGTTTTCGGCAGCCGAAAACGACAGCCGAAAGTACAGTACGGAAAAATAAAGTTAAAAAAGACAGCGGAGTCGCCAAAACTGTAGCTAGGGTTTTCACCCTAGCTTGTGCTGATGAGCACCTACTAAGGAATCTGGAATCCTTAGTAGCAGTTCAATGATGTATATGAATTAAATAAAGATAAACTGAAACAAAGATTAATCTAACTACGTTCTTGAAGCTAAAGCAGTAAAAAGTAAATAACACGAAACAGAAACAGTAAAGAAATGAATAATGATTTTTATTGATGTTACCTCCAATGAGGAGGTTGATGGAGTCCGTTGCGCTGGTCCGATGTCGGTGGCTTCGATCTCCAAGCTGCTTCTTCTCCTTCTCCGGTGGTGTAAATGGGCCAAAAAGAGTTCTCAATGGTGAAAGTAGCTTGATGGTAAGCTAGGGTTTCGAGAATAATTTCGGCAGAGGCAGGATGCTTATGATAATGGATATGGAATAATGGGTCTCCATCACTTATTTATAAAACCATGTTTAGGTCAGGTTTTTAGGGTTTTAGCTGTTTTAGGGTTTCAGCTATTAGGGTTTCTTCTTTTTTCCTCATTATTTTATATTTTTTTATTCCTTTTTGGATATTTTTGGAGGAAAAAAGGATTTTATAGCCTTTTGGAGGCATTTTAAGCTTTTTGGTGACCTTTTCGATGGTTTTTATGGGTTTTTGATGGAGATATGGTAGGAAAGTGGACAAATGAGCCATGTAATGGGGTAGATGAGGTAGTTAACCATTTTTGGGTGTTAACAGACCTGACTGAGTGATCAATGCGCTGAGGGCATAGTCCGATGCATCCATCTCAATATCAAAGGGCTGATGTAAATCGGTTAACACAAGTACTAGTGTAGTACAATGCTTGTTTTTGAGTTGTTCAAAAGCTTGTTGTTGTGTCGGTGTCCATTTGAAGACAATTTTTCCATTTCCTTTTGTCAACTGATTCAAAGGCCATGTGATGTGGCTGAAGCCAAGTATGAATCATTGATATAAATTTGCCAAAGAAGGAAAACTTCTTAGTTCATGAATGTTTTGAGGAATGGGCCAATCTTTGAGGATATGTACTTTTTTTGGGCCGACATGAATGCCCGTAGAGTCAATTACATACCCCAAATATTTGAGGCTGGTATCGCAAATGAGCATTTGTCCATGTTCAGATATAGTTGATGATGCTGGAGAGTGTCGAAGACTTGTAGAAGTTGTTTGACATGTTCTTCCCATGATCGACTGAAAATCCAAATGTCGTCAAGATAGACAATGCCACATTTATCAATGAAAGTTCGTAGAAGGCCATCCATATATCTCATGAAGGTTGTAGGTGCATTAGTTAAGTTGAAAGGAATGACTAACCATTCAAAAAATCCTTTCTTTGTATTGAAAGTCGTTTTCCATACATCGGTTGACTCGATTGGAATTTGGTGGTATCCCAACTTGAGGTTGTGTTTGGTAAAGAACTTAGCGCCTTTCATATTATCGATGAGTTCATTAATTTGTGGAAGAGGGTATTTGTTCTTTATTGAAATTTTGTTTAGAGCTTGATAGTCGATGCACATGCACCAAGTCTCATCTTTCTTTGGACTAAGACAACTGGACTTCCACAAGGAGAGGAGCTGGGGCAGATATGACACTTGTTGATCAAACCTTGGATTTTCCTGCAAATCTCTTCATTTTCTAGAATGGATCTTCTATGAACACATGCGTTAGATAATGAAGAACAAGGAACAAATTCAATGGAGTGTTTTACCTGACAATGCAGAGGTACTCTGTTTGGTTCTTGAAATATATTCTGGTATTCTTCAAGAATGTGGTCGATCTGTTCTTGTTGTCGAGAGCTACGCTAGTCCTTGAGTCGACTTGTTGTTGTAGTCTTCCTGGAATGTTGAGGATTTATCAAGATTAATGTGAACTTTTGATCATGATTGATAACCTTCTTTGTTTTTTTGGCATATATCATAGCAACTGTTTATGTGGGTTATCACTCTAGTATTCCATACCATTGATTCCGTATTTTGACAATCACATTCTAAGGCTGTGACTGATATGTACTGTGTCGATCCCATAGGTAAGGTTTCCTGAATAGGGCGTCGGCTATGGAAAGATGTGCCATGTCACAGAGTACTTCATCTTCAAAATCCTTAGTGAAGTAGGCAAGTCAACATTGGCGTATTATCCTTAGTTCTTTCCCATCCTTCAGCCAACTAAAATTGTTAGGCCAAGGATGTGGGCTGGTGAGAAGACCTAATTTCTTCACAAGATCTTCAAAAACAAATTTCTTCTGGCTACCATTATCCACAATCAGATGTAATGGATTTTCTTGAACCCATATCCGTGTATGGAATAGGCGCTCTCATTCCTCCTCATTGACGATAGTCGAGGCTGTCAGAGTGGTTGAGGTCGACGCCAAGAGGGTTGATGCATTTGCATCAGATTCTACCAGGGTTCTGTTGGACAAGTTGGATGTTGACAATTTTTCCAAAAATGTCTTCTGAGCTTTGCATTATGATGCATCATGCCATGTTGAACTGTGATAATCACACCATTTCTCGGTAGAAGCTTGTTTGTTGCGATCCCTCTTGTCTTTCTGAAATTTCTTGTTTTGATGATCAATATTTGGTGGATTCGACTGAGAAGGGTTCTTGAACTTGTTGGAGTTGAATCGTGACTTCTTATTAGATGCTCGACCTGTTGGATTATTTGCGAAATGTGATTTTCCTTTACGTTTAGCTTAAATATTGCTAGCATAATGAAATGCATCCACAAGCGTACTGACAACCAAAAAATCCATCTCTTGATGAATGTATGGGGATAAACCACCAACATACTTCAGGACAAGCAATTTCTCTTCTTCTTGGAAACCAAGTATATCCCTGAGTTGATAGAACTTGTCGGTGTAACTCTGTACAGACTGGTATTTCCATTTCGTTACCTGGTTCCACTTCTTATACTGTTGTTCAAGATACTTGGGTGGGTAGAATTCCTTTCAAACATATTCAAAAAATTTTACCCATGTGTTTATGGGGTCATCTTATTTTTCCATATTTGTCAATAGATTCTTGCACCAATAGTGTACAGAGGTTGACATTTTTAAGGATGCAATGGTGATATTTTCCTCTTTAGAGAGTTGATTCACTGCATAGTGAGATTCTAGTTGTTCTGCCCAATTATCGATAGATTCTACATCAATATTTCCTTTGAGGACTGGTATGTACACATTCATTTGCACTTTGAAGGGGCTGATTTTATCAGAGTCAGGTCGCATCGAGGATTTCCTAGATTTTGAAGTGACTCTCATGAGAATCTCACTGAACTAAGAAAACATTTTGGTTTGTTGGTGAGCTAGTGCTTTTTCTATGAGTTGTTCTGTATCGTCAGTTGCATGTCTATTGTCTACTTCTTCGACCATCTTTTCTGAAGTTGAAGCAAGTGTTTGCTTGTGTTGCTGAGTTTGTGAGCCTGTTTGAACAAGAATAAGTTAAATAACTTTGATTGAAGTGCTTATGTAACTTATGCTCTGAACAAGTTCTTGCTTTGATACCAGTGATCCAGGCCGTGCTTAGGTGCACGTTGGGGACAAAAATCAACTGAATGGGTCAAGTTATATTATCGAAGAAGCATTTAAGAAGAAACAACAAAGAAGGAAGTACACCAGGTTGAAAAGAAGCATGCACACAAAAAAATGCAACAATTCAAACCAATTTATTACTTCTTCTCCATGAAAGAAGGAGGAATTAGAATCTGTATATTACATTAGTGTACATGCTTATATAGGATGTTGAGACACTTGTGTGACTACCCATTACATTCAATTACAAAGAATTTATAATGGTTTAGACTTTAAACCATTGCAGATCATGTTGATATGATGTATGTTGAGGAGGGTCTGTCGAGGTGAACCTGTCGAGGAGAACATGTCGAGGAGGACCTATCAAAGGAGAACCTGTGGAACAGACATGTCAAGGTGAACCTGTCAAGAAAATATGTTGAGGCTTGACAACATGACAACTACTAGCTGGATCAATGTGAATGCATACAAGTGGCAGGCTAGGGTTTTACCACTAAACCCCCCTAGGTTGACCAATAGGCTCCCAAACCTAACCAAAAATTCATGAATACATGTGAGAACATGTAAGGAGGCATAAATGCATAGATTCAAGGTATGGAGGTACACACGTGTAAGTACGAGAGTCTCTAGGATCCAATAAATGCCCAAGAAGACCACAAAACAACCACATTCACACATTAGCACCCTCAGTTAAATAATAAGAGGTTTCTAATCAATGTAGGTTCCTGTATAGTTAAGATGATCAAACTAGAGAGCCTCAACTATCAGGATGATCAAAGTGGAGTGTTTCAAATGTGAGCTAATGAGCAAGAAACACCTATTTGACCAGTACTGATCAATATAACCTAAGTAGGATTATACAACATAAGCATAAGGAAAATGAAAATGCCTCCTAGGCGTATACCATGGTACTAAGATAGATTAATTTCTCTAACACCCCCCTTAAGCCTAACTTACTACAACTTAAAAATAATGATTTATGAAGGCCTTGGAAACTAAGGCACACGTCACCTATTACAACAAAATTTTATTAGTCCGTGTAACCGAGGTAAGGAGGAAAACCTCATGCGAAAAAAAATCCCCTAAAAAAATGGACATGACAGAGATGATAAAAAAAGTATTCAACAGGTCCTCTTCTTCACTTGAATGATATGAAAGAACAACTTCTTGGTGATGGAATTGGTGAATATGTTATGGATGCCAAGATCATGCATCAATGCATCAAAGTGCTATAGACAAAGATTGTGTGGAGAGGCCCTTTGATGGTCATCATGTGATGATGGAGGAGAATCATAATAATGTATTTTGATGCAATCATACTCTGATATAGAAGTGTAATGAATCATCTAAAATATATCTCTACAAACTCTTTCCCAAATAATATCAAAAGATTCAACAAAATCTGCCTCATGTGTAGCTTCCAGATCATGAATAAAATCATGAATCTTCTTCCCAATTTGATGAAGCACCTTCATAAATATGTAAAAAGGATCATGAGGCTCTGAAATATCATAATATATTTCATATACAACATAAAATATCAGAGTTATGGTGTCTCCATGAGAAAATGGGTCCATAGAGAAAGAAGAATGTGCAACTAGATCACATTTACAGTTGAGAGAACTTGGAGGGTCCGGAGACTTGAGATTTGAACCATGGGTGGTAAAATAAAGTCCAGAAATATGGAACAATAGTCCCATGAAGGCCAATTATATTTATTTCCAACCAATGAAATACATGCAAGACATAAGAGCAACATATACAAGTGACATAGCATTGGAAACTAGGCAATTTTGAGATTTTCCAACTAGTGAACTTGAGGGTTGTCGAGTATTTTGGTCATGAGATGGTTGGGGAAATGAGTCTATTAATGTAATAGGATGTATATGATCCTAAATATCACCTTCAGAATAATAATGGGAAATATATGATTGTTTTGGGAAAGAGCTTTTAGAAGCCATATAAAAAACTAGTGAAAAATGACTAGTTTCTGGAGGAAGCTTTGGTGAACTAGTTGGGGTTTATTCTAAGGAAGGGATGGAGGTTTTAGACTCTGATATATCAGAAGGAAAATCAGAAATAGAGCCATCAGAAACAAATATGTAATAAATGGGTTTCTCCCATCCACACAAAGCATGCACATGCTTACCATTTCCTTACTTGCGTTGCCATCCTCTTGTAAATTTTGGAAGATCAATATGGTTCTCCTCAAGGAGCTTGGTCATGCTTTCCATATTGTTTCTGAAGAAATAACTTTAAATATGTGAGCCTATACAATAACCACATGTGGGTTTCTCTCTCTTGTTCTTCCTCGTCCTGGATCTTGAACTCCCATCAATAGAAATGGAGCTTTCTGTACTTAACTGCTTCTTCTCTTCCTCACTTTGCTTCAAATGTTTCTTCTTTCATTTGGATTGATTTGATACACGAGAAGAAAGGGATTGATCCTTGGTATATTTTATGGTACCAATTTGAACTATCTTTTCCTTCTCCTAATTCAAAGACTCCATGAAGTCTTCTAGCGCAGTCATCCTCCAATTTCTAGTTGTAAGCTTGCTTGAGTGGAATGTTGAAAAAAACACAGAATACTCAGGACCTAGCTTAGAAAGGATGGACAAGATGATTTGATCATTTTTATTCTCTATTCCACTTTGTTTTAGTTGAAGTACTAGTTCTTTGAACTTGGTAAAGAACTCTTGGATGGTATCATAGTGAGATTAGCTCATTTTTGAGATGATGACCTCTCATATCATCAATATTCCCAAATAGTGACTCAATATTGAGCTAAAATTCATTGGGTGTGCCAAGAATTTATACATTAAAGAGGATATCCCTTGAAGTACTGATACATATCATACCAAATGATTCATTAAGTCTATTGAAATACTTAGCTTTCTCCATAGTATAGCTGGGCTCAGTTTCAGTCCCCATGGTGACTCTAAATAGGCCCTTTGACCTTAGCTGGATCACCATTTTTGCATTCCATTCAAAATAGTTGAATGGGGCCAAAAATAATCGAGTCTTATCCATTATTATTGCGTACTTTGTGACAAAAGCACTGTAGATCCTGCAATGAAAAACACTAACATTTTCTGGAAATATGCCCTAAACAAAAAATCAAACGTCTCTAGATTGATTTGTAGCTCCACAAAGCTATGATACCATGTGAGAATTTCTTCAAAATGAGATCTAGCAGCTAGAGAAATATTCAAAATCAAAGTATTTGACAAAATATGCAAGAGAACAACAAAAGAGAATTGTTATAACTGATTTTACTAGAAATGGTTGATCACATATTTATGGCCTTCCTTGTCCCTCTGCAGACTCTTTAGACCCCATGGACTTATATTATCCTTTTATGTTCCAAGATCATCCCCAAAAAACCCCTGTTTATTGCTATACGCAACTTTTAAACCTATACTCACGTGTACATGCGACTTTTGAACTCAAACCCGCGTACATCAGGATGTGTGCATAAGTCCAAACATTTTTGGAATTTTCCTCATAGGAGTATGAAGATCCTGACTCTCATCCTTCCATATTCCTTCAGATCGCTTGGATTCGACCCTCCATTACCATTTTGGAGTTCTATATAAGGAACCCCTTGGATACATTGAAAATGAGGAATTAAAGAGCAAAGAAACTATAGTCCATTATTAGCTCAGTTTGCGTATACTTGAGTCTACATCCCTTTGTTCCTTTGGAGCACTTTGTGTTATTCCCAAGCTTGCTATCGAGAGATGGAGGATTGATGTGGTGGAGGCCTAGGTGGAGGACTTGGTTTCTCTGGTTTGTATACGTGCTGACAGATATTGTCACTATTGTAATCTCTAATTTTATTAATAGAAATATATTTTCCTATCCAATTGATGTGCATTTGAATGTATTGAATGCATGGATATGTTTAATTGCTTATACATTGTTGAATATATATGCTAGAGTAGGTCTAACACACTATTTTAGAGCATGATTTTCTTGTTTGTTGTTGTTGAGAGTGAATTGCTAAAGCAATCGTGAATTGGAAAAGATCAACATAGATCTACTTCAACCATCTGGAAAAAGGTACAATTCGATATCCCTTAGTGTTATATGTTTGGTTTCTATTGCATATTGGGAAAGATTGATTTCTAGTGTCAAAGTTATATATTGTGGTACACCCCAAGCCATAGGAAGTTTCTCTTAGTAATAGAATTGGCGACCATACTGGGGATGTTATTTTTATTTGGGGTTTGGGGGCACAATGTGCTTGATATTCTTGACCTGCTTTTTGTTTCTCCATGTTTATGGGTTGCATTTAGTAGTATGTTCATCCATTAACAATCCCTTAGATTGGTTTGAACCTTGGCATTATTTTTACCACTTTCTTCTCTATATATGCAGGTTTTCAGCTAAAAGTCGCATACATACGTAGGTTTCTGGCCAAAAGTCGCATATACATGCATGTTTTTGGCCAAAATCCATGTATACATGCAGGTTTTTGGCTAAAATTCACGTACATAAGTAGCTATCCTTTAAACAATCACGTACATTCTGCCTTCTGGTTGCGTTTGATGTTGTGGGAAGTTACTAGGTGGGTTATGAGTATGGTTGGGTCTTCATGGGTTCTAATATTGTTTGTTGGCTACTTCTTTTGTGACTAGAGACCACTTTTTCATTGATTTTTCTTTGAAGTAGTTTTAGTAATTTACCTTTTTGTTTTTCCATTAGTGCATTACTATTTTTGTCTTGGTGTCTTACTGGGATTGTGTTTTATACTTCCTACAGAGATTGAGAGTTCTAAATGACTTTTATTGCATTTTTCATTCTTTTATATTGAAAAATACAGAATAGTTGCACTCTTAGTTGCATCTTAGATATGGACTTGAGGAGGTACTTGCATTGGAATTTGGAAAGGAATGATTATTTATGCATCTCATGTAGTGGCTGTTATAGCAGATTTCACCACTCCAGGTGAATCACACTTTGTATGGCCTTCCCCTGTCCAGCTGCAGACTCCTTAGACCCCATGGACCATTTTTTTTCCTTTGATGTTTCCTTAATCATCCCTAAAAACATATGAAAAATGATACACGCAACTTTTAAACCTATAAGCGCATATATACGCGGTTTTGACCACTAAAACCGCGTACATCAGGATGTGTGCATAATCCAAATCCTTTTGGAGTTTTCCTTGACATGGATCCAACTCATTTGACTCCTGGCCTTCCCTATGTCTTGAAATCGCTCGGATTCGACTTTTCATTATCCCTTTGAAAAGCTATATAAAGAACCCCTTGGTACATTGAAGGCATAAGAGAGAATTGAGAGCAAAGAAACTATAGTCCATTGTTGCTGGAACTTATGCTTGAGTCTGCATCCCTTTGTCCCTTGGAGCACTTTTGTGTTCTTCCGAAGCTTTCCTTTTGCTTGTGAGCTTGCTATCGAGAGATGGAGGATTGAAGTGGTGGAGGCCCAAGTGGGGGATTCAGTTTATCCGGTTCATAGACGTGCCGTGAGAGGTTGTATCTTGTAATCTCTGATTTATATTAATAGAAATATATTTTCCTGTCCAATAATGTGTGTTTGAATGTATATTTTATCCATGGGATTATGTCAAATGCTTATACATTATTGATTATATATGCTAGAATATATCTAACACCATGATATATAGAATGCTTTTATTGTTTACTTGTTGTTGAGGAAGTAATCTATCAATTCAAGTTGAAGCTGGAAAGCTCAACGGGGATCTACTTCAACCGTCCATAATAAGGTACAAGGTATGATCCTTTAGTGTTAGACATTTAATTTCTATTGCATATTGGAAAGGATTGATTTCTGGAGTCAAGCTGTCTGTTGTGGTACCCCAAGCCATAGGAATTTCTCTCCGTAACAGAATTCATGATTCCTCAACCTCCACATGAGTTAAACAACGTCGTAAAATGGAATCTACCCCATAGTGGTACAAAGTATTGTCCACTATGAGGGAGTTCTGAATGATTTCCACGGATGGGCGTGTGGTGGTCATTTATCTGGGCTTTCTATAGCTCAAAATATTTTAAGAGCAGGTTATTTCTGGCCATCGATCTTTAAAGATTGTATTGATGTGGTTAAGAGGTGCCACCCTTACTAGGTGTTCACATGTAATATGCGCTCAAAACTTGCCCCTGTTACATCCCATTATCACCGTCGGTCCCTTCATGAAGTGGGAGCTCGATTTTATGGATTGCAACCCAGCTTCGGCTGGGGGGCACTATCACATTATAGTGGTTGTTGATTACTTCACGAAATGGGTTGAGGCTATGCCTACAGTAAAATCTGACGGTGAAACAGCCGCTCATTTTGTATTCAACCAAATTATTACTCGATTCGGGATTCCAAAACAGCTTGTCACTGACCATGGCTCGCACTTTCAAGGCCGTATGATGGAAGAGTTGGCATTGAAGTTAGGGTATAAGCAAGAGCACTCCTCTTCTTACTACCCACAAGTGAATGGACAGGTAGAGGTAGTGAATAAATCACTCAAATCCATTCTCCAACGAACCATCGCACAAAGCAAGATGAATTGGCACATTATGTTATACCTTGCCTTGTGGGCATATCGAACCGCTGTTAAGACTGCCACTGGTTTTTCTCCATATCAAATTGTACATGGAGTGGATTTGATATTGCCAGTTGAATGAGAGATTCCTTCATTGAAGCTAGCTGTGGAACTCTTACCAGACACTTCACCTTTGGAGGAGCGTTTGGTTCACCTTGAGCAACTTGATGAGCAATGTCGGGATGCCTTGGTGGCTCTAGAGGTTAATATGGTGGCTCTAGAGGTTAATAAGCATCATGTAAAGGCCCAATACGATAAGTCTATCCATCCAAGGGTGTTTAGTGAAGGATACTTGGTCCTTTTGTGGGATCAACCAAAAGAACCCTTGGGGGCAGGGAAATTTAATCCTATTTGGCGTGGTCCTTACGTGGTCAAGCACGTGTTAAAGAAGGGTGCCTATGAGTTAGTGGATTATGAAGGGACAGCCTTGGTGAAGCCTAGAAATGGGATCTATCTTAAGAAATACTATGCATGATTTTCAGCTAAGGCTGCTTATTGTATATTATTGTATAGCTTTGCATAGTTAGGTCTTTTTCTTATCGTGATCGGGTTTGTGATTAGTTTCCATTTCTTTTGGTAGATGTCAATGGAATATTCCACCTACATAGGATTCATGGATGGTGCAAGCCGTCACACTCAACACTCAGCCTCTGCTGCTTGGGTGATTTATACTCCTACGGGTCAAGTACTGTCTTCAGGAGGTGTATGTATACGGCCATCTTCCAACAATGTTGTTGAATACAACGCTGTTATTGAGCTTCTACGGGATGCCATTCTACATGGCGTTCTATATCTTGAGGTACGTCTTGATTCAGAGTTAGTAGTGTCATAGCTCAATGGTTTGTACCATGTTAGAGATCCGACGTTATTGAGAAGCTTTTTGCATGTGAGATTGTTAGAACGATAATTTGACAATATAACATATATACACATTCCAAGAAATAATAATCAAGTTGCTGACTCATATGCTAACTACGTGTTAGATTGGCATTTGTTTCATTCACAATAAATTAATCACAAACACAATTTTTACACATGTAAATAAATAAATTGATCACCATAAAACTTTTTATATATAAATCAAAAATGTGGTAATACATAGTGTCATGATACAAAATTGGGGCTTTTAAGACACCATAATATAATACACCGTCATACAAAATGTATACACTCCCAGGTGTCTAATCCTATGGAGGAGGAGGAGGGTTGTGATCATGGAACGCCACTACGGCTCTAGCCAGCCATTGAAATAAATGCACCCATGCGCGTGGTACACCCACCACCTGCCACTGCATGGCCTCAGGAAAGTCCTCGATTTGCGCCATGGGAACTCTATGAGTCAGTCTCACAAAGTTGGTATGAATGCTCTGGAGTGTTCGCTCCGCATCCACACCCGTGATCTCATCTCCTCTTCCCCTCCGTCTATGACGAGGGAAGCCCTCTGGTCACCGTGGTCCCACATCTACACACAAATGGTAGATGTCACTATGTATTGTCGCGCAAAAACATGTCTTTTTGATTCCATACAATCAAGAAAACACAAAAAAATTAAATAACTCAAAAAATTTAAAAAGAGTGAGGGTCGAGATTCGTTACCTATATCGCCATATGCCGACCCTGGTGGTAGCGACATGTCCAGGTCCCCCCGGAAATATATCCATGCATAGGGGTAGTCATCGATGGAAACATTCTGTCATTGCCACCATGGAAAGAAGTCAGCTGGATATGGGCTGGCCACCCTACTAGTCCCCAGTCTGCGCATAGCATCTGCCCAACGCCGTTGGGCCGGATCTCGAACCCCGTGGAGAGGAACGTCCACTCTAGGGCTCAATCCTGGAACACGCTCGAAGAAAAACGTGCTCAGAATACTGTTGAACCTGAAGTTCCACACCCTGGCTACCTTACACTCACTGAGCTGGTGTTTCATGTTGCTTAGTAGTGTAGTACTCTAGTCGTAAGTAGTGGGTCTCATGTACTCCACTGCATAGAACATCAAAGGCCGCGAGGCCTGGTGGAGTGATGCTAAGCTGACTATCCTGCCCACTGTCAACAATATGGCCTTTAGGCCCAGCACATGTATATCATTGGTAGGGACCTAACTCCCCACCTTCTCGGTGTCTGGATAACAGTACACTGCAATTTACTTGTCGATAGTCAGGCCACCCCCTGGCCCACCACGGGAAGGAAGGTTCACCACCTCCCCTCGTCTAGAAATCCTTGTGATAAAGTATATGTCCTCCACCTCTATGGTGAGGGACATCCCATCAATATGGAAGGACTCCAAGTTTGGATCCAAATAGTCTACTAGTAACTGTAACAGTCTTGGTTTGGCCCTCAAACCACCAAGACACCAAAACTTGTAGAGTCCGCATGCACGTAAAGCTTGTTGAGCCATTAAGTCGGCCCTTACTGCTTCCTCTACTTCACCATGCTCACGCTCTCTCCACTCTAGGACAATCCTGCACAAAAACTTGGAAATTTTCCCATTAGTTTATTGAAAAACCATATGCGTGGCCTCATACGCGACTGTTTTCAAAACAACCACGTATGTACGCGGGTTCGAGGCCATTTTCCGCGTATATCCAGCCCTATACACAGAAAAAACCTGATTGGCCTAGAAACCTGATTAGACCATGGAAATTCATAAAAATTATATCAAAATGCAAGAGGAGAGCATGAGTAAATACCTGAAAGAAACAGTAGTGAATTCCGTCGGCTGGATCTCCTGGGATTCGCTGTTGAAAATCGGAGCTCAAATGGGTAAAAGTTTCAAATGATTTATATTTTTTACTATTTATAGAAATGTTTCAAATATTTGAAAATTTTTACCCCCTTTTATATGGTTTCGACATTTTCTAACCATTTTGGACCGTTTTTGACATAATTGGTGATGTAGAAGACCTTTTTCAGTGCCGTTTCAGCCATTGTATTGACCCGTTCGTGCCGATCTCAGGTATCATGTCTAAACTAGCATATAGGTTAGTTTTCACCACCGTTTGCATTTTTCATGACCTTATGACCATCTCATCATGGCCTTAGGTACAAACCCACTCTATTATGTCACAGAACCTTCTTGTTGCTTTAGAAGTGGTATGATATGAGTGGTAGAGCTTTACCTTCCATGGGTACCCTAGATAGCACCTTATTTGCATTTAGTACCATTGCTGACATTTTCTCCTTTAGGGTGTGGGAGTCCATTGTATAGTACTGCCATGACATTTTGCAAGAGCCTCATACTCCTCTTGATCTTATGCTGGCCTATTTCCCTCAGGACTCCCTTATGTCAAGTTGTGAATGCATTATCATGAGCTTTGCCTGCCTTATTGAGCTTTATGCCGGCTCCCCTGACATTGCGTTTCAACCATATAGCCCGAGCTTGTCTCATGTCTAGCCATGCAGAGCCATTTTTTTATATCCTTCACAGCTTGATTCTCTTTTTACCGAGAGGGGATTTCCCCCCTAGTGTCGATATCCTACACATGTATCCTTGCATTGAGCATAGGTATGTTCCACTACTTGGAACTAGTTTGTTTTCCCTTATGATACTCATCTCCTCCTAGTCTGTAACTATAAAGCTATTTTATTCCTTTTTCAAGCTTTTTAAATAACTGAAAAGGTCCAAAAAAATAAAAAAACCAAAAATCCAGACAAGGAAAGATGTTATCTTTGGCAGTTGTCGAGTTGTGTTGCCTTCGAACAGAGCACTGTATATCACATCCATTGGTTGGGTTATAGTTTGACTTTAGGAGTTGTACTCGTTTATCTGAGTTTATCTCCACCGACTGGTTAAGCTTCCAGTCCCTATGGAGCCTCTGTCGATGCCTCCTGTGTCGCAGAGATGTCCCAGTTTGTATATCGAGTCTATGCTGCCTTCATTTTGTCACCATACGCCGTTATGCTCTTGTTTGAAGGAAGTTGAAACCTGAGTTGACCATTCCTTAGTTATCTTGACTTTGCATGTCGACCATTCCCAGTACAGTTACTGGTTCGTGCACCTTATGATCGAGTCCTTCCACATTATACAGCTTTGCTGAGTACGTCGTGTTGGATGATGGGGGATGCCCTAATGCCCTCCTTCCAGCGGATTTCATCCCATCGAATTCAGATCATTTATTCTGGGATTGGAATATAGAGTCATTTTGAGTGCCTTGAGACTTGTAGTCACCAGTGGTAGGTTCTCTCGCCATCAACAGTTCTTGGGAATACATCAATGTCCCCTGATCAATGGATCCTCTCAAGTGTTCGACCTAAACACATTTATTCACACTTGTTAGTTTGCACTCTAGTACCTTTATTCCCATTTTCATTATCGGTGGGTGATCTCGCGTCTTTTAACGGTATACATTAATGACCGATTATCATACGATGGACTATTATGTTCAACCTCTACACCTCTATTTGCATAGTATGACATGTACTCGTAGCGGTTTGTGTAGAAGACTTTCCAAATTGGTGGAATATATTATATGCTACCTCCTTGATTGTGCCAGTTTTTATGATATTTCAGCTCTCGTGACTTGATTCCAGTATATGTCAGAAATTTCCAGCCACTATGGAGATCTTGATCTAGTATATATCTTCAGCCATTTTGCAGATCATGGTCCTTTGTATATCTTCATCATGGAGATTCTGAGCTATGTATATTGTACGTGGCGATGACCACATATGTGATATCATGTTTCATGCCTATTCATGGCCATTGTACTCTTATGTATCCGGGACTGCTATATGTATTTGCAGTTGTATGCAGAGTTGTATTATTGTACTATGCTGATTAGGTGGCTAGTATTTCATTTGGGATCCTTCATCACTCCACTTCTGGGGTGGACTTATAATGTATTTCGGCCATCGTATGACCCCTCTGACCTCACACATTAGGGGGCATCTGTTATAGCAGATTTCACCACTCCAGGTGAATCACACTTTGTATGGCCTTCCCCTGTCCTGCTGCAGACTCCTTAGACCCCATGGACCATTTTTTGTCCTTTGATGTTTCCTTGATCATCCCTAAAAACATATAAAAAATGATGCATGTGACTTTTAAACCTATAAGCGCGTATATACGCGGGTTAGACCACAAAAACCGCGTACATCGAGATGTGTGCATAATCCAAATCCTTTTGGGGTTTTCTTTGACATGGATCCAACTCATTTGACTCCTGCCCTTCCCTATGCCTTGAGATCGCTCAGATTCGACCTTTCATTACCCCTTTGAAAAGCTATATAAGGAACCCCTTGGTACATTGAAGGCATAAGAGAGAATTGAGAGCAAATAAACTATAGTCCATTATTGCTGGAACTTATGCTTGAGTTTGCATCCCTTTGTCCCTTGGAACACTTTTTTGTTCTTCCCAAGCTTGCCTTTTTTTTGTGAGCTTTCTATCGAGAGATGGAGGATTGAAGTGGTGGAGGCCCAAGTGGGGGATTCAGTTTCTCCGGTTCGTAGAGATGCTGTCAGAGGTTGTATCTTGTACTCTTTGATTTATATTAATAGAAATTTCTTTTCCTGTCCAATAATGTGTGTTTGAATGTATATTTTATCCATGGGATTATGTCAAATGCTTATACATTATTGATTATATGTGCTAGAATAGATCTAACAACATGATATATAGAATGCTTGTATTGTTTACTTGTTGTTGAGGATGTAATCTATCAATTCAAGCTGAAGTTGGAAAGCTCAATGGGGATCTACTTCAACCGTCCGGAATAAGGCACAAGGTCTGATCCTTTAGTGTTAGACATTTAATTTCTATTGCATATTGGAAAGGATTGATTTCTGGAGTCAAGCTGTTTGTTGTGGTACCCCAAGCCATAGGAATTTCTCTCCGTAACAGTGGCATACCCCATTTTTCATTCTATAAGATTGCACTTGGTATTATTCGTTAGGTGTGCATATTTAGTTCACTGCTGAGTCATAACTTCATTAGTTGCACGTCCATTTCCCTTTGAGTAATTGTAGCCAATTAAAATCAACACTTAATAAAATGAATTACACTCTTTTGTTTTATAGGGTGCATCAACAAGATTAAGTTTTAGGGTCTTGGAATAGTTCATTATGAGTCAATTCTCCAAGACCACTAAACAAAACAAGTAGGTGTCTGTCCCGGTGAGAGTGTGAAACCCTTGGTATAATTAGTGTTTCTTAGGATGCTCCTGTTACATGGGAGTTAAGCACGAGGAAGTGCATGGGATTGTGATTGGGATGACCCCTGGTCACTTTCTATGAGCACCAAAGATATTTCTAGGATTGTATCATATCTGTGGGCCTTCGAGGTACGGTCGGTGCACCCTTGGGGTATCAGTTTGTGTTTTTAGGCTTCGGGCTTTGCTACCCTACCCATATGGTTGATATAACCTATGACTTTCCACCTGAGCATTGATTATATTGAGGTGACCTTAGTTTCCTTACCTAGGTATCAAGGGGGTATTTGTAGAGTTTATTTTGCAGGTGTTCTGGCCAGGTAGGGGATGGACAACACAGTATATATATGCATTGATGCTGAGGGCCACTATAATTGGTTACGTACCTCCGCTTGTAGTGTATGGGAGTTTCAATCCTCTCCTAGGCGATACATACCTGCTGCAATCAGGAGCTCACATATCCTCTCCTTGGTTTGCTTGTTTTTTGGCTGTATATTTTCTTAGGAGTGTGCTATTTGTGCACTAGTTGGATTTTGGGATCGGGGTTACTTGAGTATATTTATGTTCTCTTGAGTTCAGATCCTTTTATTTTTGGCATGCCTAGTATCTTGCAACTTGTCCTTGGTCCTAGTATGAATCGCCTTGCATCGGACTTGGGGGGCATCACATCCGCTTCCTGTGCTCATGGATTTTGGAATGGTCACATTCCATCCTCTACTCCATTTGTGGAGGATTTTTATTCCCTTCGCTCGGTCTTTACACTAGTGGTCACCCTCATGGGGGTGGTAGTGGATACATGAATGTTGGGTCTTCACCATTACTTTCCTTCTTATGTCCCATCGTCCACCACATTGTTTCTTTTGAATGCTGTTGTCATGATCAATCATCCCTATTTCCTATATTTTGGACTCTTTACTAATTATTTTCGGCTGTTTTGGACTAATATTGTGGTCATGTAGGGTCAATGTTTTTGCACATGAATCTCTCTAAGGTCTTTGACCTATTCGTGCCTATTATAGGTATTGTTAATTCATGAACTTGTTTTCTTCAATTTTATATTTTGCTTATGATTTTTGTTTTAATTTTGCTCATTAACTTACTTTCATGAAATTTTGGTTTAAAGTGAAATTTTGATTTTTGCCTTTAGATTTTTATTATTTTTTGTTTCCTTAGGTTCTGAAGGGTTCTATAGGATATATATTGATTAAAGGTTTCATAAATAAACTCTAAGAGCAAGGTTTACCATATAAACCTTATTTAAAATGGAACTAATGACTAAAAAAGCACCAAATTTGACTTTAAAACATTCTTGTAGCGCAATGGCTAAAATTTTACACTGCGGTGCTACAAGAATATCGCGGGCACTAATCTTGTTGTTTTTTTCACCAAAATTTCCCATGATTTCGCTCCTGGATGACTAATCATATGTGTAAACAGTTTTGGATACGTGTTTCATCAGAAATAATCATGCAAACAGGTGTGGTTTATGACATGAAGGAGATCGTGGTTGTCAGAAGTTAGGGCTCGACGTATCATGACAGGTAGAGGAACGAGCCGAGATTGATGGGAAAGAGGTTCTCCACATATGCATTACAAAGCTGGAGGTGAAGTGGAACGAAGACAACTGCTTAAAATCCAGAATTTGCAGTTATAGAGGGAATTTGGGGTTTTCTCAGCGCGCCAGTTGGAAGCAAATTGAAGACTTGAAGACACTTGGATAGTTAAATTCGATAGTCAGATAGTCCAAGGATTAATTTTAAACGTCTACAGCAGGCCAGGAGTGAGGTATTCCACGTAAACTTGATCGTGGCTGCTAAATTGGGGGTTTTTCCATTAAAGCTTGTTATGTTAAAATTGATTAAGGAAAAATTCAATTCACGTTGTTAACAAGCTCTCAACGATCAGATATCAGTCTAAAAGGTTTTATATGTTTTGGCAAGTGATAAGTTGAAAAACAACAGTTACATTGAACAATTTCCTTGACAAGACAAGCAAATATGGTAGGGTGAAGGTCTGTACTGTTTGTGGCGACCAGGGTTTCACAGATTTACTTGTTACCTGTAATCAATGCAATGAGTTAGCTGAGCATGTCAATTGCATGCAGACTTTGTCTGAGTATGTGCCAGAGGCTGATTGGTTTTGTGCTGAATGCAAGTTGAAGTAGAAAGATAGCACACATAAGATTGCTCTCATATCATCTCATCCCCTAGTTAAACAATCACAATCTGAATCTAAGAAGCAAGTAGTTGATAGTACTAATGCAGAAACCCTATTGCAAAGAGATAGCTCATTAGTGCCATTAGAAGGAGCCAAGGGTGTTATTTGTGGAGAATCACAACACATAGATGTCTCTATGCATTCCGGAGGTGGTCTAGCATTTAATTGAGCATATTGGATGTTAGTTAAGTTCAGCAGCAGCTTGGTTAAAGATCTTTGGTACTCTATTGACCTAAATTACCGAATCCTGGTGCAAAACATTTCCTGCATTGACAATAGAAACAGACTGTTAAAAATTAAGAGAAAACAGCCAAGGAGAATCAAAGAAAGCTGACTGTCAAAACCCTAAAAACTTGAGGGAAAAGGGTTGTTAGGTCATTAATAGGGTCTTAAAATTACAGAAAATTCAGCCATTGGAAAGCAAATGAAGAAAAGTGGGAAGACCAACAGAGTTGAGCCTACTGAGCTGAATTGGATTGACAAGTTTCCAGGTTGTGCAGAGCTTTTTGAGAATTCTGGATGGTTGGATTTATTTAAGAAGATTGATGGCTATAACACTAAGGTCTCTCATAAATTTGCTCAATGTTATAGCCAAGATATGGTATCATTCGAGACTCTGAAGTTCAAATTGACTGTGGAGTTGGTGGCTGAAGCAATAGGAGTCAGAAATGAAGGAGATTTGTGGTTCAAAAAGGTTCCTTTTACCTTCAATGCCCAAAGGTATCTTTTACCTGGCATTATTCCAGACTGGAGCGAAGGAGTGCTCATCCAGAATTTCAGAGCTGAATGGGTGGAGACCATCAAAGACCTACAAAGCTACATTACCTGTGAAGGGAGGTATGCTTTTGTATTCAAGTATCATTTCAGGTTCTTACAACACCTGGATGGTGAATCAAGGATGAGTCTCCCCTTCTTCTTGTTGAAGAGTTTGCAGAAAATGTCAAGCAGGGTCAAGGAGCATCATGACCACACTGCACAGTCCATCTTCCATCATGGATTGATCAAGCTTATTATCAGCACTGTTCTGAAAAGAGAACGAAAGACATGGGACTTCTTTCTCTTTTGGTCTGGGTTCCAAATTAAGCAGGAAGAACAACATACCAAAAATCATGTGGACAAGGGACAAAACCTAATTAGAAAATTAGGGAAAAAAGTCAAGTCTGAAGATAAAAAAATGTGTCAAATTTGAGGAAGTAACAGAACCTTCAAAGAAAGATGTTGAATCTCAGCAGCCTTCAATTGACAGTAAGGGAAAAGGTTTGCTGGTTATTGAAAAAGAAACTCATCCTGTGCAAATTAAAGCACCAGCAGAGGCACTTATAGATGAAAAAATTGTTGTCACAGAGAAGGTTGCAGTAAAGGAAGAAGATACCAAGGTCCAACAAAGAATCCCAATCACCATTCTACCTAAAGATGAAGGATATTTGTTCTAAGGAGATGAGGTGACTGTCAGTGCTGAAACTAGGGTTGGCACACACAGGGAGTTCTCCAGTCAAGAACATAAAATAGTCATGCCAAAGAAAAAGAAGATCAAGGTTAAAGGTATGGAGTTTTCCATAGTTATGCATCAAGGAAAAACTTTGAAGATGGTGGGAGAGCTTGCCCCAGGATGGAGACCTAAAACTAGGCCCAAAAACAAATTGAGGCTGAATATGAAAAAGCTGCTAAAGCCTAAGTTAAAAACAAAAGCAGTAACTGTGCTTGACACTTCTTCTTCAGATGAAAAGATAGAATCTAGCAAAGGTGATTGCAAAGGAAAGAAACCATTGAAGATAGTAGAAGAGTCCAGCCTCACCGAAACTAAACTATCAGCTATGTTTTTGGAATTAAGAGGTGAAATGTTGAAGGAACAACAGAAAGAAGAAATGGAAGCTTCTTATTCAGAAAATAAGTTGGTAATGGATGAAAATGCACCCGATGAAGTAGACAATCAAGAAAATCCAAATGTTCATGGTGTGTCTACACGGCTGTTGCCTGAGGATGATGACATCTTCAGAAAGCTGAATATCCCATGGCTGCCTAGTGAGCTACAGAATACAACAGCAGGCAGGGTTTTTGACTCAGAAAAGGAGAATTTGCAAAGAACCATCAAACAGTATAAGCATAAAATGGAGTATATTTGTGCCAGAAATTGTTCTTAGACTACTAGAAGAACAAGCCAACACAATATCAAAAGTAAAATTAAATAAAACAGGTTTTTATGGTTTTGGTTTATGGTTTTGGTTGAAAACTTCATCAATCAAGGAGGAAATAAACATCCACAAACTAATACATAACTGAATCATGCAAATTGGATAAATTGGGGATCAAACACATTCCAATAAGCCATAAACATTACACATGAAATACTAATTCCACCCATAGGCTACAAGCATTTACATGAATAAAACTTAAACAAGAAATGAAATTGTAGACTGAGCAATGAAACAGATTAGAAATGAAAAAGCATGAAAGGTAAAATGGCTGATTAGTTTATATATAATCAATAATAGTCATCCACTTACATAAGAGTTATAAGTGCTAGCTTGAGAAATCAAAGCTCCAAAGCCTCTCCTTGAGTGAAAAATCCCCCCTCAAAACTGTATGTTTGTCTTCCTTTTATCATTACAAAAGTAAAGTAGTTCCATAACTACCTTCTAGGTCGAAATTTGAAACAGTTACATCAATTAATTACATGATAACTCAAAATCTTTAAAAATAATTAACCCAAAAATAGCAAATCGGATTTGGGGAAATTTGACGAATTTTTGGAAATTTGGGTCTCAAAGACGCCTTCATATATCTCGATCCGAAACACCTGTGTAAAAAAGGAGAGAGGTTTTTTTAAATACGTATCTTATAAACGAAAACCTCTCTTGTTTTTTCAAAATGCCTCTTCAATTGATTGGAATATGTTCTGCAAATGGGTGACTAAAATAGGAAATTATTAAATAATTCAAACATTGAAAATAGGCCACAAAGATGAATTTGAATCTCTCAAACGATAATATCTGTTTAAAAACTGAGGGAGGTTTTTGTGAATGAGTTTGTTTCAGACAAAAACCTCTTTTTATTTTCCTGAATTCATTTCCATATCTTCGTAATATGCTCCCAATGACAATGACAAAAACAGGAAAAACAAAGCTGTTACAGGAATCTCCTCATGAAAATATTTGATAAAGGACTCAAAAATGAGAGTTAGATTATAAATCAAAACTTGGAATGAACTTTTATTATAAGTTTTTGAAAGCTTAAAGATGTACATATTAACTAATAAGCCCAAAAGACAAACCTTAAAACTAAAATAATGAAATGATTCAACCATTAAAAGTATCAATTCCAACCAAAATTATTGATTGTCAAAAATTCTTAAAATCAACATAAAATATAAAATCAATGGTTGAAAATTAGGACAAAAGAAACAGATAAACTAAGAAAAAGATCTAGTTATAACAGAGTACATGCAGAAAACTAGTGATGGTTTAATCCTAGCTAATAGAAGACTCGGGAAGGACTTAGAGGAAGTAAATGATCATTACCAAGAGCTTACTGCAGTCTTCAAGGAGTCCCTAAAAAGGAAAAGAAGCACAGATCTACAGTGTGCAGAATTGAAGCTAACTATCAAAAGCCTACAGTAGTAGAATACAGAGCTTACAAGAAGGATGATAGATATGGAAGTTGAGTAGCAGAAAGCCAGGAAAAAGTCCCAAGCTTTAGATGGAATAGCCTTATTGGCAGAAGCTGCCAAAGACCTTTGAGTATTATTAGTTAGGAAGTTACTTGTTATTTTTTTTTGAAGAAATATTTTATTTTGTAAACTATAATTTTGACATTATCCCATCGATGAGTAGGCCAAAAATAGTTAGGGTTTAAACCCTAATTGAATTTTTGAAAAACAGTATTTAGGAAGATCAGAAAGGGAACAAGGGGTTCGATTTTTGGCTGGCTTAAGGAGGTCTTTGACTTGTTTATGAGCTAAGTACTTAACTCTCATGTGTATTTGATGAACAGAATTATGAAATATATGATCCATATTACCCTTCAGTCTGTGTTTTGGCTTCATTTTTAGCTTGTTTAGTCTTTATGCTTGTAATGCTTGTCAGTTGTGAATGAACTTCAACGTTATATTCTGTTGGTACATGGTGATTATATTATGCATATCTATTCTTATTTATTTATGATTTAGTTCTTGATTGGCTTATGAATGTATTCCCTTCAGTCACCAAACTTTATAACCAAAAAAAACTTTCAAAAACCCTAAACCCTAGTTTTGTTTGAATGAATATTTGAGATTGTGTTGGCCCGTTTCTTTGTGGCCTGGAAACAATTTCTGGCACAAACATCTTTGGTGCCGTTGCTGGGGAATGAAGTTGAAAATAGATTTTTCCCTGGGATACTTATCATTTCACTGGTTTAAAGAGGTGAACTTAAACCAGCACATCTTTAAGGTTACTTTTCACCAGTTTATCACAGTGGCTACTAGGGGAGTTGGAACTAGAAACAGACCTACTTCACCATTGCAGTTGGGTGTTACAGATCCTAAACAGATATTGAAGACAGCAAGGAATATTAGAAGGTCTTAGTCATTACCCTCCCTATGTGACCCTGACCAGTTGGATGGTTCATCACATTCAACTGTATTGAGAAAATAAGAAGAAACCTCACCTTGGTTAAAGCCTATATTCTCTGACAGTAGTTTCAAATTTTTCACTGATCCACAATCTTTCAGAAAAGCTAAAACAAAATTTCCTAGTAAGATACCTCTTTTTCAGTTAAAAGTAGGTAAAAACCCCTTTCAGCCAGGTTCCATTCAAACCTCTTCATCATCAAAGTTAGCCAGTCCAAAAATGGCAGCCCAAAATCAGCCTATAGACATGATGGACCGGATGGTTGCAGCCAAATATGAACCATTGGTTTTGTCTCACCCTTTAAATGCACTGCCTAGAGGTGACTATCATAAATATTTTCCTAGGTTTAATGGAAAAGGGGAAACTACAGCTAAAGAACACTGGGAAGCTTTCCTTAGTTATGCTGATAACCAAAACATTGAAGCCAAGGATGTGTGGATGAAAATGTTTGTGCAGAGCCTTGATGGAGCTGTTAGGAAATGGTTCAAGGAATTTCCTGCTAATTCAATCACTATCATTGAAGAACTTCATGATCTCTTCATGAGACAATGGGGTGACACCAAGGACCATACATACTACATAACTGAGTTTGGAGCCCTTAGGAGGAAAAATGATGAAACTATTGCAGACTTTTCAAAGAGGTTTAACAAAATATACAGTAGAATTCCTGCAGAAATAAAACCCACAGAAACATATGCAAAACTTACATATGCAAATGATTTCGACCATGAATTCTCTTTATTACTAAGAGAAAGGAGGCCTATTTCTTTACTGAATATGCAGGATGCAGCTCTGGAGGAAGAATCTAACATATTGGCTTCCAATAGACTGAATAAGGAAACAACTCAGCAGCTTTATGACAGAAAAGGAAAGAAGGAAGCAACTTCAGGAAGCTCCGCTTCTCATTCTGCTGAAGAGAAAATTGATGAAATGGCTAAGTTGGTGAAAATTTTGACTACAAAATTAAATAAATTAGAGCTTGAGAAAAATTCCAGCAAGCCTGTTCCAGAGGGTGAACGAAATCCTAACAATCAGAACCAGTTCAGAAGACAATTTGCTCCCCGTTTCATGCCTAGAGAACGAAGGAACAATGATATCCAACGGGAAAGGAGAGAAAATGAGGACCAAAGAGTGCCACCACCTCTTCAGAACAATGTTGCTGATGAAGAAGAGGTTGATGATGAGCTGATCTTTGAAGATACTGACCAATATATGAATCATTTTGGAGAAGGATTGTTTGGGGGTTTTGTCACTGAAGAAGAGTTTCTAAATGCAGAATGTTATGATGCTGACATGTTCGAAACGGAGGATGATTTAGGTCTAAAAATGACTGTTGTAACTGCTGGGGTGTGTCAAAATGAACTAAAGAAGACTGTGAATCTGAGGTCAGGTCCAAAACAGGTGGTACAAATCCCAAAGAAGAAGGCAGCTGTTCCTGCTAAGCAGTCATCTAATCTTGTGATAGAAAAAAGACAAGTTTCAGAAAAACAAAAGAAGAACACAGAGGTTGAAGAGGTAAATAAAATTGTTCAGAATTTCATCCTGGAAAATGAATTAGGCAAGTTAAAGGTTCCTGTAGGTTCCTGTACCTTTAACTGAATTAATGAAAAACCATTCATATAAAGAATAAGTTCTTAAGATGATTAATTCAGCAAATAATCAACCTATTTCTGATATAGTAAATTTACAAGAAGAAAATCCTAGGATTTTCATTGGATCAGCCTTGGTTGAAAAGACTGAAAATGAAGCAGGTGCTTCACCTCCTTTCTACATCACTCTGATAGTTCATGAACAAATGATACACAATTGTTTGTTAGATTTGGGAGCATCACATAATTTAATGCCAAAGGCTGTTATGGAGGATTTAGGTCTGAGTATCACCAAACCCTATCATGATCTGTATGCATTTGATTTTTGAGCAGTGAAGTGTTTAGGGGTAATAAACGACATGGTTGTTATTTTGGCTCAGTTACCCATGAAAAGTGTGATCATGGATGTAGTGGTAGCTGATATTACACCTAAATTTGGGTTACTTCTTTCTAGGTCTTGGAAAAAGAAAGTTGGTGGGACCTTACAAATGGATTTATCATATGCTACTATTGCTGTGTTTGGAGGAGAAAATAGAAGGCTGTACAGAGAGCTTCAGTTTTCCTATATTGTGACAGATGACAAGAACCCTACCAACCATCCATTGTATGCTATTGATAAAGACCTGGGTACTTGCATGTTACATTTCAATGAGGATGATAATACTACTGGTTTGTTACAGTTTGAAAAGCAACAGCCAGTAAAATGCAGCAGGGAATAGGAGGATGAGCTGTGGCAATTATATTTTGATGGATCCTCTTGCAAAGAAGGTGCCGGAGCAGGGGTTCTTCTTATATCCCCTGGGGGTGAAACAATAAAGTTGATGTATAAATTAGAGTTTATTACTACAAATAACACTGCTGAGTATGAAGCTTTGCTGTTAGGTTTGAAAGCTGCTAAAGATTTGGGCATTCAGCAGATTTCTACATTTGGCGACTCCAAATTAGTTGTTCAGCAGGTGAAGAACAACTATCAAGTGAAGCAGGGTTTACTAAAAGTCTATCGAAATGAGGTATGGGACATGATTGAAAATTATTTTGTAGCTTTTAATATTACCTATATTCCAAGAGACCATAATCAGATTGCAAATTCATTGGCTTTAGCGGCTACACACTTTAGAATTCCCAAGACCATCCAGTCGAGATATCCCATTGAAGTGAGGTACAGACCATCTGTACCTGACAATGTAAAGCAGTGGAGAGTGTTCGAAGATGAAATTGAGATTAAGATGTTCCTAGAGCTTACTCATGAGTTTTCAAATTCCATGATTGATCAAGAGGAAGATAAAGAGGATGGATAGGTGGAAGAGATTGCTGAAAATGAAATTGCTGGACACAAAATCATTGAATTAAAAAGTAATTTCATTCCAAAGGGTTTGGTACCTTTGGAAAGTATTTTCTCAAAAGATGATAAACTTTTAAAACCTGTTGTACAGTCCTCAGAAGAAAATGTGGTGGATTGTAACATTGGTTCTGCAGAACAACCTAGAATGGTAAAAATTTCTAAAGCACTTACAGCTGAACAAAGAAGCAGGTACATTAAATTGTTAAAAGAACATGTGGATGTTTTTGCATGGTCTTATGAGGAATTGAGAACCTATGACACTGCAATTATACAGCATAAAGTCCCTTTAAAACCAAATGTCAAACCTTTCCGTCAGAAATTAAGGAGGATTAATCCAGCCTTGTTTCATGTTATTGAAAAAGAAGTAAAGAAGTTACTGGATGCCAAAATCATAGTGCCTCTTAGGTACTCTTCATGAGTGGCTAATCTAGTTCCTGTTAGGAAAAAGAATGGAGAAATTAGGTTGTGTGTGGACTTTATAAATTTGAACAGATCTTCACTAAAAGATAATTATCCGTTGCCTAAAATTGAGCAAATATTGCATAAAGTAGTTGGGGCACAGAGGATATCTATGGTTGATGGTTTCTTAGGGTACAATCAGATCTCTATGCATCCTGATGATAAGGAGAAAACAACTTTCACTACTCCTTGGGGAACTTTCATGTATGACAAGATGCCTTTTGGGTTAATGAATGCTGGAGCTACCTTCCAGAGGGCTATGGATATTGCTTTTGTCAGAGAAAAGGACAAGTTTGTGGTAATCTACTTGGATGATATTACTATTTTCTCACAGTCAGATGATGAACATTTGAAGCATTTGATGTATACTTTCCTGAAATGTAGAAAATTTGGCTTGTCCTTGAATCCAAAGAAGTCACACTTTGCTGTACAGGAAGGTGAATTGCTTGGTCATTTAGTGTTTGCTGATGGTATAAGGATTGATCCTGAAAGGGTAAAAGCTATATTGAAAATAAGTTTACCAAGGAGTAAAAAGGATGTCCAATCATTCATTGATAAAATCAACATTCTGTTTTGGTTTATACCAAACTTTGCTGAAACTATCAAACAGATCACAGTCATGCTGAAAAAGGATCAAGAAGTCAGGTGGACCACTGAGGCAAAGAATGCATTTAAGAAGATCAAAATGGATCTTACTGAAGCTCCTGTATTAGTAAGCCCAGATTTTACCAGAGAATTTCTTACATTCTTATTTGCATCAGAGGATACAATAGTAGTTGTTCTGTTACAGAAGAATAAGGAAGGATTGGAGCAACCTATTGCATTCTTCAGCAAAACTCTCAGGGATTCTGAACTAAAATATAGCATCTTAGAAAAACAGGCCTATGCTCTGGTAAAAGATTTAAAGTTTTTTAGAATCTATGTTCTGCATTCTAAAGTTATTTCATTTGTGCCTAATGATGCTGTGAAAGATGTTTTAACACAGGCTGATAGTGAAGGGAAAAGAGGCAGGTGGATTGCTAAAATCATGGAGTATGATGTAGATATCAGACCTACCAAACTAGTCAAGGGACAAGGTTTAGCTAAGCTTCTAGCTGAATCAAATTGTCATCATCTAGGATTGCATGTGATCACTGAAGAGTTAGCTCAGGAAGAATATCAAGCAATCTTGGAAAAAGAGAAAATCATGGACTATTATTCAACATCCACATGGTATGCAGACATTGTGTATTTTATGTTGTTTTTGTAATGTCCTGATCATTTAGATAGAAAAGCTGCTAGATCTTTAAAGCTTAAAGCTACTAAGTATTGTCTAGTAGAAGAGCAGTTATTCTGGAAGGACCCAGGTGGTATTCTACTCAGATGCTTGGATAAATATGAAATTGAAGGAGTAATTTCTGAATCTCATGAGGGTGCTTGTGGAGGTCACAAGTATTGGAAGACAACAACATACAATATTTTAAGATCTGGGTACTATTGGCCCTCTTTGTTTGCAGATGTATATCAGTAGGTAAGAGGCTGTATCCCTTGTTAGAAGTTTGCTGGAAAACAAAAATTGCTGTCATTGCCCCTAAAACCTATTGCAGTAAGTGCTCCTTTCCAACAATAGGGTCTAGATTTTATAGGGGAGATAAATCCATCTTCCTCAGGACAACACAGGTGGATTCTAACTGCAACATAATTCTTTACCAAATGGGTGGAAGCCATCCCTACTAGGAGTGCTACAGACAAAGTAATTATGGAATTCATCAAAGAAAATATCCTTAGTAGGTTTGGGTGTCCTCAGAAAATAGTAACAGAGAATGCAAAGGCTTTCAAGTCTAGGGCAATGGAAGCATTTTGTGAAAAGAATGGTATCTTGCTGAAGTATTCAAATCCTTATTATCCCCAGGGTAATGGTTTAGCTAAATCCTCAAATAAGAACATCATTCAGAGTATCAAAAAGTTGCTTAAGCATAATAGGAGATCATGAGATTCTATGCTGAAATATGCATTATGGGCTGATAGGATAACAGTCAAACAAGCAATTGGAACTTCTCCTTTCCAATTAGTGCATGGAACAGATGCATTTTTTCCTATCCAATTGGGAATCCCAGTGATGAAGTTTCTTCAGAATTGTTAGGAAGAACCAAATGATATGCAGAGAAGGATTTATGAGATGATAGAATTACAATAGAATAGGGAAAAAGTGGAAGAAAGTGCACAGTTATACAGATTGAAGATTAAAAGCAGATTTGACAGGAACATCAAAGAAAACACTTTCTCAGTTGGTGATATGGTTTTAATATGGGATGCCAGGAAAGAGCAAAAAGGGAAGCATGGTAAATTTGACAACCTTTGGTTTGGCCCTTTCCTAGTGTCTAAGATTCTGCAAAATAACACTTTTGTCCTGCAGTCTTTAGAAGGTGAGGAATTGTCAAGTCCAGTCAATGGACGATTCCTCAAACATTTTTACAGTCTTTGAGGAGATTTTCACTTTTCATTGTATATACCAATGTGAGTGAAGCATAATAAGGATTCCATAACCCAATGGAAATTTTGCAGACTAGTAGGTAGCAGAAAAGAAGGCACTGATCTACAGGTTCTTGAAGCCTCACAGGGAGGACTTCATCCCGCAGCTGGAGCCAGATGTTAAGTCATGAACTTGTTTTATTCAATTTTATATTTTGCTTATGATTTTTGTTTTAATTTTGCTCATTAACTTACTTTCATGAAATTTTGGTTTAAAGTGAAATTTTGATTTTTGCCTTTAGATTTTTATTATTTTTCGTTTCCTTAGGTTCTGAAGGGTTCTATAGGATATATATTGATTAAAGGTTCATAAATAAACTCTAAGAGCAAGGTTTACCATATAAAACTTATTTAAAATGGAATTAATGACTAAAAAAGCACAAAATTTGATTTTAAAACATTCTTGTAGCTCAACGGCTAAAATTTTACACTGCGGTGCTACAAGAATATCGCGGGCACTAATTTTGTCGTTTTTTTCACCAAATTTTCCCATGATTTCCCTCCTGGATGACTAATCACATCTGTAAACAGTTTTGGATACGTGTTTCATCAGAAATAATCATACAAACAGGTGTGGTTTATGACATGAAGGAGATCGTGGTTGTCAAAAGTTAGGGCTCGGCGTATCATGACAGGTAGAGGAACGAGCCGAGATTGATGGGAAAGAGTTTCTCCACATATGCATTATGAAGCTAGAGGTGAAGTGGAATGAAGACAACTGCTTAAAATCTAGAATTTGCAGTTACAGAGGGAATTTAGGGTTTTCTCAGCGCGCCAGTTGGAAGCAAACTGAGGACTTGAAGACACTTGGACAGTTAAATTCGATAGTCAGATAGTCCAAGGATTAATTTTAAACATCTGCAGCAGGTCGGGAGTGAGGTATTCCACGTAAACTTGATCGTGGTTGCTAAATTGGGGGTTTTTCCATTAAGGCTTGTTATTTTAAAATTGATTAAGGAAAAATTTAATTCACGTTGTTAACAAGCTCTCAATGATTAGATATCAGTCTAAACGGTTTTAGATGTTTTGGCAAGTGATAAGTTGAAAAACAACAGTTACACTAAACAATTTCCCTGACAAGACCAACAAATATGGTAGGGTGAAGGTCTGTACTATTTGTGGCGACCAGGGTTTTACAGATTTACTTGTTACCTGTAATCAATGCAATGAGTTAGCTGAGCATGTCAATTGCATGCAGACTTTGTCTGAGTATGTGCCAGAGGCTGATTGGTTTTGTGTTGAATGCAAGTTGAAGCAGAAAGATATCACACATAATATTGTTGTCATATCATCGCATCCCCTGGTTAAATAAGCACAATTTGAATCTAAGAAGCAAGCAGTTGAGAGTACTAATGCAGAAACCCTATTGCAAAGAGATAGCTCATTAGTGGCATTAGAAGTAGCCAAGGGTGTTATTTGTGCAAAATCACAACACATAGATGTCTCTATGCATTCCAGAGGTAGTCTGGCATTTAATTGAGCATATTGGATGTTAGTTAAGTTCAGCAGTAGCTTGGTTAAAGACCTTTGGTACTCTGTTGACCTAAATTACCCAAGCCTAGTGCAAAACATTTCCTGCATTGACAATAGAAACAGACTGTTAAAAATTAAGAGAAAACAACCAAGGAGAATCAAAGAAAGATGACTGTCAAAACCCTAAAAACTTGAGGGAAAAGGGTTGTTAGGTCATTAACAGGGTCTTAAAATTACACAGAATTCAGCCATTGGAAAGCAAATGAAGAAAAGTGGGAAGACCAACAGAGTTGAGCCTACTGAGCTGAATTGGATTGACAAGTTTCCAGGTTGTGCAAAGCTTTTTGAGAATGTTGGATGGTTGGATTTCTTTAAGAAGATTGATGGCTATAACAACGAGGTCTCTCATAAATTTGCTCAATGTTATAAGCAAGACATGGTACCATTCAAGACTCTAAAGTTCAAATTGACTGTGGAGTTGGTGGCTGAAGCAATAGGAGTAAAAAATGAAGTAGATTTGTGGTTCAAAAAGGTGCCTTTTACCTTCAATGCCCAAAGGTATCTTTTACCTAGAATTATTCCATACTGTAGCAAAGGAGTGCTCATCCAGAATTTCAGATCTAAATGGGTGGAGCCCATCAAAGACCTACAAAGCTACATTACCTGTGAAGGGAGGTATGCTTTTGTATTCAAGTATCATTTTAGGTTCTTACAGAACCTAGCTGGTGAATCAAGGATGAGTCTCCCCTTCTTCTTGTTCAAGAGTTTGTAGAAAATGTCAAGCAGGGTCAAGGAGCATCATGAACACACCGCATGGTCCATCTTCCATCATGGATTGATCAAGCTTATTATCAGCACTATTCTGAAAAGAAAAGGAAAGACATGGGACTTCTTTCTCTTTTGGTCTGGGTTCCAAATTAAGCAGGAAGAACAGCCTACCAAAAAGCATGTGGACAAGGGACAAACCCTAATTAGAAAATTAGGGAAAAAAGTCAAGTCTGAAGATAAAAAATGTGTAAAAATTGAGGAAGTAACAAAACCTTCAAAGAAAGATGTTGAATCTCAGCAGCCTTCAATTGACAGTAAGGGAAAATGTTTTTTGGTTATTGGAAAAGAAACTCATCCTGTGCAAATTAAAGCACCAGCAGAGGCACTTATAGATGAAAAAATTGTTGTCACAGAGAAGGTTGCAGTAAAGGAAGAAGATACCAAGGTCCAACAAAGAAGCCCAATCACCATTCTATCTGAAGATGAAGGATATTTGTTGTAAGGAGATGAGGTGACTGTCAGTGCTGAAACTAGGGTTGGCACACACAGGGAGTTCTCCAGTCAAGAAGATAAAACAGTCATGCCAAAGAAAGAGAAGATCAACGTTAAAGCTATGGAGTTTGCCATAGTTATGCATCAAGGAAAAACTTTGAAGATGGTGGGAGAGCTTGCCCGAGGATGGAGACCTAAAACTAGGCCCAAAAACAAATTGAGGCTGAATATGAAAAAGCTGCTAAAGCCTAAGTTAAACACAAAATAAGTAACTGTGCTTAACACTTCTTCTTCAGATGAAAAGATAGAATCTAACAAAGGTGATTGCAAAGGAAAGAAACCATTGAAGATAGTAGAAGAGTCCAGCCTCACCGAAACTAAACTATCAGCTGTGTTTTTGGAATTAAAAGGTGAAATGTTGAAGGAACAACATAAAGAAGAAATGGAAGCTTCTTATTCAGAAAATAAGTTGGTAATGGATGAAAATGCACCCGATGAAGCAGACAATCAAGAAAATCCAAATGTTCATGGTGTGTCTATAGAGCTACTACCTGAGGATGATGACATCTTCAGAAAGCTGAATATCCCATGGCTGCCTAGTGAGCTACAGAATACAACAGCAGGCAAGGTTTTTGACTCAAAAAAGGAGAATTTGCAAAGAACCATCAAACAGTATAAGGATCAAATGAGTACATGCAGGAAACTAATGATGGTTTAATCCTAGCTAATAGAAGACTCGGGAAGGACTTAGAGGAAGTAAATGATCATTACCAAGAGCTTACTGCAGTCTCCAAGGAGGCCCTAAAAAGGAAAAGAAGCACAGATCTACAGTGTGCAGAATTGAAGTTGACTATCAAAAGCCTACAGCAGTAGAATAAGGAGCTTACAAAAAGGATCACAAATATGGAAGTTGAGCAGCACAAAGCCAGGGAAAAGGCCCAAGCTTTAGATGGAATATCCTTATTGGCAGAAGCTGCCAAAGACCTTTGAGTATTGTTAGTTAGGGAGTTACTTGTTATGTTTTTTTTGAAGAAATACTTTATTTTGTAAACTATAATTTTGACATTATCCCATCAATGAGTAGGCCAAAAACAATATTTAGGAAGACCAGAAAGGGAACAAGGGGTTCGATTTTTGGCTGGCTTAAGGAGGTCGTTGACTTGTTTATGAGCTAAGTACTTAACTCTCATGTGTATTTGATGAACAAAATTATGAAATATATGATCTATATTACCCTTCAGTCTGTGTTTTGGCTTCATTTGTAGATTGTTTAGTTACATGATTGATAAATTCATTGATGGTTTAGTCTTTATGCTTGTAATGCTTGTCAGTTGTGAATGAACTTCAAGGTTATATTCTGTTGGTACATGGTGATTATATTATGCATCTCTGTTCTTATTTATTTATGATTTAGTTCCTGCTTGGCTTATGAATGTATTCCCTTCAGTCACCAAACTTTATAACCAAAAAAACCTTTCAAAAACCCTAAACCCTAGTTTTGTTTGATTGAATATTTGAGATTGTGTTGGCTTGTTTCTTTGTGGCCTGGAAACAATTTCTGGCACAAACAGGTATCATATCTAAACTAGCATGTAGGTTAGGATTTCACATCCTCTTTCATTTTTCTTGACCTTATGACCGTTTCATCTTAAACTTAGGTACAAAACCATTCCATGATGTCAAAAAACCTTCTTGTTGTTGTTAGAAGTTGCGTTATGTGAATGGTAGAGACCTCCTATACATGCGTACCCTAGCTAGATCCTATATTTCATTTGGTTCCCATGCTATTATTTCTCCTTTAGGGTGTGAGAGTCCCTTTTTAGTCCCGCCATGTGCTTGAGCAAGAGCTTCATACTCCTCTTGAAATTTATGTTGGCCATTTCCCTTGGGAATCCCTTGTATATATCAAGTTGTAATTGCATTTTTATGAGTTTTTCTTGACTTCTTGAGCTTTATGTCAGCTCCTTGAATTTGATTTATCAGCCATATAGCCTGATCTTGTCTCATGTCTATCCAAGCACATCCTTTTACATATATTTTGCAGCTTGATCATCCCTTTTACTAGGAGGAGACCTTCCCCCTAGTGTCGTTATCTTGCACATATATCCTTGCATTGTGCATATGCATGTTCCACTACTTGGAATTAGTTTGATTGCCCCATGACACTCATCTCCTCCTAGATTTTTAATATAAAGCACTTTTATTATTTTTCAAGCTTTTCAAAATATCTGAAAAAGTCCAAAAAAATAAAAAAACCAAAAATCCGGACAAGAAAAGATGTCTTTGGCAGTAGTTGAGTCGTGTCTCCTTCAAACAAAGCACTGCCTATAACATCCATTGGTTGGGTTATTAGTTTGAATTTAGGAGCTGAACTCGTTACTTTGATTTTATATCCACTGATTGGTTAAGCTTTCGATCCCTATGGAGCCTCTGTTGATGCCTCTTCTGTCACAGAGATGTCCCAGTTTTCATATTGATTCCATGCTGCCTATCTTCAATCACGATTCACCTCATGCTCTTGTTCGAAGGAAGTTGAAGCCTGAGTCAACCATTCCTTAGTTATCTTGACTTTGCATGTCGGCCATCCCTGGTACTATTACTAGTTCGTGCACATCTTGTTTACGTTCTTCCGCATTATACAACATTGCTGAGTACCTCATGTTGGTTCATGGGGGATGCCTTAATTCCCTCCTTCCAGTGGATTCCATTCTATCGACATCAGATCATTTATTCTGGAATAGGATTCTAGAGTCCTTTGAGTGTGTTGAGACTTACAGTCATTAGTGGTAGTCTCTCTCACCATCGACAATTTTTGAACACATCAATGTCCCTTGATCGATGGATTCTTCCAAGTTTTCGACCTCAACACATCTATTCACACTTGTTAGATTGCACTCTGTACCTTGATTCCCATTTTCATTATCAGTGCGTGATCTCACATCTGTTAGCAGTATACATCAATGAACAGTAATCAGACGATGGAATACTATGCTCGACCTCGACACATATATTCGCATAGTAGGACATTTACTTGTAGTGGTTTATGTAGAAGACCTTCCGTCGTGGTGGAATACCATGTATGCTACCTCCTTGATCATGCCAGTGTTTTTGAGATATCATCTCTCATGATTTTATTCCAGTGTATATTAGATATCTTCAGCTACTATGGAGATATCTATCCATTGTATATCTTCATCCATTATGGAGTTCTTGATCTATTGTATATCTTCATCCACTTTGAATATTCTGATCTACTGTATATTGTACGTGGTGATGACCACACATGTCACATTTTGTATATCATGCCTATTCATTGCCATTGTACTCTTATGTATCGCTATATGTGTTTCCATTCATATGTAGAGATTGATTATTGTATTGTACTGATGAGTGGCTGGTTCTTCCACCTGGGTCTTCATTAATCCAATTATGGGATGGATTTTATAATGTATTTTGGCCATCATGTTACCCCTCTGAACTCACACATTAGGGGGCATCTGTTATAGCTTATTTTACCACACATGGTTGAACACATATTTATGGCCTTCCCTATCCCTTTGTAGGCTCTTTAGACCCCATGGACTTATATTATCTTTTTATGTTCCAATATCATCCCTAAAAAACCCTTGTTTATTGCTATACATGACTCTTAAACATATACTCACATGTACACGTGACTTTTGACCTCAAACTTGTGTGCATAAGTCCAACAATTTTTGGAATTTTCCTCATATGAGTCCAAATATCCCGACTCTTAGCCTTCCATATTACTTGAGATCGCTTGGATTTGACCCTCCATTACCCTTTTGGAGTGCTATATAAGGAACCCCTTGGATACATTGAAAAGGAGGAATTGAAGAGCAAAGAAAATACAGTCCATTGTTGCCTCAGTTTTCATATACTTGAGTCTGCATCCCTTTGTCCCTTTGGAGCACTTTGTGTTCTTCCCAAGCTTTCCTTTTTTTTGTGAGATTGCTATCGAGAGATGGAGGATTCAGGTGGTGGAGGCCCAGGTGGAGGAATTGGTTTCTCCGGTTCGTAGATGTGCCCATAGAGGTTGTCACTATTGTAATCTCTGATTTTATTAATAGAAATATCTTTTCCTATCCAATTAATGTGAATTTGAATGAATATTGAATCCATGGATATGTTTAATTGCTTATACACTATTGAAAATATATGCTAGAGTAGGTCTAACACACTATTATAGAGCATGCTTGTCTTGCTTGCTGTTGTTGAGAGAAAATTGCTAAGGCAAGCGTGAATTGGAAAAGCTCAATGGGGATCTATTTCAACCATCTGGAACAAGGTACAATTCGATATCCCTTAGTGTTAGATGTTTGATTTCTCTTGCATATTGGGAAATATTGTTTTCTAGTGTCAAAGCTGTCTGTTGTGGTACACCCCAAGCCATAGGAAGTTTCTCTCCATAACGAGAATGAAATAACACATGTGAATGGTGCTAATAATTGATCTTTCTATTAGTGTACATCATGTATATGTGTATAGTACATATTTATAATACATTAGGAGAAATTCGTGAGCCCTTGGAGGCCATGTGAATGCATACGAGTGTTAGGATAGGATTTGAACCCTAAACCCCCGTAGGTCAACCAATAGGCTCACAAACCTAAGCAAAAAATCACGAATACAAGTGAGAACATGTAAGGAGGAATAAATGTAGGAATGCAAGGTATGGGGGTACACATCTATGAGTGGGAGAGTCTCTAGGAGCTAATAAATGACCTAGAAGAACACAAAACAACCACATTCACACACTAGTATCCTTAGTCAAAGAAGAAGTGGTTTGTAATCAATGCAGGCATCGAAAATGTCAAGATGATCAAACTAGAGTGCCTCAAATGTTAGGATGATCAGAGTGGATCACCTCAATTGTGAGTTAATGAGCTAGAAACACTTATTCGACTAGTATTGACCAGTATAACCTACGTAGGATCATACAACATAAGCACAAGAAAAATGAAAATTCCTCGTAGGTGTATACCATGGTACTAAGGTAGATTAATTGCTAACATTCAAAACCTGTAATAGGTTTTCCTTTGGAGTGCTCGATCTTCCTAGATTAACCTACAAAAAACACACAACAAGGCATACACAATATTAAAGTACCAAGTTCAATCTATGATCCTATGTTGATGACTAAGGGGTTTAACAATGAAAACAGTGATTCATGCACAATATAATTAATGGAAAATGAAATTTTATTTGCATAAATGAAATAGAGAGAGAAACTACTACAAAAATCCTTAGTGTTGAGAAGTCCCTTCTCAAGTAAAACCTTGCCTCCAAATATTCAAACTTATCTACCAAGTGCTCACAAAGTCTTAGGTAGATTTGGATAGATTTTTGATACTGTAACATATTCTTCCTCCTCTTACCCATGGCGGGTGAGCCAATATTATAGTCCTGGGAGAATAGGAATATCATGGGTGAGGTGGAGGGGAGATCCTATAAGGATGGATCTCAAGCCCAGGTTGTCCATAAGTCTAGGGATGATGCTACCATGAATCCAAGCTTCAAGAATCCTTCGAATATTATTTTTTTACCTTTAGAACTTGAGCATCACTCTTTGTCCACAGAGATAGAGAATTACCCAAGGATCACTTCTCATTGTATCAGGGTAAGTGGCGGTGGCACCATTTATTGTTCAAGGAACAAATATGTTACGCATAGGGGTAACACAAATTGACCACAAGGAAAGTGCGTTGGTGTCCAAAGTTATGAAATCAGTGATCTTGACCCATTTCCAAATTCCAAAATTGAGGATTTAAGGAAAATACTAATACTTGGGGTCTAATTATATGATGATGATGAGAAATGTGTGTAATAGAATCGCCCCCAAAGAATGAGGCTAGAGGGATAGCATAAGTGATGGATTTTTAGGAACAAGTTATCACTTCGAGGAAATAATTCACTGATTAAAGATCTCCAACAACCAATATTATTCTGTAGTACATCAACAGTCTGATTCATGTCCATATGACTCTCGTCATGGTTGCGGACCAATACAAAGAAGATCCATGTGAGGTACAAACAATCATGGCTACTAGAATACAACGTAGATCCATGCGAAGAATACTAAAACTTGGACATAGCTACTAGACATACAATGTAGATCTATGCAATACAAACACAAATTTGAGCACAACCATGACTGTACAAATGTGGATCCATGCTAGGAATCATACAAATACTCCATCGCAACCTAGTGAAAGCAATGAGCACTTAACAAATACCCATATTCTTCAACTCGTCTTCAACAAAGTATGATTATATCCATGTGATTAAAATGTCTTGATGTCAAACATGGTAGAGACCACTTGATTACCGGTCAATGATGAGAACCATTAACAAGTGCAAGGGAGATCACCATTGATTTCGATGATTTCCAAGGTACCCTAGTACATTATTTTGAATGTGAATAAATGTTTTGATGTCGAACATTCGGTTGAATATCTCTATAAAAGGTTAATGATGTAAACCTATTTTCAAAAGAAAGAAAATTTGTCATTGATGCATACATATCTCAAGATGCTACTTTGTTTCTAAGACTAATTCCTGGATGAATATTTGAAGTCGACATGAATAGTCTCGTCAAAACAGGGTCATGATGAATCCCACATAAATGACACAAAACTCATAATTTTTTTTTGGTATTTGAGTATGAAGTAACCATAGGACTGACTCAAAGTTAACTGACACAGAAGTATTTTTGACTGCAAATGGAAACTCTCAACACAATTTTCCTTTGAACATAGGGCGGAATGACCAAAGACTTGGAAACATTGACTTGGCAATTTGGATGCAAGACATAATGCAACAATGGATGATGCATTCTTTGAAAGAATCAAAGGAGTGACATGAGTCATGAAAGTGGATCAATTCGAAAGAAAGCTAAATACCCAATTGGCTGAATGAAATGTAGACAAGTGCCATGTTCAAAGGTGACTAAAAACTGCCATTATTGCAAATGAAAAATAGTTCCCTTCCCTTGATTTCCCCATCATGATTGACAAGTTCAAAGAGGGTAAAAAACACTCATTGTAGCTTATCATCAATAAGTCCATTCTCACATGTTTTACTAACCCAAGAAAGGAGGGGTTCGTTCCCACAAGAGGGTCTCTCAGTTTTTAGTTTAACGAGTCCATTAAAAGTAAACTTGGTATCGTTCACATTTAGAGAGTCTAAACGAACCAGAAGAAGACTCCAAAGTGTCCTTTTTCATATGATTTAATATCCAAGGCCCAAAAAGTATAAAATAATACCTTAGATAACTCTTCTAGTCATTGAATAGAGTATACATTTTTTGTAACTTAGTCGATCCAAACCGAAAAATGGGTAAACTATCATCAAAAAGACGACTCTTTAGGTCCTTTCACGAGCGTGAAGAAGACAAGCCCAGTCGATGTCTTTACACATTTTAAGAGTCTAAAAAGAGCTTAAATAGGACTCTACTAGGGTTTCCTTTCATGAAAAAAGGTTTAACGAGTCTGAGAAAGAAGTAAAATTTGACTCGGATATTTAGTGTTAGGTTTAACGAGCACGGCCAAAGTTTCAAAAACTGTTCTTGGAATTTTTTTTTGTTTTGTGCAAGAACGAAAAATTCGAAAAAAAACTCATTCATATCCAAAAATTAACTCTCCATGCCCTGTAAACCTCAAAATGACTATTAGACTCTTTAAAAATTAAAAAACTAGGCTTTGTATGACTATTTAAGGTCAAAATTTTAATAAAATAATCAAAATAATAAACATAAAACCTAAAAAAATGAATAAAACATAGTGAATAGTATTAAATACTTACCATTTGTGTTTTTACTCTTTTGAGAGCAAATTGAGCCATTTTGAGTGTATATTTCATTTGTGGATTGTGGAGCATACAGTCAACCATTTCCTAAACCGTCAGATCGAAGTAATTATTAAGACCACTCCTCTTTTTTTCATGCTTTCCATTTTTAATTTCATGCATGTTTTAGGGTTTTTTAGGAATTTTCCTAAGAGGGAAATGCATTTTCAGGGTACTTCTCTTTTCCCTTTCAGGAAGGGTAGTGCACAAGTGACACCGTGTTTTTCCTACAGAAAAAAGTAGTGGAACTGCTCTATAATAACACAAAATAGGAAGTGCCTCTAGTTACCCTAGAAGGCTTGAAATATAAGCCAAAATAATGGAATTGAAGCATTTTCAATGATTGGATTTGAGTTCTAATACTTCATTTTAATTTTTTGATAGGTTATTTCAGCAAAAATGGTGGTTTGGAAGGAGAGGGAGCATGAGATTGATGACATAAGAGGTGGAAATGATGTTGGGACCATAGATACTCTTCGCAGATGTGGGCTATTGAAATTATTCAATGTACCCAGTATGAGATCACAAGTGATTTACTAGAGTATATTTTCAATATGTGGAATCATGAGCAGCAGTATTTCAAGGTAGGGGCCCACATCCTGACTATATAAGAAGAGGACATCTAATTCCTTACTGGTTGGTCTAGGTGAGGAGCGCCTATCTCATTAACTTGTCCCTATGGTGGGGAAATAACCACTTAGGGCCTCATAGATCGATATTTCTTTCCAAGAACACAGATGTGTGGAAAGAAGATACCTATGAAGGATGTTATGGACCTTCCTCTCCAGATGATCTTGTTTACCATGGAGGGTATCTTAGGGATCCAAGGGGCTCACCAGGTTTCTCGATCTCACATTCTATATGCCTTGGAGGTAATGGAACCTACATTCTTCAACAAGGTAGATGCACTATTAGTCACTTTCAAGGAGAAACTGACCAAGTGTCGGCAGGTTTCTCGATCTCACATTCTATATGCCTTGGAGGTAATGGAACCTACATTCTTCAACAAGGTAGATGCACTATTAGTCACTTTCAAGGAGAAACTGACCAAGTGTCGGCGGGGAGAATTAAAAGAATTAAGATATGGAATGATCCTAATGTCATTCTTCTTTAAGAGAGTACCACAATTGAGGCCACATGTGACCTTTACTGAGTTGAGGGCACGGGATCCACGCATGTTGATATGGGTGGAGGTTATGGCTCCCCATGCAGGGGAAGGATCCAAATTCAGGTATGGTGTTGCATTCTTTCGAGGGCTGGATGATGAGCTCCTCATGATTGAGGATTATGCATACGCAAGTACCAAATTTAAGGGAGATCCAAACTTTCCTCTACTATTGGTGGATCAATGGGGTGACATTGGTGAGTAAAAATAATAATATTTTCATGATTTTATATTTTTATTGTTTTATGATTTTTATGTATGGTGATGAGACAGATGTGGGATTAGTGCGACTTGGAGGGTCTTCTCCCCTAGTCAGGAAAGCGAGAGATTTATTTATGCACCAAAGAGATGATGAGATGATAGATCTAGAAGAGAATCTCAACCGACTCACAATAGATATCCTAGACATATTAGTAGATGACCTCCTTGGGAGGTATCAGAGGCATACCATAGGAGTATCATGCCATTTTGTCCTCTTGCTATGTAGAGTGGGAAGAGCCATCATGTGCTACCATGAGCACCACTAGGGTTCCATATGATGTATTCACTAAAATCTACCATAGATTCAGTATTTTGGTGCTGTTTTAGTTTTGAAAGTCCGTGTGCTTCAGTAGGGGTCTCGAGACCATATATTTTGTATACACACACACACACACACACACACACACACACACACACACACACACATAATTATATTTTTGTGGCCTACGTGCCTTTAATAATGGAATTCTATTTACATGATTTTTATGTCTTTTACTACTTATTTACTACTTATTTACAATACCCAGGTGACTGAAGAAATATTCAGGGTGTGACGACAAGCACCATCAACAAAACCATAGAAGGCCATTTGATCTGCATAATCAAACATGGGATATAGAGCATTGGACAAGAACTCAAAACCATATTAAAAATAAAAAACCACACCAAAAAATTCAAATATGGACATCTATACAAGGCACCAATGTAAATGATATCTCAAGAATAGTACCTTTTCAGTTACAACCCATTGCGAGGTTGCCCGAAAGGTATCCCATCATAGTTAACAAGCTCATAGGAGTATTTTTCAAATAATTTACTCATGATATAGGGACCATACCACATTGATTCTATCTTCCCTTTCCCGAGTTTATCATGTTTCTAATCATAGGTCAGAACCATATTTTCTTCATTGAAAACATGAGGCTGAACCGATTTATCATATTGAGCCTTGATACATTTTTTGTGAGACTCATTAGTCAAACCAACCTCTCGTTGAATCTCGTCAAGGTTCACCAGATAAAGAAAATGTTCTTCTTAGGTACATGTATTGGTTAGAAGCTCAACTGCAATCTAGAGTGATGGAATTTCACAGTCAATAGGTAGACAACTTCGAGTCCGTAGAATAATTGAAAAGGCATAAAACCAATTGTTATTTTAACTGAAGTTTTGTAAGCCCAAAGTGTGGAAAATAGAGTTAAGTGCCAATTGGATTTATGATATCCAACCATCCTACAAAGCATATTATTTAGGACCTTATTAATGGCTTCAACCTGGCCATTATCTTGTGGATATTAAGGGGTTGAGTTTTCATGACGAAAACCCAACTTGGCACTCAGCTTGACCATCATTTGAATATAGAAATGGGATCCATGATTAATTAATATGTCCTATAGAAATCCAAATGTAATAATTTGATCTACAACATGATATTGGCACCCAAGGGACTCTCACAATTCAAATTACTTGCAAAAACCAATAAAAAATATTGAAAGAGGAACAATTTCACATACACATGTGAACAAAAACTGAATATTATTCAACTTCCTAACATCTGAATATGTTAAGAAAAATTTGATATTACATATGGATCAATTCCCGAGGCTTAGGAATTCAAATCTGAGTGTACATGTGACATGACCAAAATTCGCCTCAATCCCCGCTAGGTGGACCAAACAAGCTCCAACTTAGCCCTAACGGTCATGAACCATGGTGTGGATGTGGCTGAAGTGTTTTGGGGAAATGGTGACTCCATTGATGTGTGGATGAACAATTAGAGGTGTGTGGGAGGCTCTAGGTGACAATAAATGCTCCCAAGAGAGACAAAATGGACAAAATACACCAATAACGCCCCCTAGTCAAACCTAGATCACCCAAATCAAGGATGTAGCGCTCCAAGGAATTAATGAGGGAAAAAATGTTCTAGTTTGATAGAATTTATCATTGGTTCATGTGTGAAATGCCTAGAAATAACCAGTTCACCTCCTATACCAAATTCCCTAAGTCTAAACCATAGAAATTTAATGCTAAGATGAAAATGAAATTGACTAAGGTTATAAACCAAGGTACTAAGTGTTCGATTAATTTTCTAACACCCCCCTGAACCATGAATTAGTACAACTCATCAAAATATTATTGGAGGCCTTGGAAACAAAGGATCAAGTCACCTCATTACAAACATAAATTTATTTGTCCATGTAAATTGAGGAAAAGAGGAAAACCTCATGGGACAAAAAATCCCCTCTAAATTGGAAATGGGGCCGAAAAACCGTAAGTGAGTGGAAGCCATCACCATCCATCACTCAATTGAAGAAATGATATCAATTAAGTGAAGGTATTCTTAGTAAAAATCTTGGTGAATATGCCAACAGTTTGTTCGGTGGATGGGAAATACTGCAAGGCAATCACCCTATCATGCACTAAGCCCCATATCTAGTGCATATGGATCTATATGTGTTTTTTTCTCTAACTCTATACTGGATATGTATATATATTTATGGCACTTTGATTATCACTCCAAATGGTAGTGGGTGAATCAAATGCAACATCAATCTCCCGAAGAATACCTTGCAACCACACACATTGTGTGGCTGCATTCACTGCTCCCTTGCATTCAACCTCTGCTGAAGAAAGAGAAATTGTGTGCTATTTATTACTATGACAGAAAATGGTACCATTAACAAGCATAAAAACAAAACCTAAAGTGTACTTTCTGTCATTGGGATCTCCAGACCAATATGAATAAAAAAATCCAACTAGTTCTAGTGAAGAACTAGCTGCATAGTGTACCCCGAAACTCTTTGTTCCCTGAACATATTGAAGGATATTTTTGGATGCCTTCCGATGGACCTCATGTGGTTGTTGCATATACATTTCTACAGCACTAAAAGCATAATATAAATCATGTTCTATATGTGTAAGGTACAACAAACTAGCAACTAGCTTCCTGTACAGTAAGCAATCTACCAAAGGAGAATCACCAAATTCACCTAGTTTAATGCCAGAAATAAATGGGAACTTGGCTGCCTTACAATTAGACATATTGAAATTTATTAGCATGTCTAAAGAATACTTATGTTGTCTGAGCATGATGCCTCTTTTATATTGTTCAATTTCCAATCCTAGAAATTGTTTTAGTAATCCTATATTTGTCATTGCAAACTCACTGTGTAGATATTCCTTAATTGATCCAATTTGTTTGGTGCATCTCCCTGTAATTAATAGGTCATCTACATATAGTACAATAAAATGCAATACATTATCATTTTTCTGCAAATATACATTTGGATCATATTTGCATCGAATGAAACTAATTCAGAGCAAAAAACTATCCATTTTAGCATACCAAACCCCTGGGGCTTGCTTGAGCACATAGGGTGACTTATTCAACCTGCAAAAAAGTGAAGGATCATCTTGGAAACCTTAATTTTGCTGCATTTATATATCTTACTTTAGTTCACTATGGGGGAATGCACTCTTTATATCCATGTGGTGAACCTCCCAACATTTACTAGCAATAATGGATAGAACTAGCCTAATTTAATCCATCTTTGCAACCGATGCAAATGTTGGTGTAGTCCACTCCTTGGAATCAAGAAAAGACCTTAGAAAATAATATTGAATTGTACATAATATCAGAACCATATGCTGAAATTTTGGTTCTAAATACCCACTTACAATGCACAAGCTTCCTCTTGGGAGGCAATGGAACCAATTCCCATGTCTCATTCTCTTGGAGAGAATTGAATTCATCTTGCATGGCTGATTGATACCTTGGATAATGACATGATTCCTGATATGAATGTGGATCATATACAATCATCATATAAAAATTCTCAGCAATATCAATTTCATTTTCATAAGAAGCATTGTGAAATTGGGATCTTGTCTTCCTAGGATCCAGAGGATTGCTTGCTAGATCCTTAGCAGCTTGTATAGTATTCTTGACACATTTGGGCCTTGAAGGTGATTCATGTACATAAATTTCATCTTCAGCCATGTCATTATCAGAATTATCATAAAAATCAGAGCTTGAATCATTAATTACATCATCATGGTGTTGGGGAGAAGAGCATTCCCTCGGTGCTAGCTTGTAGAAGGAGCAAGTCGATAAGCTGACTTGAACGAGGACCGACTTAGTCGATTAGTCGACTAAGTCGATGGGCCGACTTAGTCGATCAGCTGAGTAAGTGGGTCGGCTGACTAAACCAAAATATTAGGTCGTCTATCTAAAAGTCGCGTTGGTTTACCGAACCGACATGTAGTTATTTTGTAACTGTCTGTAAATTGTATATATTAGGCTGTTGAGCCAAATGAGAACTTAGTTCAGTTCTCTGCTTTGTATGAACTCATTGTAATAATATAATCTATTTAATCCTATCTGTTCTTGTCTCTTGTCTCTGTTATATATTTATGGATGTTTTAGTATGTATTATTGGTAACCTTATGTGATCTGTGAGATTACAACATAGCTCAAAATATGGTATGATCTCCTCTTCGAATTGCACACTCCTTTCAATGAAAATTTTGTGTGTGGATGTATAAAATAGATTATTAACCTTTGTGTATTAACCATAACCAACCATGATATATTATTTTATCTTTGTCTGTAATTCCTTCATCTTTTCTCATGGAATTTGAGCCCATGCCTTTGAGCCAAAAATTCTGAAATGTGAGACATTTGGTTTTTGGCCAAACGAAGCCTCGTAGGGAGTTTTTCCCTTAAATGACTTATGTAATTCCCTGTTCTAAACATATGCAGCACAATTTATGGTTTCAGCCCATATATTGGGACTCAAGTCCTTTTTCTCAATCATGCATGTAGTCATCTCTTTGAGAGCCCTATTTTTCCTCTTTTCCACACCATTTTGTTGTGGTGTGTAGGGGACCGAATGTTGCATTTGGATGCCACATTCCTCACAAAGATGTTGCAGTTTTTTATTGAAATATTATTTACCATTATCAATCCTAAGGATTTTAATCTAATTCTCACTTTGGTTCTCCACTAAGGCCTTCCAAATATTCAATGTCTCAAAGAATTCATATTTTAACTTAAGGAAGTACACCCAACAAAACCTCAAGTAATCATCTCTGAAAGTGAGAACATACCTTGATCCTCCATATGAGGGAGTGGGAAGAGTTCCAATGAGGTCTGAATGTAAAAATCCAATTGTTTTGGTGGCTCTCCTTGGCTTCCCCTTCTCATTGATGTGCTTTGGATGCTTTCCCACTACACAACCAATGCATGCACCATTGGAATATTTGATTGGAGGAAGCCCTTCCACCATCTCATCCTTGTTCAATGCTTGAAGGTACTTGTAGGTCATGTGTCCAAATATTTAATGCCATATCTTGGAGGTATCATCGGAATGAGATATGAGCGCTTTCCCACTGGAATTTAAAAGAAATTTTGAGAACTTATACATTCTATCTTGGTGGTCTGCATACCCCAATGCCAAAACTTTGTTGGAGGAGATTTCTGCTATCTCTACTAAGTCAGGAGTAAATGTTACTGAATTGGATTCTCTTGTATGTTTCATTTGGTATACTAACAAAAAAATTGGTTCCAAATCATGTACATAGAGGACAACATTGAAATATCCATTCTCAAGGTCAATCCTGCCAAATCCCTTGGTCTGGATCTCAGAGTCATCTCCCATTCAAACAACTGGGCCATTATTTGAATGCATGGAAGAGAAGAGCTATCTGACATAGGCCATATGCCTAGATGCTCCTAAATCAATAATTAAGGTGGAGGGATCATAAGAACCTGCTACCAAGGCATTCCATTTCTCCTTGTTCTCAAAACCTGATATGGCATATTTTTTCCTTGAGCCATATGGGATAGGGATGTTGTTTTTCTCTAGCAACTACGCCATCATGTCAATGGTATTCTTCATGCAGGATCTCTCTGTATGCCATATATTGTGGAAATAGGTGCATTTTGTTTTATCCTTTCCTTTCTTTTCCTTATCCTTTGAAGGATTTGAACCCCCATCAGGATTCTTGGGTCTTTCATCTTTCTTCTTCTATGATGGTTTCTAATTCTCTACTTGACTTTAGAGGCACTTGAAACACCAACAACCAAGACTTGATTCTTGCTTCCTTTGATGGTGCCCATATGAAATAGCTTGTCCTGCTATTGGTCCAGGGACTCCATGAAGCTAGCTAGTGTTGGAATTTTCTAATTTCAAATGGTTATCTTGCCAGAAAGGAATGTGCTAACAAACACTAAATATTTTTTCCTCAACTTCGAAAGGATTGAGAATGTTAACCATTCTTCCTTATTCTCAATTCCACACTACTTGATTTGAAGTAATAGAGACTTGATTTTGGTGAAGAACTCCTAGATAGTGTTAAAATGTGCTAGGATCAGGCTAATGAGCTCGGCTAATGAGCTTGTTTTCAAGCTCGTGTCCCCTCAAATAATCAGTTTTCCCAAAGAGAGATTCGAGCTTCTTCCACACCTCATTTGGGGTTTTCAAACTGCTCACATGAAACAGGATCTCTCTTGAAATGCTTAGACACAACAATCAATAGGCTTCATCAAGTCTATTGAAGTATTTTGACATCTCTACTACAAAGTTTGACTCCACTTCTGTACCCATGGTGACCCTCTAGAAACCTTTAGATATCCTTTGGGTGACCATCTCAACCATCCATTCAAATTAATTGAATGGAGTGAGCAAGATGTGGTTCTACTCCATCTTTGCTTGCACTTGTGGTGATATTTTGCTGAAAGTACATGCAAAAACACTCAAATTTTATCCAGAAAATATCTCAAAATGCAGCTCAAACACTCAAGATTGATATCCAAATCCAATTATATCTAGAACCATGTGATAATTTCATCTACAACATGATCTAGGATCCCAAGAGACTCTCACAATTCGAATTACTTGCAAAAATGAGCAAAAAATCTTGAAAGAGGAACAATTTTACATACACATGTGAACATAAACTGGATATTATTGAACTATGTAACATATGAATGTGTTAGGAACATTTTTATATTGCATCTAGATGAATTCATGAGGCTTAGGAATCCAAATACAAGTGTACATGTGACATGGCCAAAATTGGTCGCAATCCCCCTAGGTGGACCAAACAAGCTCCAACTCTACCCAAACGGTTACGAACCATGGTGTGGATGTGGCTGAAGTGTGTTGGGGAAATCATAACTACATGGAATTCATGGGTGAGAAATTATAGGTGTGTGGGAGGTTCTAATAAATGCTCCTAGGAGAGCCAAAATGGACAAAATACACCAATAACGCCCCCTAGTTAAACCAAGATCACCCAAATCAAGGATGTAGCACTATAAGGAATTAAATGAGGGTGCACATGTCCTAGGTTGACCAACTATAGAGTTGGTGCATGTGTGAAAGGCCTGGAAATAACCAGTTCACCTCCTATACTAAATTCCCTAAGTCTAAACCATAGAAGTTTAATGCTAAGAAGAAAATGAAATTGAATAAGGTTATAAACCAAGGTACTAAGTGTTGGATTACTATTCTAACACCAAAACTAGTGATGACATGATTAAATAATAAGAGGGTGACAATATTACCATGCTCTGCATACGTAGGCATTGCCTCAACCCATTTAGTGAAATAATACACAGCTATAATTGTTAACAATAACATTAACACCCTCGAAGATGATGGTATGAAAACATATCTTCTTTTTTCCCGCAACATGAAGACTAGAATTTAGAAAAAATTGAGATATTTGATCTCTCATTGGACCATTGCTTCTGCAAAGGAAGAAGTATGCGAAGACAAAGGTTTCTCTAAACAATTCAATACCAAGACTACTTAAGGATCAAAACCTAGTCACCACAACTCCTGGAGTGGAAAGAACACATGGCATATGTATTAATTGTCCTAAAAACCTGGAAATTGAAGTAAAATGCCCAAAAACCAAGGAAAGTGGGGGTATTGAAGGAAATAATAGAAACAATTCAAAAATACTAATCCCACATTCATGGTCAGTGATTAGAAACACAAATACCATTACTATAAAAGAAAGGCATGTGAGGTGAAAGGAGGAGGGAAAATTAGAGAGCAAAGGCATTCTGGAGGAATGAAAAGATAGATAGAACCTTTCTTGCACATCATAGTTTATTTGATAATTGGAATTGATGGAGAGGGGTAGTTTAGGTAATTTTGGTTGGTTTTTGCTGTTGTAGATGTCTTAGGAATAATTTAACTTAGGTTTTAGACAGTAATTACATCTTTTTTATCAAGTTTTTAAATATTTGTGGAAGGTTTTTTTAATTTCTATGTGCATATGGATGGAGTTTGATTTTTGTTTGAAATCTCTTTTCTTTGGCTTTGGATTGAGTTCTTTGCAGACCTTGCAGAATCTTAATTTATTTTCAAAACACTGATTGGGTTTTCCTAGGATATTTTAGGATCATTTTTGAATGCTTTAGGACTTTTTCCTTCAAATTTTGGAAGCTTGGAAACCTCCTCGAAAAGCTAAAAAAAAAACTTTAACTAGTAATTGTTTTTTAGCATTGGTCAAATTTCCTTTAAAAATATGATCAGATCTGAAATTTTGTGAAATGATTGCCATTTAGGTTCGTTATTTCATCATTGAACATCTGAAATTTTGTCTCATTTTTTGATTTTGATATCATACTTAGATAAGTAAAAGGTTGGAAAATTAAAATACATGATACATTATTTCAGTGAATGAACCTTTAGGCCGCAAATTTTGAAGCCAAATAAACTTGCTAACTTGGCACACAACGTGAAACCATAACTAAGACATTTTGAATACCACAAGTATCCTTTTCTCTTGTGCTTTCAAGAGGTCCTGTGAATGAGAAGTGGAACACAAGTGTAATAGGTCTTTTGAATTTTTGAGCATATTTTCGAGCCACGAGTATCCTCTTCACTTGCGCTTTTGGGCGGTCCTATAAACGCGAAAGTGGACCTCAAGTGTAAATGCTTGTCAGTTTTAGAATTTCAAAATATACTTATGATTTTGCATTGATTTTCAAACTATCAATTTGGGACATTAAATTCAACATTTAGAAAGAAAACATAATGCGATTGAAAAAAAAATTGAATCAAAATCCTACATTTGAACATTAGTTTAAGAGACTTATTAGAAATAGGAAAAACATTGAATATTCAAACATTTTTCGTTTCCAATTAGTAATAGTTGAAGCAAATTGAACACATCTTATGATTGAAGCTAACCTCTTGAACCTTGGCTAAAAACAAGTTGAAAAACTTTTTTCAAATTTGTAAAAGTGATTATATTTTGAAATTTGCATGTTTGAAGGACCACAAAGAACCTATTACTCTTCCATAGTATATAAGTTCATTGAAATAAAGGAAGGAGTAGTGAGCATTGTGCATTTTATTGGTTCAACATTTTGAGACATGAACACCACCAATTTTACCATCATTTCCTGAAACTAAGCAAACTACCCTAAAATCAACACTTAATCTAAAATCTATCAAGATTCATTTTGATATCACCAACATAGATTAGGATAGGGCCTTGGGATAAGATTGGAGAGTTAACACTCCAAGGCCACAAAACTTTGAAAATAATAATGATTAAAGAAAATCAAATCCATTAGTAGCAAAGAGTGCAATCTGGGAAAGTGATTCTAACACAAGCGTTAAGCACGAGGTCAAGCTGAATTAGTAAGGGTGGTACCACCCCTCTTTCTTCTTTGGTGGGATATGAGGCCATTACAGTGTCTGGGTTGAGTGAGAAGTCCTCGCGGTGACATCACTTTTCTAAGATAGCTAGTCTATGTCAGTTATCCTGGACTGACGACTGTCCTACCCAGTCACTGATTGTGAAGTGGTAACCTTAGTTTCTTGTCCTAGGGAATCACATAGGATATTGTTAGTGGGGGACACTTGCAATACTTGAGAGAGACACAAGGTTGTTTCAGCTCCTTGGGAGGGTGAGTAGCCTACAACTAACACTTGGACCCCTGGCGATTGAAGAACAATGTAACTATTTCTCGTACCTTCAGCATTTAGTAATTCTTGAGACTTAATGTCCCTCAAGGGCTACTAGTTTTGGAAGGGCCCCTAAAAGTCCAACTTTACACTAAACCTCAGATTTTTGGAAAGAATCTTGATTGTTGCTTCCTTAGGACCTTTTTAGTGGTGTGGACACTTTGATTTTTGTTCAGTCTAGATTCCTTTAAGATTGTTTGACTCTATTTTGATATACTCTAATAAAAAAATACTTTTATTAAATTCAAGGTGATTAATCTCCTGATCCACCCATCAAGGTGGCAGCGAGGAAAATTACCCAAATTTGAGGGCCTCACTACATTGTAAAGGCATATACATGAACCACATCATTGTGACTTTGAAACTGAACTACTTTTAAACCCAATCAAATGTTACTAGAGAAGAACAATGTCAAATCAATTCTAAAACATGGACGAAACATAAATAGAATTGATGATCTTACTTTAGTTGATATTGAAAAAATAAAATATCACACATTTGCTAATTAAAATGCACCCTTAACACATCCTTTAAACTCAATCATACTTGTGGAAAGTGAGTCACTAGTTAGATTTTTTTGAAAGTTGTGATAATATGCAGAACATTACACTTGACCCTTTGACTTCATCAGGACTTGGAGGAACCATATCAATGAAACCTCAAATGGTCATGGGAGGTTATCACAATCCTCTTGGCACACAGAATAGTTTTCTAGGTTCTACTTCTTGTGGCAACCCTTTACCATGGAATGTTCATAATCCTAGCGAAAATAATGAATCCTGGAACACAAATGCTAATTGTAATTATTTCTCATCGATGGGAGGAAATGCCCCAGAGGGTTATCCTCTGATATATCCTAGCATAATTCCCAGGGGAAATCCACCTATCAACCCCATTCCACAATGCATTGGTCATGTTTCAGAAAGTAATCACTATTTTTGGATCCAACCTCCGCAAGGAGGAAACCTACCTTGGAATTCCAATAAAAACCAAGGACAAATTCAGTGGAATGGATGGGGTCTGGTAAGTAACCAATATTCTTGGGACCTAACTCCATTAGGAGGCAATCCACCCAGTGGTCATGTTTTAGGAAGTAACCAATATTCTTGGGACCTACCTCAAATAGGGGACAATCCACCCATTGATCATGTTCTAGGTAGTACCCAATATTCTTGGGGGAAAACTTTGTAAGGTGACAACCCACCTTGGAATACTAGTCAAATCTAGGGACCACCTAAATGGTGTGGTCAAATTCTAGGAAATAAGCAATATCACTAGAGTCAAACCCCGCAAGGGGGAAATCCACCCATTCATCAATGGTGTGGTCAAATGCCAAGAAATATCCAACCTCCTTGGAGTCTAACTCCGTAAGGGAGAAATCCACCTATGAATCCCATTCCACAATGGAGTGGTGAGGTTCCAAAAAGTAACCAATATTTTTGGAACCAGCCTGCAATTTCTATGTCTGATCCAGATAGGCTACCACATGGAACTCATTCCAATGGTATGATGGGTTCTATCATCAACCTTTATAAGATCACCCCACAAACGGGACAAATTTTTTTTCAAACCTCAGAACCTACAACTGGTCAGGATATGCAACAACATGCTAAGCCTTCCCTAACTTATGAAATCCTCATAGTTGAAGCCATGGACCTTAGGGGGAAGAATAAGAAGTACAAGGGTAAGCACAATGTTAATCCTTCCCAAACTCCTAAAAAACTCATAGTTCAATCCATGAAACTTAGAGGAAGTAAGAATAAATACAAGAGTAAGCAGAATGATAACTTTGGGGAGGGACATACACTGAATCCAAATCAAGACAGTGGGGAACAACAATTTTTTGTATTGATGCAACCTTTTCTGCAACACCATCATCAAATGGTTTCTACAATGTCAGTTTTTCCACCAGGAGGAAACTAGTAAAAATCCCCAAAAGAGGGAAATGATCCCAATACCAATGTCTTCATGTGTGATCATGAGGTGAACATTAAAACAAGATCTCATTCTTATGATGTCCCTTATAGTACATTGGATCAGTCAGAATCACAGCCAAGTGGTTCTCTCACCATTGAGAAACCAACCATAGACATAGTACCACACCCCGTCAAAGGTGATCTATGTAGAACAATGTGTAATCCTAATGCACGAGCTGCTCATAATGAAAATTTTGTTGAGGAAATAGCTCAAGCACCTTGTCCGATGTTCGCCCTAGAGGTTTTACAATATTGTCCTGCAAAAAGAAAGGAACTATCGTCTTCAACTAGAGTTGTTGATCCATCCGATGCGACCTTGATCACATTAGACTTAGACCAATCATCCTATAGGATTCCTTCCAAAGGTTTTTTTTAGATTAAAGTAACATCTCATGGAAAGAATATATTTCAAACCATAGTTGATGAAGGGGCATCAACCCATGTCATTTCATTTAAATGTTGGCAAGAATTAGGATCATCCACCTTAGTTCAATCCCATATTGTGCAAAAAGCATTTGATGGACATCCGTTCTCTCCTCACAAACTCATTGTAATATGCCCTATTGAATGGGGTGGAAAAATAGTCACAGTGGATGCTGAGGTAGTAGATGAGCTTATAGATTACAATTTTCTATTAGGACGTAGTTGGATACATGCCATGATGGATATAATGTCTTTAGTGCCCCAAGTGATTTGGTTCCCTCAGTGGGGGAAGATTGTCATGATCGACCAATTAGATTACTATATACTTGAAAATGTTATCCAATCGAATGTTCCTTTCATTAGGGATTCTCTAAAGGAATTTCAAGACATTAAGGTAGGATCGTTAAAAAATGATTCCCTCATGGAAAATTTTGTGATCCTGTAACCCTTATATTCTATAGAAGTGTCATACCAAGCTATTGAAATGGCTTTAGCAAATTTGTATCACAATATTTCCTTGATGGAGGAATATGATCCAGTTACTTTCCCCATTTTGGCTATGAGATATCCCAATTCACTTGATTTCCTAGATGAAATTTTATCATCAGATGAAAAAATCCTTGAAGTCATAAACATTTGGTTGCACCCACCTAAGGACATCTTTTGTGGGGCCATTAGGAGCATATCTTGTTTAAATCCACCCAAGTATAGGATCATCCTTTGTATGTTCCTCGATATTATTAGGTACACTTGGAAGCATGCATATAGGTTTAGGTTATCCCTTTGTGAAGATGCATTTGAACCTTTTGCAACCCAAAATTTCCATAGGGTTGAACCTGTTGGAAATTGGTGGGTTAGCCCATCATATCTATATTTTCCACCATTCCGATAGAAGAGCCTACCTAACATGGGACACCCTAGTCAACACCCCATTTCCATTTTGGTGCCCATGCTGAGTTATTCTCATAGGTTTGGGAGCCCAATTAGTCCCATCATGACCTAGAGTTTGAGACCACATACTTCTCTTCCATACAATTCTGACCATTTCCTGATGGGATCCCTATTTTTTGTTATTTTAGATAAGAAGGTGTTAAAATATCTGCATAAACATTTGTGTTTACTACTTTGGTGTTTATTTGCTATGTTGTGCATATGCCTTTACAGTCACTTTTTACTCAAAATGAATGTAAACCATTGCTTCCGGTTAAGTTGACCTATACATGTGAGAACTATTTGATTGAGGTAGTCGATGGACCATGATTCATGGTGATTTATGATTTTGGTGTTTTTCATAAGAACTAGCATGAAATAAACCACATTTACCCCTTCCTACTTGATATCGCATCAAATTGGATAACCGCAATTACTAGGTTCTATTTCACCATCCATCGACACATAATCTTGCTTCAGATAGCCAACTGACGGAGGGAACATCCATAAGAGTGTGCACAACTAGCTCAGCCCTTGTTTGCAATATGTATCTTTTCCTTGGCTTGACTCGTGCTCTTGAAAAATAGAGTACGCCCATACAACACTCGTTCCCTCTCATGTAGAATATAATTCTTTATTCTATTTTCAAGCCTAATAAATTAAAAAAGTACTAAAAATTAAAAAAACACAAAAATCAAAAAAGGGGAAAATTGAATCGTGTCATATTGAATCTTTGAGATAAAGGAAATAGTCAGTAATAGTCACCCTTGAACACAACACATAATTTTGTATCCCCTGTTAGTACACCATTTACATTTTCCTTAGGAAGTTGTACTAGTAATTTGAATAGATCTCCACCGATAGGTTATGTTTCCTTTATTCTATGGAGCTTTCATTGATTCATATGGCATCGATGAATTTCACAATGGTTGGTTACTCGAGTCTTATGTTTCCAAGTGTCCATTTTTCATCGTGTTATGTGTTCAAGGGAAGTCAAACCAGTGTCAGCCATTCCTTAAATATTCCTAACCAATCATGTCGGCCTTCCTTGTATCACTATACAGTGTTGTATCTCATAGCTCTACCAAATTATATCAGCCTATTGATCTCACTTTTGTGTCAGTTGATGTAGGATGCATTAATTCCCTCCTTCTGATGGATCCGTTCCTATCAATGCCAAATAATCATTTAGGAAATGGATCTAGGAACCCCAGTGAGTACGTTGGACCTTGCATCCATTAGTGGAAGGATTCCTCGCAAACAATAGTGGGTATTACACCAATGGCCCCTAATTGTTTTATTCTAAAAGTGTTTGACTTCAGAACATCTTTTCACACTTGTAAGTTTGTACTCAACTACCTTGGAGTCCATCATCATTATCGGTGGGCCTCCTCACATCTGTTAATGGTATATATCAATGACTGGTAATTAGATGGTGTTATTAATTATGCTCGACATCGACTCATTTATTTGCATGATATAAACTTGTACTATCATTGTTTTGTATTGAAGACCTTAGTAAATACAGTTGTATCACTCATTGATGCACTGCCCGAGTTGCACAATATTAAAATACCATGTCAAAGTACCATGCTTTTTTACTATTGATTGCATAGGTATACCCACCTCAGGAATATATTGTATATTTGGGAAATTTCTTTGTTTGACTTGCAGGTGTTTCTCCGACTCCTACATTCATAAGCTATCCTTTTCCATCATGCCTTGATCATTAAAGAGTATCCGTCCAAAGAGTGTCAAAATAAAAGAAAATTGAATGTGTTTCGGCCATCATCATAGCTTCAGACCTCAGACATTAGGGGGCACATGTTAACAATAAAACTAACACCCTCGAAGATGATGGTCTGAAAACATATATTATTTTTGTTCGCAACATGAAGAATAGAATTTGGAACAAATTCAGAGCTTTGATCTCTCATCGAACCACTGCTTCCACAAAGGAAGAAGTATGTGAAAACAAAGGTTCTATAAATAATTCAATACCAAGACTACTTAAGGATCAAAACCTAGTCACCACAACTCCTCGAGTGGAAAGAACACATGGCATATGTATTAATTTTCCTAGAATCATGGAAATTCAAGTAAAATGCTCGAAAACTAAGGAAAGTGGGGTTTTTGAAGGAAATAATAAAAAAGCTTCAAAAATACTAATCCCACATTCATGGTTAGTGATTGGAAACACAAATACCAATGTTATAAAAGAAAGGCATGTGAGGTGAAAGAATGAGGAAAAATTATAGAGCAAAGGCATGCTGGAGGAATGGAAATATAGATAGAACCTTTCTTACACATCATCGTTTCTTTGATCATTGGCATTGATGGAGAGGGGTAGTTTAGAGCAAGGGAAAAATGGATTCACCCATTATTGGGATGTAATCACTTTCCTCTCAGCTTAATATGATGCAATTCAAATTTCCTCTAAATATTGTGTTTCAATCCATGTTTGTTTAATGTATTTTTGTAACATTTAGTAGATAGATTTCATGCTTTTTTGAAGTTTTTTTAAGAGCTAGAGGCAAGGAACTATCTAGTTGCTGCTAATGGAGGCCTAAAGGCCATGGAGGATGGAGCAAAAAGATCCTCACCAAATGGCATGCTGCAAGAGGAAACCTCATCCCTTCCCTCTCTCTCTCTCTCTCTCATTTTAAAAAGTGTAGAAATTTCAGGAAATTGTCCATTATTGCATATATTATGTTAGCAGGATTCATGCTCCCTGTAGTTAAGCATAGATAGGTTGTAGAAACGTCCCTACGGTTGAATCCACGGTATGGTCTCCATTCTGTTGGTAGATTCAACCGTAGGGATGTGTCTAAAACCTATCTATCATTAACTAGAGGGAGGGTAAATCCTGCTGACATAATAGATGCAATAATGGACAATTTCCTGAAATTTCTACACTTTTTCAAAGGAGAGAGAGAGAGGGAAGGGAAGAATTTACCTCTTGGAATGTTTTGTTTGGTGAAGATCCTTTTGCTCTAGCCTCTATGGCCTTTAGGCCTCCATTAGCAGTAGCTAACTAGTTCCTTACCTCTAGCTCTTAAAAAAAATTCAAAAAAGGATGAAATCTATCTACTAAATGTTGCAAAAATACATGAAACAAACATGGATTGAAACACAATATTTAAAGGAAATTTGAATTGCATCATATTAAACTGAGAGGAAAGTGATTACAACACAATAATGGGTGAATCCCTTTCTCCCTTGCTCTAAAATACCCCTCTCAATCAATTCCAATGATCAAAGAAACTAAGATGTGCAAGAAAGGTTCTATCTATCTTTTCATTCCTCTAGCATGCCTCTGCTCTCTAATTTGTCCTCCTTCTTTCACCTCACATGCCTTTCTTTTATAGAATTGGTATATGTGTTTCCAATCACTAACCATGAATGTGGGATTATTATTTTTGATTTTTTTTAATTATTTCCTTCAGAAACCTCACTTTCCTTAGTTTTTGGGTATTTTACTTGAATTTCTAGGTTTTTAGGACAATTAATACATATGCCATGTATTCTTTCAACTCCAGGAGTTGTGGTGACCAGGTTTTTTTCCTTAAGTAGTCTTGGTATTGAGTTATTTAGAGAAACCTTTGTCTTCATATTCTTATTCCTTTGTGGAAGTAGTGGTCCGATGAGAAATCAAATCTCTCAATTTGTTCCAAATTTTGGTCTCCATGTTGCAGGAGAAAATAAGATATGTTTTCAGACAATCATCTTCGAGGGTGTTAATGTTATTATTAACAACAATAACATAACATTTCCCCCTGATTGAGGTAGGATTACAATGAAAAAAGTCAATCCCCCATTTGGAAAAAGGGCCACCAGTAATGATGGGGTGTAACTGAGCAGGTTGGGTGCACTTTTTAGGATATAAAAGCTGACAGGGTGGGAATTTTTTAACCTCTTCATGGAAATCTTTAAATATCAAGGGCCAAAAGTACCCAATGGTAAGAATCTTCTGAGATGTATCCATCCCAGAAAGATTACCTCCACAAGCTCCAGAGTGGCAGTGTTTCATGACTTGTTCATCCTCTTCATGAGTGAGACATCGTCCGAAGATTGAATCAATACCACATCGGTATAGGGTATCATTTAGAGTGAGATAATACTTATCCTAGTTTCGAATACACCGACGATCGTCACAGGATAAATTGGGATGAAATCGTTGATTCTGGAGATATATGATCAAATATACATACCATTGATTGTTTGTGCTTATCAAGAACAAGAATTCATCCATAAATGAATCATTGGGCCCAGTTTCCATGAGAGCACGGGGAAGGTCACACATCAAATCCGTAAACACTATGACTTCTTGGAAATGGTATTAGCGAATTCAAGAAAAAATTCATGTAGGATAAAAAAACAACAAGAATATTCCCCCCCAGTACTTGATGGGTACGAGTATAGTACATAGGGTTTTGATTTGAAAGCATAATAGTGGTGTAAAGTAAGATATAGTGACAAAAACATTAAACAATGATGGCTGTAGCCAAAACTATCTTCCCCACATGTGAGTATCGTGTTTCATAGTCAACAAGACTCTTACTGATATAGTAGATCGCATGTTCTTGGTTGTTCAAATATTCCTACACCAGAAATATACTGATGGTAGTAGTGGAGGCAACAATATAAAGAAAAAAATATTTTGAATAATTCAGGGGCTACAACACAGGTGAGTGTGTTATAGCATGTTTCAAATTATCAAAATATCTTTGAGCCTGATCATCCCAAAGAAAGGGAGTGTTATTTTTCAAGAGACACATCTAGGCATGTGTTTTCTTTGCAAAATTGTATACGAAACAACGAAGAAATTTTTCCTTCCCTTGCAAACTTTGGAGTTCAGTAATATTTGTTGGAGATGGTAAGGCCATGATGGAAACAATTTTCAAGGGATCTATTCGAATTCCATCCTTGGAAACAATGAAACCAAGAAGGCATCTAGTCTCAACACAGAAAACACACTTGTGTGGATTCAACCGAATATGGTAATGATGACATCGAAGGAAAATGTGTCTAATATTCCCAAAATGATCTTCCTATTGTTGTGAATGAGTAGGTAAGTCATCCAGATATAGTTCCACTATGTGTTTTATATCATGAAAACCATTAGACATGGCTTCTAGGAAAGTAGCTCCAACATTCTTCAATACAAAAGGTAATTGTGATAAGCGAAGTTTCCCCATGGGAGTATGAATTCTTTTTTATGCTGGTTGGGAGGTAATATCTCAATCTTATTATAGTCATAAAATCCATCCATAAAGGAAAAAATGACACTTTTGGCACAACTGTCAATGATATGATCGATATGAGGGTTAGGAAAGTTGTCTTTTGGGAAATATTTATTCAAGTCCCAAAAATCGCTACAAACCCTAATAGTGCCCTATTTCTTGGAGATAGGAAAAATATTAGATACTCACTTAGTTAAAGTCATGGGGTAGATAAAACCAGATTTTAAAAGATTCTCAACCTTAGCTTTAAAGGTTGTAGCTTTGCTTTGGTGAACTTAACAAAGTTTTCTCCTAACAGGTTTTTCCGTCGGGTAGGTTTTGATCTCATGTATGACAATAGATGGATCAATCCCAAGTATTTATTCATTAACCCATGAAAAAACATCAGGAAATTCCTTAAAAAGAGCTCGATATTCCTCAATTTCTGTTGCCGAACAGTTCTGACCTATGTGAACATGTTAGACAATACCTTTCTTTACTGATATGATGACATGAATCATTTTAGTGATGTTACATAAATTCCCTTCAGAATCAACACCTTGTAATAATACAAGCATTTGTGAATACTCGACAATATCATAACTAATCAGAGAAATAAAATTTGAATTTACTGAATTGGCATTGGGACGAAATGAACATCGATGAGGAGAGTCTTCCCATAAATATTCATCCAAACTCATAACCTCCATAATAGACTCATCCGATGGAAAATTATATGAGAGATAATCTAGATTTGGGAGAGGGGAATCTAGCCAATAGGGAAGATGGTAAGGATCCGATGATACCAAATGATGGTCATATATGTAAGAATCACAAACATACTAAATGAAATCATACAAGGCTTTGTGTGGACTTAGAAAAGGAAATTGATCAATCTCTCTCCCTTTAGACATGCCCCCAGTTGTGGATGATATCATGTTTACCGTGGAAACTTCTGTACTAGAAGGGGAAGAAGTTGATGGAAATAATTCCATGAGGGACAAATCCTTTCAAAAGTACAACCCTTACAGACTGATAGGGAGGAGGTGACCTCCCTAATATTGGAACATTATTTTTCATGGTAGCAATATTATCAGGAAAACAATAATTGAGTTGATCTATGTTCACAATTTTCCCTTAATGTGGGAATTGGAGTGTGTAAAAAACTGATGATGCAATGTCTGTCATATCATAGAGCCAATTCCTTTCCAATAACAAATTGTAATACAAAGGAGCATCAACCACTTCTACTTGAATAGAAATGGTTTTTTCCCCCATCTCGATGGATAACTTCGGTAGTAGACCATGAGGTTGAAAACCTCGTCTGTCGAAATATTTTAAGGTGCTTTGTGACTTATTAATATCAGGAGAACCAATGGCTCTCCAACATGACATCGATAAGACCGAGGTGAAAGATCCTTTGTCCAATACGATCTGATGGAATTTCCTACCCACCACTTTAGTTGTAATTTGAAAAGTGAGTCGATGGGATAAACTCAATTTATAATTATCCACATTAAAAGTGATGATGGTGGAATTCTCAGGATCAAAGGCCTCTAGGAATGACAACAAATTCTTCCGTTGTGTAGGACAAATTTGGAGTACCTCCAAAATGGACATAGCGAAGGTTCTAGGGATAAATTTTCACTGAACATTGTAAAATTGAGCATCTCGAGCACTAGGATTGGAAACATTTTTATGGATAGTACTCTTAGGAGGACGCAATATTGTGTCAAACCTAGGTTTCTGAATAGTGAGAGGACCAGTAGAAGGAGGTGGAGGAGAAGGGTTCATGGGAGGAGTCTTCTTGGGAGAAGAACCCTCATCTTTCTTCTTAGACAATTTATCATATGTTTGAATTCTAGTAGTCAATGCAACTGTCTCGATGGACATCATTCAAATGTTTTGAGTAGAGGAAGAGGGACCATGCAAAGATGTATGGGAAATCAATTGTTGTTCATACGGGAAGGGGTCATTTAACACTGTCAATGTGTGATTAATTTTCAAAAATTTATTGATATCTTAATGATAAGGACACTCCTTCGTGAAGTGGTCATATCCACACAATAAACAATGAAACTTAGCCTTCTATTTCAGTTTGGTATCATTCTCCGGAGTCACTGTTTTGGTACTCTCTTGTTGGCTTCTAGGTTTCTTATTTTTACCTTTACCTTTCTTTTTATTGCTAGGTGTTTGTGATGGCTAGATGGAATTCACCTCAGCAGACACTGTAGGAGTGGAATAAGTTGTAGTTGAATTACTTGGTGGCTTGGCTATAGATGGAGGTTGGATTGAACCAACAATACCATCAACATGAGTCTCAGCTGGTGTCTTGGTAGGATCAGTGCTGGGACAAGGAGAATTAGGAATCACATCATATAAAGTTCTATACTGAGAATAAACTAAGTCCAAATATTGATTCTAACTAATAGAATGCTCTTCTATGACAACACCACCCATAGCCACATCTCAGGAAATATGAGGAAACAAGGATTTGGTGAACTAGTTAGCCAAAAGTTGATCTAGAATGGGCTCTTTAATTAACCTTTGGCATCTCCTCCACTCATGGATATGATCTGATATGTGAGTAGAAGTGTTTTTCTGAAGAGAGTTCAAAAGGTTTGTACTAGTTTCATATGGATAGGTAAATGGGAATAAGTAATAAATAATGTTGCCAAGGAATTAAAATCCACAAACGAGTGTTGTGGATGTTCGATATACTATTTTGTGTCCATTCTGGTCAATGTTATTTGGAGAGTCACAATTGGATAGAATCATCCATTAGGGTGTTATATGAACACCACAAATGGAAATTCATCACATGGTTTTCGAATATTCCCCTTGTTTCCCATCAAATTTTGGAACATGTTATGGTAGTTTGATTGGGATGGTAGGCCAAAAAGGATCATGTGTAATGGGATCATTTATTAACTTTTACAAGTCATGCATATCTAAGGTATCCAAAAATGGAAGCTGTCGATTAGCTTATGGGTAATTATAATATTAATACGGTAAGGATACCCCTGTAGGACCAAAGGTCTATTCACTATAAAACCCAAAAAATTATTGATAGTTAGGAGAAATTTGACCCATAAACGGTGGCCGCACCTGCTTAGGTCTAGATTGAGTTCCATAAGTAGGTTGATCCAACTGATTGGTAACTCTTCCATGATAAGGGACATATAATGGATTATTGTATTGTTCCTCGCTAAGGTATTGATTACAAATGTTAGGATTTTGAAGAGGGACCCAAGATAATGTAGGAGGATGCAAGCTAGGACCAATAGGACCAAGACTAGCATGACCACTAGGTCCAACAACTGGAGGGTGAGGGTACAGAATATTATGTAATATAGGTACATAAGATCCTCTATCTGTTTGGGATGTAGGAGGTAAAAATTGACTCCCATCATTAGGAAAATATATGGAGGCATATATTTTCCTCCCATATGATAATTTGACAAAGGATTCTAAACTAACTGTGGCACTCTTACAGTAGTGGTAAGTCTAGGCACCATTGGTGCAGATGGAGCAATTGTTGGAACAACACTAGAAGGAATATTCAATGACCTACCTAAAATATGATTAGGTAAAAGGTAGGGAAAAGGATTTCTAGAGTTTGTGGTTAGCTCCATAGCTGACACATTTATGGTATTAGTAGTACCAAACTGAGAGATAGCTTGACCAAGGGAAGTTTCCCAAAATGGAGCATTAGGTCCAAATATAGGAGCTATTGTTTCATCAGGATGAAATTGATTGAGCCCAACTATAGGAAGACTTTGGACGGAAAAGGATACATTCCAAGAGGATGGTTTCTCCACTAATGGTGGGACCGATAAGTCTGTTATGCGAGCATTGGAAGGAGGAGAAAACTCAACTACTTCTTTCTCAACTAGAACTCCTTCTAGTTCAGGAATAAAAACACTACCCACCTCAGAATTTATCTCCATGTCTCTTTCCATGAGAGGTTGATTTGGAGGATTTAAAAGATTTTTTGGTGATAACCCTTGTAACCGATGAGACCTACTCTGTGGGAAATCAACCTGTTTTAAAAGTCAAAATTACATCAGAAATAAAATATCTATCTAATTAGGGAAATCAAATTCTACTCAAGATAAAGAAATAATCAAAACTTGTGATAGGAGTGGTAAAAAAATTCAAGATCCTCACAGGATTTTAAAACCACCACAACTCACTATATACTGCAGGGTCCATTAGTAGAGCATGACAAGGAGGACTGGGACCATACCCTTTCCTAAATACCCAACTACCTAGATAGTACATGAGTAGTAATATCCCCGAGTGTTGTTCTCAGTGTATTGCGGTGATAAGACGGTCAAAGGGCTATGCTCAAATGGTATCAAGATCCCTAAAAGTGTCTCTCAATATATGCACGGTACATGGGAGCTCCACTTTGTACTAGTCCTGTATAATGCACAATCGTTTGAAAGGGGCCTTCCGATATATCACTGAGTATGTGAAGTACCTTTCTATATACCTCAAGGGCACGTGACAAGTCGTTCTATATATTGGTAATACGTGGAAGAATCACATGATCTCCGTGATGCAGTGCAAGCAAATAACAACATCTCCTGCATTTAAAGACGCCAAAACACATCTATAACTTATCACACCTTTCTACAAATTTTAACCTAATACTAGCGCTTGATTTTATCTTTTGTGATTAGGTGAATGCTTGAGGTGAGTACTGAAAAGTAAAACCATGAAAAATGCTTGTGCAAATATTTTTCTTTCACTTTTCACAAAATTTCCTACTTAAGGAAGAGATAGAGGTTCGGTTCTTACTTATCCAAAATGAATAAATCCCAAGCAAACAAATATGGAACTATATTTTAAAATCTATTGCAAGAATATCATGACTTCAAAAGAAAAAAAATTGAAAAGGAAAATGACAAGATATCTTTTTAAAAGAAAGACTACGATGACTACTCAAAATACAATACTTTTTCAAACTTATTTAAAATGAAAATAAGATGCAATCAACACACTTTTCTTTTTGTTTGAGAGTAAGAATATCTAAGAAGAAAAAATAATGTAAAACACCTGAATATGTATAAGATATTGAAGTTAAAAACAAGGCAAGAATCAAGAATAACCAGAAGTTATAATATTCTACCCAATATGGTCGCCAATTTTTCTAATGGAAATACTAACCTTCTGCGGACAAAAGTTGTTTCCCTAGCCCGAAACACTCAAATATAGAACAAAGAAGTCACAAAAATTAAAAACACTTTCCCTAAGATCAAATAAATTGTTGGAATGAACTATTTTACCTGTCACAACCTGTAATAGGTTTTCCTTTGGAGTTCTTGATCTCCACAGATTAACCTGCAACAAACACACAACAAAGCATACACAAGATTAAAGTACCGAGTTCAATCTATGATATTATGCTGATGACTAAGGATTTCAACAATGAAAATAGTGATTCATACACAATATCATTCATGGAAAAGGATATTTTATTTGCATAAATGAAACAGAGAGAGAAACTACAACCAAAATCCTTAGTGTTGAGAAGTATCTTCTCAAGTAAAACCTTTCCTCCAAAGCTTCAAACTTGTATACCAAATCATCACAAATCCTTGACTATATTTGGCTAGAGTTTTAATGCTGTAACATGTTCTTCCTCCTCTTGGAGATGGGGATGATCCAGTATTTATAGCCATTTGGAGGATATGGATATTATGGGTGAGGTGGAGGGGAGATCCTATAAGGATGGATCTTCAACCCAGGTGGTCCAGAATTCTAGGGATGAGGCTTCCATGAATCTAAGCTCGAGAAGCCTCTCAAAACTTCCATTTTTACCTTTAGAACTCTAGCACTGCTCTTTGTCCACAAAGACATAGTGTTACCTAAGGATCACCTCTTATTGTATGAAGGTAAGTGGCGGTGGCACTGCTTATTTTTCAAGGAAAAAAGGAATTACGCATAAGGGTAACACACATTTACCACAAAGAAAGTGCGTTGGCATCCAAAGTTATGAAATCACTAATCCTATCCCATTTCCAACTTCACAACTTGATGATTTGAGGAAAATAGTGATACTTGGGTCTCATTATATGATGATGACGAGAAATGTGTGTAACATGTACCTGCTGTAAAAAGGAGATATGCATGATGCTCATAATTCAGAAGGAAACTCAGAACAATATTCAAGAATATTGTTATGATTCTTATGATTAGAGGTGTGGCAGTTGCTAGATAAGATTTTCCTTAATTAAGGAAACTATGTAGCAAAGAGCCTGAAGAGTTTCAGTATGATGGATTAAAAGTCCACAGACATCTATATCACTAGAAATATGAAGTTCAGATCATATTTGGAAGATATCAAAAGGTTAGTTGAGATGAACCTATTTAGTCACAGGTCCCAGGATTGGTCATGTGCTTTACAATCTGTACATATACATGTACATAACATGTGTTGTGGTACCTACTTAGTACAAGTGTATGTGGACTCAGATATGTCTTGGTCAGTGAAATAGAGTTTCAAAGATATATGAAATATGACTAGTATAGTGATTGAGGAAGATCACATGTGTTTCTCTAGATAGAGCATGTTGAAACACATGAAATATTTTTGAGGTTTATATTTATTTATATTCGATACATGGTACATATCCAAATATGAGAAGAATTTCAAGCATTCTTACTAAATCCGATGTACGGGAAAAGCTTGGTATAGTAAAAAAAAACCCTCCAGTTGAAGAGGGAGTATTGATGCATCTTCATAAGAAACGACATATAAAATCCCCACTAGTTAGTCATAGTACATGACTTAGGAATCCTAGGGATGTGATATCTTGTCAAGATAATCCACATGAGTAGAGACATGTTAAAGTCTCAAATACTATTGATACTCAATAAGAGTTATAGTACGAATTGTCAGAGAATAGTTAAGCCTCTCAAAGAGGTAGTTGGGGTTTTGCGATATAGAGAGAAGGATCACCAAGAAAGTGATCATGAATTGAAGAACATCACATAGAATGGCAAGCTCACAAAGAACTTCTCCAGATAGTATAAGATTCAAGAAGTCAACAAATTTTTAAGAGTAAAAGAAAAGATAAGCATTTCTTTATGCATGTTATTACACATTTGTTGTATAATTTTTTATGTGAAGGATTTAAAATCCATGGTTTCTAGTTTAGAAAAAAATTATTCTAGATTGGATCTAGATGATGCTACCTTGTGTAAGTAGTTGGTTGGTATTTGAGTAGACCTGTTGTATTTTATGCTTTCTACTAGGCATATGTTTGATTACCTTTGAGGTACATTCTAATAGGCTCTTTATTGTATTTGATACATGGTAGACCTATTATTTGATTGTGCTATCCTGCTATTGTTTTATCCTGAGATAAGCGATGTAATTTGAGGCTATTACTACAAAAGCTGAGTGTATTGTGGATACTACTACATAAGCAAGATGTATGTTTGAGAGTACTATAGAAGAAAAATGTGTTTTGCATATAGTACTACATACTCAAGAGTAGTGTAGCTTGGGAAGCTACATACTGGGGTGAAATAATTGAGCCTACAATCATTAGGTGTTAATAGTCAAGCTTTCTTGAAAACCCCATATGTGTGTTATGATAAAAAAAGATTGAGAAGAAGTTTTACTTCATTGACGTTATGGTCATGTAAAATGAATTCCAGTATCTAGGTATTGATGAGAAGATTGCAAAATTTATGACATGGCTAATGATGTTTAGACACTTCCGAGACAATATTGGTATGGTAGAAAATGTCTCGCTCGCTAAGAGGGAGTGTCAAGAGTAGAACTTAGGTATTTATTCTCCATGAGCTTATGTTTTATTAAGGCCCGTGACTTGTGTATTAATCAAGTCCAAAATATATTTTGTAATTAGCTTCAGATCTTCTTCATGAACTTATGTTGTATTAAGGTCTAAGAGTTGTGTTGTATCAAGTCTAGAACTTATATTGTATTAAGTTCACATGACATTGTCATATTCAAGAGAGATTATTGTACTAGGATCTTATGGTTAAGATCATGACCTTATGTTAAGTTTTGATACTTGTGTTGTATCAAGTTTAGAACTTATGTTGTATTAAGTTCACATGGCTTATGTTTTATTAAGTCTCGAGGATATAGTATGTGATGTATGGCTAGTCATGGTCAATAGGTTCTACAAGTCTCCTTTAGGGATTAGCTACCCCTAGAGTGATTCAATTTAACATATATTTATATGACCTCGGTAATACATATGACCATAGGTTCAGAACAATTCTTATTAGTATGATATGATATAAAACTAATGAAAACACATATGGACCATGGAGAGAAGATTAATATAAGCACAGAGATAAAGAGAGTGTTAGCACTATTTTGAGCTAAGTAGTTGGAGGGGGTTAGACCAGTTAAATAAAGAAAAGGGTATGAAAATTTCCATATAATATGACCCTGAAGGGTGTTGATGGGTTTCCAAATATTTTAGGAGCTTTGTTCATTACTTTGAAGTGCAAAATTATCAAAAATCCCAAATTTTAACCTTGTAAATTTTCCTGAGATAGAAAAATATGCTCGAGGTTATATATTGATAGGAATGAAGGGACTAGATGCACAATGTAGAAAATAAAAGGCGGTAGATTATTTTGCTAAGAAAATTTACTCAGTTTCAAAGAATTCTAACATTGGTAAAAAAGGGTTAAATTTAATACAAGGTCAACCGTTGGATGAACAGATGAAAGTAGATCGATGGTATGTAAAAATTTCGCTAAGTGGACTAGTGAGGAGAATGAATGGAGAAGGTTTGTGAAATATGGTATACCTATTGTATTTCAATGTCTGATATTTGATGGTGTTCAAGATCAATAGTGGGAGTGGATTTCAAAATCCAGACATGCACGGATGTATCAAAGTTTTGCCTTTGCGAAATCCTGTAAGAGTGGCATATTTCAATAGTTCAGATTGTATGAGGTTGAATATCTGTTGCGGAGATTCATTTCGCAGTGGAAACATGCACAGGGTAAGTATGATTTTCAATATGGGAAATCCTATAGTACTCGCATATTCTGATGTCTCAGATATTGAGCGGAAAATATCTACGGTAGGTATATTTCGCAGCTACAACATGCATGAAAGAATAAAGTTTTCGGGGCTGCAAAATCAGGTAGGACCAGCAAGTTTGAATGAGGAAGGTTTTGGTGGATTTTTGATATATGGTCCAAATTGATTTCGCAGTGGAAACAAAAAGAAGTAAATCACGATGGTGGATTGCGAAATTGGGTAAAATCTGCATTTTTGGATGGTTAAGATTTATCATAGATCAAGATCTATGGATGAGGATTATTTCATAGTTTTAAGATGTGAGGAGAAATAAAATGCCGGAGGATGTGAAATAAATTTAGAAGGAAGAAAAAATAAAGGGTGAGGATTTAAGCAAAAGTAGATCTATGGCTAGCAGTTATTTCTCAAGAGGAAGGTGTGAGGAAGAAGAAAATCAGTAGACCTGTGAAATGGAGATAAAGGGTGGATAAAATGAATGGTGCAGATTTCATCTCGGAAATATCTAAGGTTTAAAATTATTTCACAAGGGACGCATGCTCACTCTAAGTATGGAAACAAAATTGTGAGATTGGTTAAGGTAAAAGAAGATCAACAGCTTAGAAAAGGCCATATCCAGATCAATGGTTATAGTTTAGTGTCAGATTGTGAGCATCATGAAGGATAAGGAGGGTAATGTTGTATTGGAGGAAAATAGTGGATTAAGTTGGAAAAAGGATCGATGATGCATAATCAATCAAGAAGGATGGAAGGCTGAGAATTGTTTCTATTGCAGAAGATGCAAGATGAATAAGACTATAAAAAATTATAAAAAATATTGTGCACGTGAAATTGGGGTATTAGTTTATTCTCCTGCATTGGAAAATGAAAGCTAAAAATAGTGCGGAAGCAGCCAAATCATACAGTGTATTTTGGCCTCTTGTCAAAACACTAGGTAGGAATTTGTCCCTTCTAAAATTATATAAAATGGTTAAAGTTGAAAATGTAGAAGCTCGAAACCTAGAATATCAGAAAGTGGAAGAGTTGTTTGAAGATATAGATGTAAAGTTTTTTAACACTATTTGGTTAAATGGACCAATTGATACTGTTAATAAAAAGCTAAAGTTGCTTAAATACCAAGGAACCAATATCCACAATGTTTACCAGTCTTACTTCCACTTTTTCACTATTGACCAAACCATGAATTTCAAAGAATTTATTGATTGGTGTGCCAACAATTCATTAGAGGAAATTTGGGGTCTAAAATGGGCCTTATAAGAAAACGTGCCATCAATAAATTTTGTGAGTTGGAATTCAAGAACCAATAAAATTTCAATAAAATGAGTCAACCATAATGGTTGAATTGACATATTTGTCATAAAAGAAAACTACTTTTTTGTTGGTATTTTCGACATATCTCCTTGTGTTTTTACTCAAATTCTGAGCAGGAGAGCTTGTTGGATAGGAAATTTAATTCCGCATCCAATGAGTACCCATAATGCATACTTTTGATGGACCTTGCTACCCCAAAAAGAATAAATACCTGAAAAACATGATGATGACATCATCTTCACATTTTTTCAGGTATTTATATTTTTCGAGGTAGCAGGGTCCATCAAAAGTATGCAGTGTGGGTACTCATTGTATGTAGAATTAAATTCCGCATCCAACAAGATCTCCCACTCAGCATTTGAGTAAAAACATAGGGAGATATGTAGAAAATATGAACAAAAAAAGTAGTTTTTTTCATTCTTCCTCCAAAATTAATACCTATTATTTTATTATTTTAACTATTATTTTATTATTTTCCTTAGGATTCCCATTTTAGACCTCAAATTTCTTCTAATGATTCTCTTTCTGAAAGAGTCATAATTGACGTTACTAACTCCAAAATATTGTGTCCTGTTAGTTATCTAGTCATTAGAAAAACCCTATTAGTCCCTAATGAATTTACCCGAAAGATAAGGATTACAATGAGGACTCTATAGTCCAATGCTTTAGAGAGTCTATAGTAGAGAAGAAACAACAGTTTTTCAAGAAGTGTTTCAAACCATCTTTTTAGCTATTAGACTGACTGCTTCAAGTAGATTTCATCCTTTTCAATGAAGAAAACCAGTCTAATGTAACCTTGTTAAGTCAATTTTAGGTCTAGACATGGACAAGTATATCACTGAGCTCCTTATGAGTCTACTGTTTGTCCTGAGTAGTTATCCAGTTGAGTCTGAAGAGTCGAACCAGTCAGTACAAGTTTCATGCCTTAATTTGATGAATTCTTATATGATAATATTCATTCTCAGTTAATGGATTTCCACAAGATGAAGAATTTCAGATTTCAGTCTTACCTACTGAAAATATTTCTTTCGTTTATTGAGGAAAATATGCAGCTACCAGAAATGGTACTTACTGAGGAAATAAACAGAGATTATACTAAGTTTATTAACTTCCTTATGTCATAAGTATATCATGTTATTTTTCAGAAGAAGTTGCCTAGGGTACTGCTAGAGATGAGGAATATATCTCAGCTTTCTACAGAGAAGAGGATAGGTGATTGGTTCTTGTTTGAGTAAGGAACAAGGATCAGATTGTATGGTTTTGTTCATCCACCTTATCCTACCTTCTTAACTCCTAGATCGTTCTCAATCGAATTAATTAGACAAAAGTTAACAGTGGAGACTAAACACTTCTTAAATTTCAAGAATTCTACTAAAATCATGTATCCATGGGCTGTAGGCCCATTTGTTATCAAGCATGAAGATTCCTTGCCAATGATATAGAGTTTACTAAAAGAGATGGGTTTTTTGACAGAACATGCTGTTAACTATGAACCCCATCGTGTTATTTTAAACACAAGAAAATCTCTAAAAATAAATCCTTTTGAGCATGAGGATATTGTTGCATTAGTAGATGCTACAAATTGGTATAATTATCCAAAAGAGACTCCAAAGAATACTGATATTCAAGAGGATTCAACTTCTTTTGTAAGAGAGACTACTTCATTGCATCTTGACACTTCCAAGTTGATCTCAATAGCTGAGAACATCACACCTTTGGCCAGTCATTCAGAAAGGACCAACAAGCGAGATTTTTCAGATGCTATGGATTCCAAAGAGGAGGACACTACCCGAACTCCTAAGAAGCAGAAAATTGAGCCAGAAGGACAACTTTTATAGACTACAGAAGAAGATAAAGGAAAGAAAAATAAGAAAGTGACAAGGATTTCCTTTGAGGTGAAGGAGTATGCATTTGCAGATACACCAGCCGATTCTACATCTCATTTCAAAAGCAATATAGAAATGTTGGGAGAAATATAAAGAAAGCAAAGACATGACTTCATAAGAAACTTTAAAATTGTATTAAGAAGTAAGAAAAATATATAATCAAGATATATCTCTTGTTCCCATTAGAGATTATTCATAAAATACTCTGAATTTGACATTGGAAACCAAGAATAGAGTTGCCGAAATGAAGACGGGATTGGAAAATATCCCTATCCCTGACATGATACATTTGCATAAGAAAATAGGGGATATTTTTTTTACTGATATGTTTAAATCCACCTTGAAATTATCAAAGTTGCAAACCAGTAAAAGAAAAATTGAAAATCAGTTGAGATAGGAAAAGGTGGAGAACAACTCCCACTAGGAAAAAATAAAGATGTTACAAACTGATCTATTGGCTGCTGAGGGCCAAGCTGCCGAGGGAGAAGGGATGAAAAAGTTGTTAAATGAAAAGGAGAATGATATCCAATTGTTGAAAAATAAATTGAAAATACCTTCTACACAACTGATACAGGGACTTGAATTAGACAAAATAGAGAAGGAAAAGGAAAGCATGAATAATGAGCTAATTGATTGCAAAGCTAAATTACTAAAATTTGATGATAAAGAGAAACAGTGGCAGAAAGACATGGCCCTGGTGGTAGAGAGTGAGAATACGATGAAATAAAAGTTTGATGAAATGGAAAGGATGCTACATGAGAAAGAAAAATAATTACAAAACAAGGAAAAATAATTAGAATTGAGAATTATTCCTCCTACAGCTGAATCCGGTGAACAAACAATTGTCCAGGCTATGTCACAAGCTATCTTGGAATATTTACATCTAACTAGATTGAAAATAAAAATAAAAACCTGGAAAACCTGGCATTGCAAAGGAAATGAGAGATAAAAACTTGGGAAGCCAAATCTCAAGCTTGGGATGCCAAATGCCAGGAATTGCAAACCAAAAATGATAAATTAATGAAGCAAGTAACAGATCAATTTCTAGTACAGGGGAAAAAAACATATTATTTGGGATGTCATCATAGAGGAAGCAGACAAATTCAGACCCTACCTTGATTATATATTGGATAAAGAAGTGGTGATACATTCATCCAGGAAAATTATGGCAGTAGCCAAGGAAAAATTGAATTGAAAGCCAATTGACTACTCTAATAATTCCATCAACTTCAGTGAATGGTTTGTGAGAGGATTATTTAGAAAGGAAAACATCAATCATGACCTGGGCCAAGAAGGTAGTGAATAAGTCTCATCATTTAGACACATTCCAAGCCAAAGTTGACATTATGGCACATCAAGCAAATATTTTTATTGATATGTTTGACACTTTATTTAAGAAAGGACTCCCATTATTTTGGGAAGAGAAATGTGCAATGCTGACTCAAAAGGAATACCATGAAAATATGATTGAATGCATATTAGATCATGCCAATTTTGCTAATATGAGCCAATCACTGTCTAAAAGAAAAATTATTGATAAATTGACTAATGAATTTGAAATATTTTTCTCTTATAAAGAGGCATGTGCACATCTACAAAATTATCCTTACAGGGATCATATTGAATTGCATGTGTTGGAAAAGGAAATTTCTACTTTGGAGCTACCTTCTACAAACCAATGGAAGACTGGGGAAACATTTGGGAGAACCAAGTACACATTTCAGACTTGAAGACCTGGAAGAGACTAGAGAATTTGGAAATTGAATCCAAGAGATAGAACAATTACACTCAGAAAATTGCTAATCAAACATGCAAAATTTACATCAAATGAGACTGAAATTGGAGCATAACACTAATCTGTATTGAGTAAGTGTACCATATCCAAACTTGTGAAGTAATAGGATGCTGTAATTTAAAATTACATGAGATATTTGAATGCATAAGGATTCCATTTGAAAAGGTCAAAAAGCAGGCTTACTAAATCTAGTCAAATCCCCCATAGGTGCATAAAGCAGTTTCCAAATCCACCAAGATGCTCACAAATTGGCTAAGTCAAGTAGGTAAGCTCATGAGGGATGGAAATACAACTCATACATGATTTTATTAGGATAAAATGAGAGAGGATGATGTGGGAAAAAAAATTCAACTACACCCAGTCTAGCTTTTCCTTTTGCCTCTCAATAAAACAGGCAGCTTTTCAAAAAAAGTAGATATGCACTTTGGAGGATCTGAAATAAAGAAAACATGCTAAAATGGGTTTCTAGGATGTTTCCCAAGTGCTCCATGACTCATTTTTGGCATGTGTTGACTTCCAGGACATGTAGAAGGCAACTAGCATAGAGTGGAATCTAGGAAACTAGGCAATAAGACAAAAATGATTTAATTAATGTCTAAGGTAGGTAACTATGGGTTGATTATTCTAACACCCCCTATTAATCCTGAATTTATGAGTAAATATCAGAAAAATATAGGTCCTAGCAACAAGGATTAGTCACCCTTTACATACTGCTTGTCCATACAACCAAGGAAAGAGGCAAAACCCCAGTGGGAAAATCCTCCCTTAAACATGGACATGAAAAAAAAAATGGAAATATTGTCATCAATCATGCTTCACAGCATGATCAAAAATCCCCAATAGTGATTTGATATTTCTGAATGTCTTCTCACAAAAAACTTTGGTGAAGATGTCTGCTACTTGTTCTGAAGATACATAGAAGAGAAGATGAATGGTACCATCATGCACAAGCTGTCTGCTGTAGTGCATATGGATCTCATTGTGCTTGGTTCATTGTCTCTAAATTGGATCATTGCATATTCAAATGCTGCTCTAACTATCACAGTAGATAATAGTTGAAAAGTCTGATTCGAAGCCACATTCTCCAAGTATTCCTTGCAACCACAAACATTGAGTGGCTACATTTACAACTCCTCTATACCCTGCTTCTGTAGATGAGAGTGCTATGGCACTCTGCTTCTTGCTTGACCAGCTGATTTATCCTTCTACAAGCATGAACATATATCCTTATGTTGACTTTCGATCTGTGTTGTCACCTGCCCAATCACTGTCAGTAAACCCAATCAAATCAAGATCAGATTTTGCTTTGTAGAAGATCCCATGAGTTCTTGTTCCTTGAACAAAGTTTAGGATCCTTTTGGCTTCCCTCCAGTGGATCTCATGAGGTTGATCCATGTATCTTGAAGCCACACTAACTGCATAAGATAGATCATGTCAAGTGTGTGTGAGATAAAGCAAACACCCAATCAACTGCCTATATAGTGTATTATTTACCATAGGAGAAGAACATGCTTCTTCAAGCTTAACTCTTGAAAGGAAGGGAGTCTTTCTTGGATTGCAATATTTAATGTTGAACTTGTTCAAAAAATATAATGCATACTTATACTGGTGTACTTTTATTCCATGTTGGAATTGAACAATTTCGAGACTCAAGAATTGGCTCAACAATCCCAAATCTATCATAGAAAAAACATGGTTCATTGCATCCTTCAAGGATGCAATCTCTTTCTTTGAAATTCTTGTAATAATAAGGTCATCCACATACAATATAATAATCATAATCAAATAGACATTAGGATTAGACTTGCATCAAACAAAACTCAATGATAGTAAAAATACATCAATCTTGGCATACCAAGCCCTAAGGGCTTGCTTGAGCCCATACAATGATTTCTTTAACCTGCACACTAAAGATGGATTAGAAACAAACCATTTAGGTTGTTGCATGTAAATATATTTAGTGAGATCTCCATTTAGGAAAGCACACTTCACATCCATGTGATGTACCTGCCACTGCTTCGAAGCTACAATGGCTAAAGCTTTCCTTATGGAGTCCATCTTTGCCACTAGTGCAAAGGTTTCATTGTAGTCAATACCATGTACTTGTGATTATCCCTTGGCTACCAATATTGCCTTATATTTTAAAGGTGAACTATAAGCAGCAAACTTAGTCTTGAAAACCCACTTACATTGAACTAGCTTCCTCCCTAGGGGAAGATCAACCAGTTCCCAAGTGTTGTTCTTCTGGAGCGAGCTGAATTATTTTTTCATGGATGTTTTCCATATTGGATCACGTGCTACATATTCATATGTATGTGGATATGATTCAATCATCAGATAGAACTTCTTATCAAATAAAGGATCTTTCACACAAAGGGCACTCTCAAACTGAGATCTAGTCCTCCTATTGTCACTAGGATTTCCAGCTAGTTCCCCAGCTACATGAATGGTATTTTCTGCCCATTTTGGTCTTGTAGGACTATTAGGATCTTCAATCGAATCAGAATTATCAGACATATCAGAATAAGAAAAATCATTAGTCTCTCCACTTACAATCAATGGATCTAGTGGTGAAGAAGGCTCTCCAACTTCAACTGCTACTAAAGGCTCTTCTTGGAACTGAACACTTATTTCAATGAAAGATTTGTTAGTGCTCAATTTGATCAGATTGTATCCTTTTGAATCTTCAGAATACCCAACAAATAGGAACTCTTGGCTTTGGGGCTGCAAATCCTTTCTCTTTTTCAGTTGTAATTCTAGCCCAAGCCTTTGAGCCAAAAATCCTGAAATGGGTCACGTCTGGCTTGTGCCCACTCCAAGATTTGAAAGGATTCATACCATCAAGATGCTTATGAGGAACCCTATTCTAGATGTAGGATGTATAGTTTATAGCCTTGGCCCAAAACTTTGGTGGTAAACTCTTAGCCTCCATCATGCAGGTTGCCATCTCCTTCAGTGACCTGTTCTTTCTCTCAGCAACACCATTTTGTTGTGGTGTGTAAGGGATCGAATGTTGCATATGAATAATTACATATTTACAATATGGAATGAACTCATACTTTACATACTCACCACCATTTTCAGATTTGAGGATCTTGAGTTTCCTCCTAGACTAGTTTTCAACCAAGGCTTTAAAGACTTTGAAGAGGTAAAAAAATTCAGACTTATGCTTCAGGAAGTGAACCCAACAATACCTAGAAAATTCATCTATGAAGGTCAGTGCATATTTGTCTTGACTCATGGAAATATGAGTAAATGGACCAGCAATGTCATAGTGGATCAACTCAAGAGGTGCAGAGGTTCTCTCATGACTAGCTCTCTCATATTTGTGCTTTGGGTGTTTTCCTAGGATACAACCTTAACAAACTCCCTTAGAAAACCTGATCTTGGGTAACCCTATAAACATATATTTTTCACTCAAATTAGAAATATACTTGTAGTTAATATGGCCAAATATTTCATGCCAAATATTGCTTTCCTCATTAGCATGAATCGTAAGAGCATAGGGGTTTGAGTAGGGTAGAAAATGGGAAAACATGTATACCTTCGAAGTGTGATCAACAAAACCTTTTGCTATGAATTTACCATTCGAAATCTCAATGATTTCAACATCATTAGGGGAGAAGATGACCTTCTTTGGAGACCTAGTGTGAGTCATCTGATACACTGACAAGAGATTAGAGGCAAGAACTGGAACATACAACACATTATTGAACTTACCATGGTCAAGATCAATCCTTCCCTTCCCCAAACTGTCAGTGAGAGGGTCATGTCCCAAAACTATTGGTGGAACATTTGACATGTCAAGAGAAGAGAATGCCTCTTTTGTCGAAACCATATGTCTAGAAGCTCTAGAGTCTATGATGAAGCTAGGTGAGCCTGATGTGCTAGCAACCAAGGTATGTACTCTCTCTCTGTCCTCTGAATTTGATCCTCCTTCCCTCTTCTTTGAGAAATCAAGAAGGGAGATGTTATTCTTCTCTGGGATTTGGGTCAACATGTCAATTTTCTTCTTCATACAAGAGCTCTCAGGATGATAGCCCTTTCTGCAGTATGCGCACTAGATCATTTCTCCTTTGTTCTTCTTCTTCTGGGAATTCTTCTTGGAACCTTGAGGCTCCTCTTGAGACTTGTTCTTTTCTCTCTTTTTCTCAGGTGGATTTTTAGATTTTCTTCTTATTTTTGAATCCACCCTTGAATCTCTAGCAACCAAATCTTGGTCTTTGGAAGGTTTGATGGTGCCCATCATCACTAACTTATCTTGTTCCTGTGTGAGGGATTCCATGAACTCTGCAAGATTATGCATATTCTAGGCTCAAGATGTCAACTTGGTGGCATGAAAGGTCGAAACAAACATTGAATAGTGAGGGCCAAGCTTAGAGAGTATGGCCAAAACTAGTTTCTCTTCCTTCTTTTGATCCCACACTGTTTTAGCTACAAAACAAGGGATTTAAACTTGGAAAAATAGAGTTGCAAGGATTCGAAGCTATTGGGACTCAAGGAGATCAGCTCATTCTCAATTTGATGTCCTCTCATTTCATCTGTCTTCCCAAAAATCTCTACAAGCTTCTCCCACAATTCATTAGGTGATGTTAATCAATCAAGATGGAAGAGGAGGTCTTTTGAAATGCTAAGACACAAAAGACCATATGCCTCGTCCCTCCTGTTGTGCCATTTGATTTTATCTGCATATGCATCAGGATATACCTTAGTTTTCATAGTCACCCTGTACAGAACTTTCTCTCTCAACAATATCTCCATCTCAACTTTCCACCCAAAGAAATTGAATGGAGTCAAGATGATCTTCTGAGATTGGTCCATAGCTCAGAAACTGTTCCCTTCAGTCAGTAGAATATGCTCCCAGTCAAGATTCCAAACTTGAAATAGAAATATGGAAGGAGAGAAATCAATATACAAAGGCTTTGATACCATGTGGAAATTGTACCCAAGAGATAGAACAATTACACTCACAAAATTGCTAATCAAACATGCAAAATTTACACCAAAGGAGACTAAAATTGGAGCATAACACTGATCTGTATTGAGTAAGTGTACCATATCCAACCTTGTGAAGTAATAGGATGCTGCAATATATAATTACATGAGATATTCGAATGCATAAGGATTCCATTTGAAAAGGTCAAAAAGCAGGCTTACTAAATCCAGTCAAATCCCCGATTGGTGCATAAAGCAGTTTTCAAATCCACCAAGATGCTCATAAATTGGATAAGTCAATTAGGAAATCTAATGAGGGATGGAAAGAAAAATCATACATGATTTTATTAGGAGAAAAGGAGGGAGGATGATGTGGGAAAAAAACAAGTCAACTACACCTACTCTAGCTTTTCCTTTTGCCTTAAATCTCAATAAAAGAGGAAGCTTTTCAGAAAAAGAAGATATGCACTTTGGAGGATGTGGAATAAAGAAGACATGCTAAAATGGGTTTCTAGGATGTTTCCCAAGCACTCCATGACTCATTTTTCGCATGTGTTTACTTCTAGGAGATGTAGAAGGCAACTAGCATAGAGTGGAATCTAGGAAACTAGGTAATAAGACAAAAATGATTTAATTAATGTCTAGGGTAGGTAACTGTCGGTTGATTATTCTAACAGAGAATTGAATGCTAAAGAATATTTATTATGCACTACTTTATTTTCTATAAATTGTTAGTAGTTAAGAAGTGTCGATTGACACATGTAAAGGTGGTTGTGCCTATTTTTAACAATTAGTTATATTTTCATCTCATGGAAAAATTGTATAAGAACCTCTAAGCTGTATGCAAAAATGGTTGGAACCCGTGATATTTTGAGTTATGTATTTTGAGAATTGTCTTTAATAAAATTGCAGAGCCTAATGTTGGCCTTCCATCAAAGATTCATGTGTTACCTCTAATTCACTGTACTTTATTTTCCTTTTGAATGTTTTCCTATTTTACCTTCCATTATGTATTCCTTCGTGTCTGAAATGAGTGTTTAATGGTTCAGAATTCATATATGTATATGCTCTGGCTATTATTTCAGATATTCACAAATATTTTCAACTAAAATTAATGTAGAATTCATCTTATCGTGCTCTGTATTGATGGATTGTTCTTGTTTATTTCTTATCACCAGCTAATAAACATTTTGACTATGTTCGAATAGCTATCTTTCCTTTGTTGAAATCCTCATGTAAACAAATTTGTGGTTCATTTATTATATATTTTGACTCCATATCCCAATGATTACTTTCCTTGTTTCAACCAACAACATATCTGAATATTTATTTTATTTTCATATCTGGCCTTGTTAAAAATCAATGAGAGATCCCTCTCTAGAAAGGAAAAATCCATTTTTATTTCTTAAAGTGGTTCTGTTGTTACCTTGAGATTGCCTTCCCACAACTCGACATAAATTTTGAGTGCTAACAGAGAGAATCCAAATTGCCCATGCATGCCTCCAAGTGAACTCGAATTAATAATACATCGGTTGAGTCTTAGTTGTGATAAAAACATGTTCAATTAATTAAGGAATCAACTCCTTAATTTATGTAAGAGGTTGTTGAACATGACATTGATGGAGAAACACTAGTTACATTTTGTTCTATTCAGTTATATTATGTTTAGTTCAGTTACATTCTGTTATGTTCAATTACATTTAGTTTTGTTCAGTTACATTTAGTTATGTTTAGTTACATTCAATTCAGTTTAGTTACATTCATTTCTATTTTGAAGTTACATGCAGTTCCATTCAGTTGCATAAAAGTCCATTCAGTTTAGTTTAGTTCAACTAATTCAACTAACAATTAATTTAGAGACAATTAAACTCATTGAATTAATGGATGTCACAGATATTCTTTGTGGGATATAATTATGGAGTGCCAAATTGGCACCAAGTCAGTGAGGGCACATGGTTGAGGATAAAGCAATGTTCTCAGTGTTAACTACTTACCCAAGCATGCAATATTCACTACCTTCCTTGTATGAACTAATTTGTTATTAAAGTGATATGCACTTGGAAAGATCATTATAGTGTTCCATTCGATCTCTACTTTCTTGTGCTCCTAGAAAAAAAAATATATGTTATTTTGTTGTAATCATTCTCTTCCAATTTTCAATGATAGTCTAAGATTGTTTGCTGGTTTTTTTATCATCCGAATTAGTAGAGGGTTTTCCCAGGGCATATTTTTTGTTCTATGGTTTCATTTATTTCTTTGGATTATTGATGGGATTCATCTGCACTGTTATTGTGGATTAAATTTTTTAAGTTCAATTATATTGATATTTTTTCTCAATCATTAATACAACATAACTCAACTCCGTAAATTGTCAAAATATTCCACATATTCGACATAATCAGAAGTCAACAAATAATTGACATAGTTAGCATTGTTAAAATACTACAACATACTTTAACACCTTTAAAAATCAACACAATCAATGTATGTTATATCCTTAAAAAATCAACATAAACAAATCAAATTAGTCAGCATAATGAACATGTATAATATTCACTCCTTCAGTAGTCAACATGTTGGACTTCTATGTAAATCTTTTGAAATGTTGTAAGTGTTAGCAATAATGATCCTAAAGTTAAATTTAGCTCATAGCAATAATGATCCAAATAATCTAAATTCTAAATATTCTCTATATGGAGTTGATAACTTTCAAGATTTCTCTTGCATTCACGATTTGAAGTTCTATTAACTTATGGATGAAAAATATATAGATGAGTTGTAATACCCCAATTTTGAACCTTAGAATGCATTGCATTTATATTTAAATATTTTGTATATGCAATGTATGATTCATATCATGTATCTCAAGGCCAAGGCCCTGCTAGTGAATGTTGGAGTTTTAGAAAGGAAAGTACTTTATCTTTCTAGCCATGTGCTAGTAATCCATGAAAAATTCTAAAATCATGTAAATATTTATAATGCGATAAAAATACCAAGAGTTGTCTATGGAAGAAACTAAAATGAGGCAGCCACGTGTATCCACTAGGGAGAGGAAAGGGGTTGTGGTATTGAACCCTGTGTTTCGAAATGTCATCTTGAGAACCCATCTTGACTTCCCTTGCTAACATTTATTTTTGTTGTAAGAAAGTAGTTGAGAAATAAACTCATGCATTAATGAAGAATGAATAAACATAGAAATTCATATAAAAAAGTATGGGCATGGTTTACTTGACCCATAATTTATTCTTTCTTAGGATAATTCATTTTTCACACTCCCTATTCCACTTTGGAATAACAAGACATCAATTTCCATCTTGATATGCATTCCCAATAGTGAAAATTGCAAAAATCGCAACTTGAAAAGAACCCATATTTTGAAGCGCCAAAAACAACCAGAATTCATGTGTGGAGTGAAATCCAACAGGGAATCCATAAATCCAATCCCTTCGGAAATTTGATAGTAGAAAAAACTCAAAAATCCATAGGAATACCCATATTCACAAGACTAGAAGTTGAATTTCGTGATTCACAGTGACATGGCAAAAATTGGGGAAAATCCAAGAGTAGATCATAGTGGAAGATAGTTTACAGGCTGGAATTTCTTGATAAACCAAGTCAATGCAAGAATCTCTGAAGGTTTCGAATCTTGCAACTTTCTATACCCACCCTGAAGAGCACTAGAGGGAAGGGGTGCCCAAGGGACTGTGTCATAGAGAAGGGGACCTTCCTTGTATTAGGTGTGGTAGGTATTGTGGGAACCAATTCTATGTGAATCCAAATTGAGATGCTTGTAGCTATGTGGTTTATCTCACTGGATTATCTATCTCCTTCCCTACGTCCCTACTTACTTGAAAACCCAGCTATGCACTGGCTTAGCATATGTTCTTCTACCTATCATTGCGAGTGAGACTGAGTAGTTCCTTCTTAGTGGATACATAACCCAGCTCAGGGGTGGTCTCTTAGATAAAATAATATAGGCTAGATAGATACCTACAGTTGGGTGGAATGTTGATCTTCCATAGACATTTTTTGGGACAACATCAATTAAAAGATAATTTCTTATTGTGTTTTTAAATATTCCCAATTTCCTGTGTTATGAATGTTTATTTCTTCATGTCAATTTGAATGAAATGGCTAGCTTGAATTATTTAGTAGGAGGCACATGCATAGCATGAGAATGGGATTAATTCTATGTGTGATTTTTTATTATTATAACTGTGATAGAATGTTGGTCTATGAATGTTGTATGTGTGTTGATAGAGTTTAATTCTACTATGCATGTTTAATATGAATTGCACACACATTTAGTTGTTCATAAATTTCATAATATGACCTTGGGGGAGAAAATTAGCACCTCACATATCATTCATGTATCCCTTAATGGGTAATATTGATGGGAGGGGACATGAAAGAGTGGTATTAGAGATAAAGGTTGCGGGACTAGGGCTGGTTGGGTTGGAATCCACACCTGCAAAAAAATAAAATCATAAGAAGTGTTGATAAGTGTTGAGTGAAGTTGTGGGTTAAATAATGGCCTAAAATCAAAAGCTTAAAATGTTGCAGAGGATGACAATGTTGCATAGATATAATTGAGATATTTCCAACAATACCCATTTTTTTAAAAATGGACTTCGGATGTGAAAGATGTCATCATGAGAAGTTGGCAATAACATGGGCATATTGTCAACTTATGACATCCGACATCGAAATCGAAAGGTAGGTAGGTTCATATCATCACTGTTTGGGTAGTGTCGAGATGTTGACGTTGAAGTGCCAATGTTGAGGTTGGAAGGTTTTTCATGGAAGGATAATAGTTTTGGTGACAACACCAAAGTACCGACACCAATGTGTCAATGATGGAAGTAGGGGATTGGAATTATGTAAATAGTGTAGTGGTGGAGTTCTGACTTCCGACTCCTGACATATGGAATGTAATAGTAGGAGCCAAGAAGTTGGGTAGTTTTATTTGAAAGTAATTCGATAGTGTTTAATTATGACTCCCAATGTACAGATGCTATTCAATGGATTCAAGAAGTCAATATAGTATTATTTGGGAGTTTTTTTGTAGTCCTGACTTCCGACTCTCGATGTACGAAATATAGTAGTCGGAGTCGGTAGGTCATGAAGGTTTTGTGGAGGAACTATTTTGCACAAATGCTTTTAGACCCTCAATGAGTAGAAGATAATAGTTATAGTTAGGAAGTTGAAAATGGCTCATTATAGATCAATTGTGCATTATGGTTTTCAATTTCTAATTTCCGATCAGGAAAGTTGGAAAGGTCTGAGAAAAGTTAGAAACGACACGTCGGGGTAGAAGGAAAAAAAAAGGTTTAGAGGTGGAAATTTTTTTTTGTCATGTGAGGATAAATTTATCTCAGAATTGGATGAGACTTGCATAATTTGGAAACCATTAACGAATTCCATAAAGAAACCAATGAGAGGCTTGAGCCCATTTTGCTCCGTTTTGGTCTAAATTTCAAATTATTGACTTTTACAAATTAGTGTCCCAAGGCATGATGGGAGGTAATTTTAGGACAAAGTTGTTATGGAATATCCATGGAACATGAACAAATCTAAATATGGAATCTTGGAGCCAAATTCCAAAGGGTGTGGAATGCAAGTGTGAAAGAAGGCCAAAAAGAACTATTCCAGAGTACTTTTTGGGGATTTTGAAAATCTTGAGGAGGTAAAAGTGACCTTGTATGTAAAAACCATAAAAAATTTTGAACACAACATTTAACATAATCATTAAATTATACCTTCTCCGTTAGAAATTTTTTTTACAGAAATGCTTGGTTTAGAAGATAGCCAATTTTGGTGAAATTTTGAAATTTTGGAAAAAATGAAAGTTAAAAGTAGTCAAACCCAAAATTTTGTAGTGGTTTACTAGTGCATCAAAAAAGATGTATGAAGGATTCTAAGTGATCCTTTTTATATGAACTAACATTTCATGGTAGAAAATTTTTCCTAGTTCTCTCTATATTTACTTCTACAAGCAGTCGAAGTTGGAAAAAGTGTAGAATTGGAAAAAATTAACATTTTTGAAGGAATTTAAATTCCATATCTAAGATCAGAATGGAGAATGAATACAGGAATTGGAAATATTATCTATGGGGGGAAAATGGCACACAATTATAATCTGAATGAGGGATTCATATGTCTCAAATATTACGAGAAATAATGCATGTGACCTTGTTTTGACAAAAAAATTGCCAATTGAGGGTAGTTTTTAGAAATGCATACATGGAATGGAGGAAATGAGAACCATGTTAATAATTACATGAGGTTGATTCTATTCATAATAAAAAAAAAATTGTGTCATTTCATATATTACTAATATGTCTAATAAATATCTCTATGATGCACATTATTTGCAGTTATTAAGCTTTGAACAATGGTAGCAGAGGACAATAGGCAGAGGGAAAGAGTATACACATGAAAATGGTGACCATGAACGATGCTCAAGAATATTATGAACATAATGAATATTTCTTAGGAGAAAATATTTAAGAGGAGAATGTTGAAACTGAGCCAAATGGGAGAAGAGAGCAAATGACTCCTCAGAATTTGGTTGAAACCATGATAAGTTTTAATGAAAGATTGATGAAGGCTCAAGAAGAACATAAAAAAATAAATGTTTCTATATTACAGATACTCATTGATATGTAGCAGAGGATAAAACTTGTTTCTAATCCAAGCAATGTGGAGTAATAAGCAGAAAATGTAGAGAACTTCTCTAGAGACCGCTCTAGGAAGAGGACGTTGAGTCTAAGAAATGGTTCCTCGAGAATGGAACATAAGGTATCTTTGTCAAGATATTATTATAGAATTTATTGTGACTCCATAGGTTCTCAAAGTATCCCAAAGCATACTTCCAATAGATTTGAAAGAAGAAGGAATTTAAAAAAATATTCCCAAAGGAGAATTTAGTAAGGAAAGGCCTCCCTTATTTGACGGAGAAAGTAAAATAGGTAAAGAGGAAGAGGAATACATTCTTGGGATTAAAAAATATTTTAGGATTCATGACTACTCAAGAAATGAAAATTCCAAAAGTTATATTTACAATCTAAATGGTCGAGCTTCAATTTGGTGGGAGCACCTCATGTAAGTAAAAGGAATCAAGGAAATGAGGATCAAGTGGGAATGATTGAAGAAGTATTTAAGGGTAAATACCTAAATTCGAGGTATTATGATAACAAGAGGAAGAAGTTCAATGAACAAATTTTGGGATAGAACTATATGTAATAACATGTCCACAATTTATTGGAATCATTGAGGTATGTAGATTACATCAAAGGTAAAAGACTAAAAATCCAATGCTTCTTTGGAAGTCTACCTCAAAATTTCATAGATAGGATTGAATTTTTTAATCCACCAACTATTAATGAATCCATTAGGATGGCAATGCATTTCTATGAGAAAATAAAGGGAAAATCATTGGTTCATCCAACATGAAAAGGAAAACCAAAGGGAAGGTTTGACCAAAGGAGAAGTGGGTCCATGCCATAATTTAAAACTCAACCAATGACTTTCCAAAAATACCAACAATCAAAAAGTGGAACTAAGACAATAGTAGTAGTAGAAAAAGGAACAAAGGGACCAATTTAGTGTTGGGGATGTGGAGAGAACCACACTCTTAACTACTATACACATCGAAAAGAGAACCCTAGAGGCTTGCACAACTTAGAAACAACAGTTGTAGTGGAGGATATGGAAGGAGAAACTCCCCAAATTGATACAGCACCGAATAACCATCAAGCATACCATTAATCATTAGTAGTGGAGGTTGTAGGTAATATTGCTAAGAAATCCATTTTTTGTTGATTGATCCAGGATCTACTCATAGTTATGTTTCTCCAAAAGTGGTTGAAAGTTGTTCTCTTGAAAATGTGAAACACAATAAATAGTGGTTAGTCCAATTAGCCACAGGGAAAAAAAGACGTGAGTGGAATAGTGATAGAATGCCCCATATAGTTGAATGAAATACTCACCAAAGAAAATTTAAATATCCTACCATTAGGGTCCTATGATGCTCTTATTGGCATGGGAAAGTTGGAAAAGCATAGAGCTAATAAATATTGTTATAAAAAAGTTATTGAATGCATTGATGAATATGGAAGGCCAAGATTGGTAAGAGGAATTACCAATCAAGTTTCAGTAAGGAAAATTTCATCCTTACAGTTAAGAATATTTTACAAGAAAGGTTGTAAATAATATGCATCTCATATATCAGATTCTATAGAGGACAAAAGACCAAATATGTAATAGTATCCATTGTTGCAATATTTCAAAAATGTGTTTCCTGATGAAGTATTGGGAATTCCACCAAAAAGACACATTGATTTAACAATTGATCTTGTTCTAGCAGAAGTTCCAGTTTCCAAATATCCTTATAGAATGAGAACATTAGAATTGATAGAGTTAAATATGTGGATACATTTATTAATGGAAAAAAAGTATATAATACCAAGTGTGTCTCCTTGGGGAGCACCAATGTTATTTGTCAAGAAGAAGGATGGGACTTTAAGGATGTTTATTGACTACATGAATCTAAATAAAGTGAAAGTAAATAATAAGTACCCATTTCCCATAATTGATGACTTGTTTCATCAATTGAAGGAAACCAAAGTGTCTTCAAAAATTGACTTGAAGTCTGGGTATCATCAAGTAAGGATAAAATAAGAAGACATTCCAACACAACTTTCGAGACAAGATATGGCCATTATGAGTTCACGACGGTGCCATTTGTTTTTATCAATGCACTCACCACATTCATGTGCCTCATGAATAGTGTTTATATAAAGTATTTGGATAGGTTTTTGTTATTGTTCTTAGATGCAATTCTCATTTATTCAAGGAATGAAGAAGAGAATGAGGAACACATAATAATGGTGTTGCAATTCCTAGAGAAAACCAATTGTATGCAAAGCTAAGGAAGTGTGGATTTTATCAATGAAAGGTACAATATTTGGGTCATGATATCTTAGAAGAAGGGATTGCAGTGGATCCAAAAAATATTGAGGCCATAATGGATTGGCCTACTCCAAATAATGTTACCAATGCTAGATATTTTATGGGTTTTTCAGGATACTATAGAAGGTTCATTGAAGTATTCTCTAAGATTGTTCATTCGATTACATTATTGCATAGGAAGAATGCAAAGTTTGCATGGTATGAAAAATGGGAATAAAGCTTTCAGCAGTTGAAAAAGTTACTTACCAACGCCCCTATTTTGAAGATTGTAGATCCAAAGAAGGATTCTATAGTGTCCATGGATGCTTTCATTGAAGGATTAGGTGGAGTGCTTATGCAATAAGTCTTTGTGATTTTCTATAGTCAAGAAAATTAAAAGAGCACAATAAGAATTATGCAAATCATGATTTAGAATTAGTCGCCATAGTACATGCTCTCAAGATGTGGAGTCATTAATTGTTGGTGAGAATATTTGAGCTTAGAATAGACAACATGAGATTAAAGTATTTGTTTGACCAGCAAAGATTGAATGCTAGGAAAGCTAGATGGATGGAATTTATATGTGAATTTTATTTTAAAATCAAGCATTTAAAATGGAAAGAGAATAAGGATGCATGCTCCCTTAGCATAAAATTTCCTGTAGCAACATTAAGTGTATGCAAATAAAATTTGAGTACAAGAGTTCTTGAAGCCCAAAACAACAATGAAACTTACGTTCAAGTTAAAGAAAAAATACAGTACGGAAAAGAAAATGAAAAGTGTGAAGGACACTAACTCAATGAAGATGATATCATTCTTTGTAAAGGAAGACTATACATTCCAAATTATGTATATTTGAAAAAGTTATTGACGGATGAAATTCACCAAATTCCATACCCTGGACATCTAGGATATCAATAGACAATAACAACAAAAAGAAAGAAATAATTTTGGCATGGAGTGAAGAAGCATGTAGAAGAATACATTGCTTGGTGTCAAAAGTGGCAACAAGTAAATGTAGAACATCAACACCCAACATGACTATTGCGGCATTTTCCCATTCCAAAATGGAAGAGGGAAATAATTTCTATTGACTTTATAATAGGTTTTCCAATGATAGTGAATAAACATGATTCAATTATGGTTGTGATGGACAATCTATGAAATGCAACTCATTTTATTCCAGTCAAGTCCACTTATAAAGAAAGTGAATTATCTAATATTTTCATGAAGGAAATATTTAGTTTGCATGGATTCCCAAAGGAAATAGTTTCAGAACGGGATGCATAGTTCACTTCCAAATTTTGGAAAGGGTTATTTCAGGATTTGGGAATGCAATTTAATTTTAGTATAACGTATCATCCTCAAATATATGGTCAAACTGAGAGGGTGAATCAATTATTGAAGGCATGTTGAGAAAGTATGTGATGGATAAACCATCCAAGTGGGAGGATTACCTACAATTGATAGAATTTGCATACAACATTGGGAGTCAAACATAATTAGGAATGAGTCCACCTGAAGCAATGCATCGAAAAGGATCCCGAACTCTAGTGAATTGGGATAGTCCAGTGAAAATGGTAGTGCTTGGGCCAAAAGTGATGAAGGAAATGGAATAAGAAATTCTTAAGATCAAGCAGAGTTTAAAGCCAACCTAGGACATGAAGAAGAGTTATGCATATTTAAAAGAGTGCACAAGGAATTTAAAATTGGAGATCATGTTTATTTAAGAGTAAAACCAAGGAAAAGTTCCCTAAAATTGGGAGGTCGTGCCAAGATGGAACCAAGATATTGTGGGCCATTTGAATTCCTTAATAGGATATGGTCAACTGCATATAGGATTGCATTTCCTGCTAATATGAGAGCTCATAATGTTTTCCATGTTTCTCTACTTAACATGTATGTACATGATTAATCATATAATTGATTGGAATGTGATACATGTGGAACCCAAGGGATATTTCCAAGTGGAGCCTATGCATATCCATGGAAAGAAGGTGACATTCTGGAACTGAGCCATTGGACAAGTAAAGGTGCAATGGAAGCAACTTGGTCCTATGAGGCTACATGGGAGTTGGAGGATGATGTGAAAGAGGAATAGCAAATTGTTTTTTCACGTTTTGAGAACACTGAGGATGATGTTGTTCTAATGGGGAGGGGAATGTAATAACTCCATTATGACCCTTACAATGCATTGGATTTATATGTAAATATTATGTATATGCAATGTATGATTCATAGCATGGATTTCAAGGTGAAGGCCATGCCAGTGAATTCTTGGATTTTAGAAAGACAAGTATTTTATATTTTCTAGGCATATGCTATTAAGCCATGGAAAATCATAAAATCCTGTAAATATTTATAATGCAATAAAAATACCAATAATTGGCTATGGAAGCAACTAAAATGAGGAGGCCATGTGTATCCACTAGGGAGAGGTGAGGGATTGTGGGATTTAACCATGTGTTTCCAAATTTTATCTTTAGAACCCAGCTTGACTTCCCTTGTTGGCATTTATTTATATTGTAAGAATGTAGTTGAGAAATAAACTCATGCAATAATGGAGAATGCGTGAACTCATAAATTTATATGGCTGAGAATGGGAATGGTTTACTTGACCCATAAGTTATTCTTCCTCAAAGAAATTCGTTTTACATACTCCCTATTCCATTGTGGAACAACTAGAAATCAATATCCAACTTGCTATGCATTTCTAGTAGTGAAAATTGCAGAAATCACACCTTGGAAAGAACCCATGTTTTGAAGTGCCAAAAATGCCTAGAAATTCAAACAAGGAGTGAAATCTAATGGGGAATTGATAAATACAAACCATGGGGGGGAATTTTAGAGTAGATAAAACCAATAAATATATAGGAAGACCCAAATTTACATGCTTGGAAATTGAATTTCGTGATTCACAGTCACGGGACAAGAATTGGGGAAAAATACATGAGCGGATCACAGTGGGGGAAAGTTCAAAGGTTGGAATTTGTTGATAAACCTAGTGAATGAAAGAATATCTAAAGGTTTCGAATATTGGACCTTTCTATTCCCACCTTGAAGAGCACTAGAGGTAAAGGGCGCCTAAGGGACTATGTAGCAGAGAAGGGGACCTTCCTTGTGTTGAGCGTGGTAGTTATTGTGGGTGTCAAGGCTGTCTGAAGCCAAATTGAAACGCATGTAGATATATGGTTGAACTCATTGACTTATCTATATAATTATTTTCTTCCCTACTTACTTAAAAAATACAATTGTTTTCTCACTTAGCATGAGTGCTTGTACCTATGGCTGTTAGTGAGATTGAGTAGTCTCCTTAGTGGATACATAGCCCAAATCGAGAGTGGTCTCTTAGCTAAAAGAATATAGGTTGGATAGAGACCTATAGTTGGGTGGAATTTTGGTATTCCATATCCAATTGGTGGGAAAACTTTGATCAAAAGTTAAGTGCTTACTTTGTTTTTAAGTATGCCCAATTTTCATATTATGAATCTTTATGTTTTCATGTCAATTCGAATGAAATGGGCAGCTTGAATTATTTAGTAGGAGGCCTGTGCATAGCATCCGAATGAGATTAATTGTGTGTGTGATTGTTTTATTATTATTCCTATGATAGATATTTAGTGTGTGCATGTTATGCATGCGCCAATAGAGTTTAATTCTATTGTGCATGTTTAATATGAATTGAACACAGATTTAGTTGTTCATTAATTTCGTAATACGCCCTCGAGGGAAACAAATAGCACCCCACATATCGTTCATATCTCCCTTCTTGTGTCATTGATGGGAGGGGACGTGAAATGAGTAGTGTGTGTTATCATTGATTAGTTATTTAAATTTTGTTGATCATGCACTTGAATAGCGTTCTTCCTAAGGTTCAAAGGATTAATTCCATTCTTGAGACTTTGTTTAAACCCATCATTGAATTTAAGCCTATAATAGAATAAGAGAATTTGTGTTCAATACTTATCTAGCTACATCTATGGCCATGTTATTTTATCTTTAGTACTACCACACTCATATCCATGGTACAAGTACACTCCTACCCTCTTACACCCTTCCCCTTGGTTAGAGGAAGGATATATTTGGATATCGTACCCTCGAACTTCCATACTGGGCACAATGGAGTAAAGAACAAACTAGTCAATCAGAACAAATAAAAGAAACAAGAAAGGGAATAAATCATGTATTCTCATTGATCTAGCTTGAGGTATGAAATATTTTTAGAATCGCTTTCTTTCATCTTTAATTAGAGGAATTTTCATCATTGTTGGTACCAATAGAACAAGATAAATATTCATGGAAGCATCTTGAAAGTAATAAGTCTCAAGGGTTAGAGTTATAGATTTACATGCCTTAGATATAATATCTTTTATGGAATGATAATGATTTAATATAAAAGACATAATGTGGTTATGAATTTGGACTTAGGTGAAATTGGTCTACGGATAATGGAGTTAGACATTATAGGATTTATATGTTGTACAAGTTAGTGGTATATTGGTGAGTATGTTGAGGTTAAATATTATTATGAAAAAGGTTAGAATACTAGTGTTTATGGAAGGTAGGTGCTAGTAGTTATTTTGTTTAGGGGTTAGAATAAAAAAGTTTGTAGGGGATTTTTGTTTCAAATTATAAACATTATGGCATACATATCATATAGGTCATGGGTGTTAAAAGTTTTAGGGTTTTTAAGGGTAAGGAGATAAGGGTCTTAGGGATTATAGGAATTGTAATGGTTAGGTGTTGTAAGGGTTAGGTTTTAATGGGAATAATGGGTTATAGGGTTAGAATTTATATGGTTAAGAGTTTATAGGGTTGATAGAATTAAGAATTTATAGGGTTTTATTATATGTTTTTTTCACCCAAAAATTGTTAAGGTCCTAATACCCATCCCCAAATTATGGAAAAACCTTTTAATGACATCTATATCCTACTTGAAAGATAATGATCCCATATAGAGGGAATTATTGATTTTTTTTTTGTCTTTGTACATGAACCTTAATCCATAGAAGGTTCACCTAGAGCTTAAGGGCCTATAATACTCCCCCAATCATGTTCGTGTCCTTCAAGTCGATTTGTAGTGCATAAGACCTTGAATATAAATAATATTCAACATATAGATCAAACACAACCTCCATAGGGCATGCATTATGTTTTGAAATCATGTTCATGTCCTTTTATCCCTAGAGATACATTTATGGACCAAGGAAATTTGTATCCTCCCTTGACCATAGTAATGACCCAAAGACCACCCTTGGAGTGTATAAATTCTTAATTGTTCCCATATCCCACTTGGATATTTAATATCCTTTATGGACGGTCTATTTGTTGGTTTTATGATTTGTACATATCTTATTATAAAACAAACTCCACTCAGGGTTTAATTCCTTGGATTTTTCCCTCAACAATGGCTAAGGACTATGTGTTTGATGATTTAGGGTTCGACATATAAGTTTTTTTGTAAAATTTATATCCATGAAAAGTATCTTAAGCAACACTACTTCGATGCTAATTCTATGGTATCGACATTAAATTAAATGTCAATACCATGGAATTAGAATTGCTTAAGTGGAATTTAATGGACATAGATTCAAATTAGTCTTATCCTGCAAAATCTATCCATACACGGGGCTTAAAATTTGTATTTTAACAATGAAGGGTATTGTATACCTATCCAAAATCCACTAATAATTCAAGGAAAATAAAAAGTATGCAAAGTTGTTTCTTTGTTGAGTAGAACTAAATGGTAGAATGAGAATATTTCATCTTTGGGAAGCAATAAGTCTTTATAGAATTTCAATTTAAGAAATACACAAAATTTAAATTAGCGTATTAGGGTTTTTAAGTGATGGTTCATTGGGGGTACCTTGGGAAACATGTTGATATTGGAAGGTACCATAAGAGTTCATTTTCATTGATTCCCAATGGCCGTTGAACTTGAGTATATTTATCATATGAGTGATTTTACTTAATCATATTTGTGATCAATAAATAGTATCTTATGTTTAATATATTTTCTTTCATTTCCGATAAAAGCATTGATTGTGTGCATAGTCATCAATTGTTTATAGGTATTTTATTATTATCTAATTTCATAATATGCATTTTTTTCACTTTATGAACTTGTGCTTCGGGAGACTAATCTTGGGATTGAAGTTGTATGTGATAAAATCAAGTGTTTCATTGAGTGAGGGCATCGATCTATAGTTTGAAAATAATTAGTTATCTTTGCCATTAGTTTATTTATAGATTGGAGCGTGAGTTTCTATTCCAACATAGTGCGTCTTTCAATTCTTTCAAAGTGTGGATTTTATTTTCAGCATAGAGTAAGTTTTAGTTTTTACCATTATGTATGAATATAGCATAGCATTTATTTTCTGCAATCTGCAATTTGAGTGTTCTTAGATTGTATTTCCATTCTTGCAATTTTACTTCTTTTTGCTTGATTCCATTCCTACGCCTTAGGCCTTAGTGACAAAGTTTATTGCATCTAATCAACAACAATCAAATTTACATCCAATCTCATAATATTGAAACAAATAGAAACACAAATATCTCATGATGATTTTCTTTTAAGAGGGAATAAATGTATAACATTTATTTTTGAATTAAATCCAATAGTTTCTACGTTAGATATGCACACACACACAAAATAGTTTCTATGTTGGATATGCACACACACACAAAGATGCACAATTATAACTTCATGACATTGTCAACCTATCATACATGTAACGACATATACTTTGAAATTTGAGCAACGCTTTAAATCTCACAAAATGTAATTGTTGAGGAGCCTAGTCAACATGCTATATCTTAGCTACTAGTTGATTATTTTGAGGAAATGGAAAGGAAGCCTACCTGTGAAAATAAAATTTATCCCTTGGTGCAATTAGTTGCAACATGTTAAAACCACCCTTAGCCATAATTAGGTATCTTTGCAATTAGTTTATTTTTACATTGGAGCGGGAGTTTCTATTCCAACATAGTGCATCTTTCAATTCTTGCAAAGTGTGGATTTTATTTTCATCATAGAGTAAGTTTTAGTTTTTTCCATTATGTATGAATATAGCATAGCATTTATTTTCTGAAATTTGAGTGTTCTTAGATTGTATTTCCATTCTTGCAATTTTACTTCTTCTTGCTTGATTCCATTCCTACACCTTAGGCCTTAGTGACAAAGTTTCTTGCATCTAATCAACAACCATCAAATTTACATCCAATCTCATAATATCGAAACAAATAGAAACACAAATATCTCATGATGATTTTCTTTTAAGAGGGAATAAACGTATAACATTTATTTTTGAATCAAATCCACTTAAGTCTTTTGGACATATAAAATAGTTTCTAGGTTGGATATGCACACACACACAAAGATGCACAATTTTACTTTCATGACATTGTCAACCTATCATACATGTAACGACATATAATTTGAAATTTGAGCAATGCTTTAAATCCAACAAAATGTAATTGTTGAGGAGCCTAGTCAACATGCTATATCTTATCTACTGGTTGATTATTTTGAGGAAATGGCAAGGAATCCTACCTATGAAAATAAAATTTATCCCTTGGTGCAATTAGTTGCAACATGTTAAAACCACCCTTAGCCATAAGGGCACTCCAATTTCCTTTTTTAGATTTTTAATGAAGTGCATGTGAAGCTCAATGTGTTTGTTGCACTAATTTTGAACTAGATATTTGGTGATTTTGATGGAACTATAATTGTTATAGCTAAGATATTCAGATGTTGATGTTGGAATTCAAACTCAGAAAGGATATACCTATACACAATGATTCTTGTATTTCATTAAATGTGGATCCATACTTTGATTCTGTTGAATAAAAATGAACACCTTGTTTCCTCTTACAAGCCCAAATGATAGGTTAGAACCAAGACTTGAAACATAACTTGTATTATATCATCAATCATCATGGTTTCCAACCCAATATGAATCAGCGAAACCAATTAATAAAGCCCCCCCCATGAGATGTACTATATCCCAAATTGAAATATATCGTTGATATACGAAAGTATTTTTTTCTATAATTTCCAATGGCTTTCATGGGGTGCATGATCCATGTCATCTAGGAAGTCAATAGGAGGACAACATATTCGACTGAATGATTGGGCCCTATTATGGAAGAAGCTAGTATACAACTCGATAATGTAACGAATTGGGTGGATAACAAATAAAACATGAAACAACTACAAATTAATAGACAATACCAAAAATAGAATGATGTAAGACAATAATTGATAACAAAGAAACGCAAAGGGTGAAATAATTGGTTGTATGGGGCAATGATTATGAGAGGTTGGTATTCTTAGTATTTAAGAAAAAGGGTCCAATTAGTCGAAATAATTGTCTACATACATAGATGTCGAATGAAGGATCTGATATGAACTAATAGAGCCTTCTCTTTGGGAACCTGTCTTATTGCAATCAAGAGAAGAGAACCAAAATAATTTTCATTGTTGAGCTTACAATTATTTATACAATTCGGTTACAAAAATATATTTACAAAGAGACCATGTGTCTTCTTCCCATTCACTAGATAGAAGAAGATGAAGAGACATCATTTCCATATCGATGATAGTTGAGATTCCTTTTGATTGCTTAGAATGTCATCTGACATGTGATGGAATCATCAAGTATTTTTGGCATGAATAATGACCCATCAGGCATGTGTGTTAGTCGACTAAGTAACCGAATAAACTAATACATTGGGATGATGGAGTTGTGTATCCAACCAACGAGTCAACTGGGACTATGCACTAGTCAAAGGATCTATTTGAGTCTTTGGATGGATCATACTTCCCACCTTAAGTGGAAATGGTCCCCATTTCTTGCTCATGAAAATGAGAAAATTGTTCTCCAAGCCAATGAGAGGATACCACTTTCCTTGAGATGGTACTTTTACTTATTTATCCACCTAAACAAGGAATTGTTGATGTCCTTGTATGAAATACTTGTTGTCCAACAATGGTGTTGATGGAAAGGAGCTCTTGAAAATATGTATGGATTTCCTATGGATCTATCGATTGTAAGTTGATATATTCCAATAATGGTTGAAGCAATATAACATTAAATATTGGATGCAGACCAAGGTATGGTGCAATTCTAATATTACAAACATTTTCCCCAATTTTCCAAAGAATGGTTTAAGGACCATATCATAAAGAAATCATCTTCCTATGAGGGCCACTGAATCTTTCTTTCTTGAGATGCAACCTAATCTAATGCCAAATTTTGAATGAATGAGGAATACATTGCTTATTGTGTCGTACCTTGGATTTTTCATTAGCTCACTGCAACATATCTTGTGCTTGTTTCTAAATATCACACACTTGATCCCTAAACTTGAGTGTATTGTTTATATATTGTTTTTCGTGGGCGGTGTTGACCAAGCAATTTGGTTGGAGGATGAATTGGATAGGTGCTAAAGGTTGAAATCAATAGCAGGATTCAAATTGAATCTTTCTTGTAGAAACGTGATGCAGTAAATTATAGCTATGATATATTTATGAGAGACTTTCATCCCATGTTATACAATTCTTGTGGTTGTACATGAAAAGAAACTATACCACCATGTGAGTCACAACTTCCATTTTTCCATCATGATGAGGATGGAACACTGTCGATAGAGATAGTTGTGTGTCAAGATGCTTCTAGAGCATCTTCTAAAATGTGCTAACAAATATATTTTCACTGTTGGATAAGATTGAAGTTGGAAAACCGTAGTGCTTTCAAACATTCTCAAAGAAGAGTTGAGTAGTATTCTAGGCTATCATGGTATCCTTGTAAGGAATGAGGACATCCATTTTGGAGAATATCTCAACCATTATTAGGATTTCATCATGATGGTGTTGGGTAATAAAGTATCTCGTAAAATAATCCAAGTAAATAGATTCCCATGGTCGATGAGGAATGAGAAAGGGTGTATACAAACCTTATCATTGGTTTGGTGGCTTGGTGATGGAGAAAACCACACATGTCTTGATATACTTATTGACATTTGTTTTGAGCAAAGTCCAGTAAAAATAATTTTGGACTATAGTAAGTGTTTTTTCCACTCCAAAGTGTCATGCTATTTTGTTGTAGTGTACATCCCATTTGATATTCTACCAATGCTCACCCGAAGGTACAAAAAGATGTCCTAGATTGTAAAGCAAGTTGTTCTTCATGTGGTAGTTGAGAATAATCAAATGTTTTGTCTGGATTTATCAATTCACTCTAAAAAATTGGTGTATTCTTCATACATTCATGGATATGTAATGGTATCATAACCATCCATACTTAACATTGTAAGAATTGAAATAATTGGAGGTCAACTAAGGAAATCAAATGATGTAATGGATTTTCCTTTCTGATGCTTAGTTTCCAACTAAAACTATTGTAGGTAAATAATCTAGTTGATTTGCCTTATCATCTACAACTTAAACTATTATGGAGTGAACTATAGAGGCTTATGATCGGTATAGGTTACCTTTTTTTGCGTAGAATGTAGTGCCTCCATTACTTAAGATCTTGTAAAGTGGAATACATTTCCTTCTCGTAGGTAGAATACTTACAAATAATATCACTGAATTTTTCCAAGTGGAATGTGTCTAGGTGTCCAACTTGCATGATCACAATTACCATGCCATATTCGGATGCGTCAATTTTGATTTTAAACGGATAATGAAAACCAGGTAGCACAAGCACCGAAGCAGTGAAAAGGTTGTTCTTGATTTGTTCAAAATATTGTTGTTTTGTTGTCATTCATTTGAGAACTATATTTCCACCTACTTAAGTCAATTGATTCAGAGGCCAACATGTGTGGTTGAATCCTAGCAAAACTATGTGGTAAAAATTCACCAAACCAAGCAAACTCCTTAGTTGTTGAATGCTTCTTGGAGAGGGCCATTCCCTAATAGATTGTATTTTCTATGGGTAGTATCGAATTCCTTCTAATTTGATAACATAACCCAAGTATTTGATACTTGTCAATGTAAAAGAGAACTTATCCAAGATCAAACAAATGTTGTTTCCTCTGAGAACATTAACGACTTGCTAAAGTTGCTGCAAATGTTCCTCTCATGTTCTGCTGAAAATCAATATGTCATCTAGATAAACAATAACACACTTCCTTGTAAAAACTCTAAGAACATCATCCATATATCTCATGAAATTTGCAAGTGCGTTAGTTATACAAACAACATGACTAAGCATTCAAATAAACCTTCCCTGGCTTTGAAAGAAGTTTTCCATACATCTAAGGAATCTACAGGGATTTGATGATATCTTGACTTGAGGTCAAGTTTGGTAAATAATTTATCATGCTTCAAGGAATCAAGTAGATAATCTATTCTAGGAATAGGGTATCAATTATTTATTTAATTTTATTGAGATCCCCGTAGTTGATGCACGGGTTCAATTTCCCGTCTTTCATGGGAACGAGGATGATTGGACTTCCATAAGGAGAGGATCTAGGTCGAATATTCCCTTTGTCGATCAAGTATTGAATTTGTCTATGGATTTCTTCATTTTCTAGAACATACCTTCTTTAAATAGATGCATTAAGTAATGAAGAATGAGGAACACAATCAATAGGGTGTTTTACCTGGAAATGTAGTTTGTACTCTAGTTGGATATTTGACCACATTTTTGTATTCTTCAAGTATTCCATCGACTTTATTTTGTTGTCAAGGGTTATGGTTGGTGGGAATATTACTAGTTGTTGTGATGTTCGAAGAGTGTTAAAGTTTGATCATTACCAACATGATATTTTGAGTATGGTTTCTCAATTTTTTGGCTTGCTTTGATAAAACCATATTGACCATTGGTTTTTTTTCCATGTTTTTGAATGCCATACCATTGATGTGATATTTTGATAATCACTTTATGGGGTTGGGACTAATACTTTCCATATTTTTCCCATAAAAAGGGCTTTGCAAATAGTACATTGACTACTAAAAGTAGTGCAATGTCAAACAAAACCTCATCCTGAAAAGGATTGATGATGCAAGGTAACCTATACTGTCACGTGATATTGAGTTCTTGTCCATATTTCATCTAGACTATGTTTTAAGGTTGCAAGTTTAGAGAAATAAAAATACCCAATTTATTTACAATGTCTTTAGAGACAAAGTTCATTTGACTACCATTATCTACAATCAGATGCAATGAGATGTCTTAGACCCATATATGTGTATGGAATAGTCACTCTCTTTCCTCTGAGTCAATGATAGTTGAGTTCACAAGGGTTTTGAAAGTCGATTCTAATAAATTCGAAGAGTCGGGATTAGAATCCATAATGTCTCTGTTTCCTGAGTCATAAGTTGACATTTATGCTAAAAATATATTTCGAGCTTTGCATTTTGATGTGTCATGCCAAGATGAATTGTCCTAGTCATACACATTGTTGGCCTAAGGTTTTGGTCATGATACTTTGTTATCTAATTTTGAAAATTTGTGTTGAAGGATCATGATAGAAGGTTACAAGTCCGACAATTGCGAAAAAAGTCGAGGACACGTACTAGTTTTGAAGAAGTCCAACAGAAAGGTTGGTTAGTTAGTTAGAAATTTTGTTCACTTATGTAATGGGTCGAACAATAGAATGGGATGTAAATCGATCGATTAGAGCCTATAAATATATAATGGGTTTGGAATTTATAAAGTAGTAAAGGAAGTAATATTTTGAGTCAAAGCTAAGAAGTCAAGATCAAGTGAGTCAGTTGAATGATGTAATGTTGTTTTGGGTTGAAGAATGAGTTGAGTCACATAATATGAGTCGATATGTAGGTTGTGTGCATAGATATGTGTGATAATATGATGAAGTGAGTGTAGGTAAATTGAGTACATAGAAAATAATTTTTCAATATCGTGACTCTTATGAATAAACAAGCACTTTGGTGGTTTTCTCCCATTTGGGTTTCCATGTTAAAACACGGTGTTAGTTTGTGTATGATGTGTTCTTTTATTTTCTGCATTGTGAATGAATAGTGTTTAATGAATGATAATGCATGACAATGATCAACTATAGGAAAACAATGAAATTGGTTATTACTAGTAGTATGATTATCTGTCGCATTTCATAATATGTCAATGGGTTTCCTATCAAGATATATGGAAGTATAAATCCCCTTCACTGTTGCAGAAGCCTAGTTCTTGCATCTCCCATAGGTACTTTGGGTGAGAATTCACCTACGTCGTAGGTGTTTTTGGAAGGATTCATCTCTTTCTGGGATGATGTCTTAGGGGTTTTTGGTTGTTGGTGTGAACCTCAGTTAATGTGAGTTTATGCCAACAAATGGTTCCATTGTCAGGACCAGGGTTATTGTGAAGGGGACATGTTTTGGCATCTGATGAAGCCTGAGATTCAATATTGGGTTGATCATTAGGAAACATAATTTGCTCAAGAAGAAAACATAAATCCATGACTGACTCTAGAAGAATGGCTAGGAAGGTATGTCTATTCTGATATTCATGAAAATTTCTTCAATGAATTTCCTATTGTGTTATACGAGTGCCTAGCTAAGATGACGTGTCATAAGAAGAATTTCCAAGTAGGAGAACCTAAGATTTGGACACCACAGTTGATTCAATGGATAAAGAGTGTTGATAACACAATATTGAGGGCTATCAATTTCTAGGTCAATAGTATTTTAGAGGGATATGTTAATGAGACCATTGTGGATACTATAAAATATTATAGTGAAGCATAAAGATAATTATTTCGAGGGCCTCAAAGTAGGTATTTGAATTCCTTAAAATTGTGGATTAAAATGCTGATATGTGAATAAGGGATACCGAGGATTGACTCCAACGAGTAGAGCGGTCATGCACAGTAGAATAGGTGTCGACTAGACGAAGGCCTAAAGAATAATGTATGGGATATGCTAAAACGTTATATGGAAGAGTAAGTGAGAGAAATGAAGAGAGTGGGTACATGAGGAATGGGAAGAAGTTTTAGTAAAACAATACGAGAAGGACTACGACTAGGAGAGAGAGTTGTAGTGTGAAAAATGGGAGACTATGAACCAATACCACTACTTGACAAAGAACATTGCAACGAAGAGGAAGAATATTGACTTGGCTCAGAGGAAGAAGAAGTTAAAGAGTCAAATCAGACCCAAGGCTACGATATACCCACAACCCAACGTACATATCGTAAAACTGAGGTAATACCTAAGAATTCATCACAGTATTTTCTTCATAATAGTCAGCATAAAAATTTGTATACCATAGTTCCTCATAGTAGAACACCAAGTTCAGGTTCATCGATACCATAGACACCAAGGATGGTTGGGGATGATATGCCTAATTTTAATGGGACTAGATTGGAGGATCTAAAGAAGCATTGTTTTTGGTGTGAAGATATGTGGAATATTCAACAAGTGCAACATGAAGCTATAAAAAGAACTCAAATGATCATGAATTTTAGAGGTCATTCCCTAGATTGGTATATGAAATTTTCTTCTAGGAATGTACAAAAGGAACTAGCTCAGATCAATATAGGAAAAAAAAATGAATTTAAGAAACCTAAGTCTAAACCACATTGCATTGTTAACCCAAAAAATTCCCCACTAAGCTCTCAATGGCCTACACCACCCAAGGACACCATCTCGCGACCCTCATATCCCTCCATTAGACCCCCACACCCTCAAAATAGCCTAAGGATCAAGAAAAAGGGCTAAAAACCCCAAAAAGGAGCCCAAAATAGCCTCCTAGGAGCTAAAGCCCTAAAAAAAGGGGCTAAAGTTAGGTTGGAAGGGGCTAAAAGACAAAAAAAGGGGCTAAAGCCCTAACCAAGGGCTTAAAACCCTAAAACCCCTTGGAAAAGCTATAAAAAGAGGGTGGGGGGTTACTCTCAAAACACTTCTCCCTTGCATATTGTTATGCTGCCCATGGATGCCTTGACACACATTTTCCTCTCAAGCCACCCACACTCCCTCTCCTCCATTCCCATTGAGCCATTGCTCCCCATCTAAGAGAGAGGAGTGCTCCCACAAGCTAGGGCATGGTGGGCCATTTCCACTAGAGAAGGTATAGCCTGTCTTTCATGTCTTGTTTATTTGATTTTTAGTTGTATTTTCTTTCTAACCCTTGTTTCCATTTGCAGTTTTTATGCTTAACATTGTTTTGTAGGTTTTACTGTAGCTTAGTCTTTGCTTGCAGGTCTTTGGAGGTGGAACCATACCCCGTGTGTGCAAAGGGATTCAACCTTGCTCTATTTTTATTCTTTCTGTCATTAGTTTTAGTTTACTGTTATGTTCTTTACATTTATGTTCTATTCTCTGCATTTACCCACTAGCAGGAACCTACCCTTCTGTTCTATAGACAAAAGCAAGCCATTCCTTCCCTTGTAGTAGGGAGAAATCCTTACTACAAAACTGGCGACCATACTGGGGAGGGGGGGGGGAGGGAAGGGAAAGAATTGAACAGGGGTAGGGGGAGTGTGGGAGACTCAAACTTCCTTTGTTTAGAGTATAACGATAAGGCATACCAAGCAGCAAATGAAACTGACTCATGGGAATGGGATCATAGCTGTAATACTGCGAATGTCGTTATAGATGGGAAATACTTGGAGGAGGTAGAATATTTTGATATTGGTGGGATCCAAGGAAGACACATTGTAGAGTACTCTGAACAAAGGCGACTCAACGGGGGAATGTGGGGAGGTGTCTAGGGACATCGTTATGGTACGATCCTGTGGATTTTTGGCGAGCCCAAGAAGGTGAATGATCGATGGTGCTTTCAATGTTAGAGAGTCTGAAATCATGAAGAAGACTCCAGTGGGGGATTTTTTCATTGGTAGTCTCCTGTGCCTGAAAAAGGATAAATGTATACATAGGAGAGCTCCCCCATCCTGTAGGGGATGAGAGACTTCTTTACCGTTGGTAGTCCAATCAGGCCAGAAAAGGTTAAACCTGTACTGACTGGACAGTCATTCAAATAATTTTACAAGAATGAACGAAACCAAGTTTTCTCAATGATCTTTTATTGTTGAGATGACTGGAAAATAGCTTAACGACAACCGGTGGTGAGATTTTTCGTAAAGTGCGGCCCCTCTGCCCGAGAAAGCATAAAAGTATGCAGAGGGGTACAGTCTTGGCTTGAGTGTGCCAATGAGGTCCTTTTAAATTGATGGTCTACATGGTCTGCAAAAGGAGGTAATCAAAACGTTGTAGATGCCCTTTACTATACTTTAACAAGTGGGAAAGGAAGCAGCTACGCTTGGCAATATTTTCATGGTTTTAAGGAGTCAGAAAAGATCTTAAACAAAAATCCAATGTGGTCAACCGATTGCGGTGGGACGGGCGGTGCCCTGGGTCAGGATGGTGGACAGAGTTCCAAAGGTCATCCACGCAGCATGGATAGAGCAGAAGGCTCTCAAACATACCATTACATGCATGGGATAGATCGCAACAGACGCCTGCGAGTCTATCCTTGGGTTTATTTTTCAAAGTTTTAGTTTTTTAGTTTTGTTTTTTTCCCTAGTTTAGTTTTCCATTAAATCTACCTTAGATTCTTTTTTATTTACATTTCTAGTTATTGCTGAGCCTCCTCAAGGCCAATCTAATCCCATTTGGCCACAGTGCCAGTTACTGTTGGCCATTCTATGGTTTGCAAATCACTCAACTATGCAAAAATGGCCGAACCAAATTTCTGAAAATTCAGCTATGTTTGGGCTCATTTTTGGCCCAAACAGTTGAGCCATTTGCAAATCTACCTACATTTAGAGGTAAAACATCCTATTTTCGAAGTTGGTTTTCAACCGTTTGAGGTAATTCCTCACGATTTGATCAGGATCCACTTTGCAAAAACAATACTTTTACATGTGTGCGACCCATTTTTGCGCTTCACTATTTACTTTCATAGGGACTGTCAGTGCGGATCAAATGCCTCTGTCCAACACACCATTTCAATTTTAGTTTTTGTATCTATTTCCACCAATTTATTTCATGAACAATGTGTAAATGCCAAGTAAACATTAATGGCTTAATAAAATGAACCTAGTCTAACTAAAATCAACTTAAAAACATACTGTCTTGCTTCCCCTTCCTCCTCTACCCAGTCATCACCCTCCGGGGTATTCTGAGATATGACGAACGAAAAGCTCGTATAGATCTAGGTACTCCACTATGTTGTTCCAAACCATTAAAACCGGGTGACCTGGAAGGTAGAGGGGGTAGAGAAGGAGGGCTTCTCATGATGCTAAGTGTCCTCCTTGTTGACCAACCTAGCATCCGGGAGGTGACCTGAGGATCTATAGATGGTCTTAGTCCCATTGTGTTGAGAGCCCAACACCTTCTCTTGGTTGAAGAGGAATATCAATGTGAGGTAGACATCTAGTTAGGCCAGCACACATTTAGGGTTAATCATTGTATTTGTTAACAATTTCTGATTGTTTATGCTTGCATACACAACCACAATGAAATGAACTGTACCATGATGAATTCATAAACCATTTGCAGCAACCAAATACCAGAAAAATAGACAAACAAATACACCGTACCAACTAATTAACCCAACTCAGTTCATGACGATGAGTGAGCTTTAAAATTTACTAATTTACACTAAGTACAAACAACTCTGCAGTCTTTGAGGACATAAATCCATGACTACTTCAACTGTGGGAAGTACATGGGCTCTACCCAGAAACTCATTGTGAGGAGTACCACAAGAACCCCAAAGTAGTTGGCCACTGAGAGGAATTGCCAAGCGAAATGGGAAACGAACCCTTTCGATTGAGTAGAAACAACTGTGAGGAATAAGCCAAGCGTTGTCTTCTAGCAGTCTTGGTGGCCGAGAGACCACCTTCAGCCAATAGGAAGCCACTGAAACTGAGGTCCAAATCTCATTCCCACCAATTTCATAGATAAAATCAAACACAATTGATCCTCCACGCTCTTCCTCATGCCTAAGAGGTGAGCCACCACCATTCAGAACACTCAATCGGCATTGTTGAAGCTGTTCTTAGTGATCTTGCACATCATCAGAGGGCCACATAGCCTCTAATTATGATTCAGACCCATATCATTCTGAACTATACCTCCACACCACACCATCAAGCCCCATGGCTAGTGTGAACTATGATCCATTTTTTGGCCTAACCTTAGTAAGAGGACCCATGTCCACATCACAACCTATCACCCACAACCTGGAAAGTGGCCCAAGCATAGTCATGCAGACTATCATTAGTCGGTTGCCACCACCTATGGTGACCAGCTAAGTTGGCCCACTTATAGCACATGGGGGCAGTGTCCCTTCCACACACACTGCCCCTCCTACCACACAGGGGGGTAGCAGACCGTCCACTTACATTGCCCCTACTGTCATACATGGGGGCAATGTCCCCGCCACTCATATTATCCCACCCACAACACTTGGGGGTGTTGGTCCATCCATAATGGTGCTACCACAAGCACCCCCAGCTGTGAAGATGCATTATGCACCTACAAACCCCACCCCCATCGCAGCCCCATCCCACATCAACTTGGGGTCAAATCTGCCCTTCATGGCTCATCTTAAATTTCCTCATTTGGCTATATTAATGAATCACCCCATCCGCCACCAAGATTTTTGGCCACCCATGCCAACTATGCTGCCATCAGACATCCTCAAGTTTGAAGGAAAAGCAAGGGAATGTCCCCAAAACCACATAATGACATTCCATCTATGGTGCTCATCCAATTGCATCGTAGACGACTCCATCAGGCTGAGGCTATTCCAACACACCCTTACAGGTGCTGTGGCCAAATGGTACATTGAGTTGTCGCAAGCCAAGTATCTGGACTTTAAATACTTAGCCTTCATGTTCCTATAGTATTTCCAACTCCTCATCAGATATGATGAGGGGGTGGAGATCATGCTATCCTATCGTCAAAGCACTACCACTCATATAACTAACCATATCCATGAGTGGCAGCGCAATCGTAGTCTATGCAAAATACAACTTGACGACATGATCTTCTTGGATTGGTTCCTTAAGACCTTGCTCCCACCCATAGCAAAGGATGTCGCATCCAAACATCCCCAATCCGAAGAAGAGGCCATATTGAAGGCCCAACAGTTTGACCTTATCTATGCTTAGTCTAGATACTTGTACACTGTCATTCCAGACGCTCCCCGTCTAAGTACCTCCTACCATGATGCACTGGGGGAATCCCACGCTGCAGACGGCATCATAGGGTCAGTCTCCCAACAGTCATAGCTTCGACCGAAACCACCTACCGTTACACCACAACCAAGCAACACTGCTAGTGTTTCTTACCAAAACCAAGCTCCGGACTACGCAAGAATGATGTCTCAGTCTAGAGCAACAACTTCCTACGCACAATCTGTGCCACTATAGTAGGCTCAGGACATGGCTTGGCCAGCACAACAGTATGTGGGGAAAATGCCCACATTTGTGGCACCACCAACCCCACAATTCTACTATGCACCACCAGTGCAAACAGTTCAAGCCCCCGCCCCCGCCCCACCTGCTCCGTTGGGACAAGTGTTCGCAAAATAAAATCATCCCAACCAACCTGCCCCCAACAATCAACAAGGGAAAGCTAGAAATAATTGGCCCCACAACCAAGGCAATAATCAACTGCAGGGAGGTGATCAACAACCGAACCCTCCCAACAATGCCACGACAAACCGGTCAGCCCAAAACCCCCCAATGACAGAATGGACCAAGACGTAACGCTCCGTTGCACACAAAGCAACCATGCACACTCTGTGATGTTTATGGACATTACACGTTCGAGTGTCCCTTCATGGCTCACACTAAGCAGGCCATTCAAAATGAGCCCCAACAGGCCACCAATGCTACCATTCAAGCCCAACCCAAGATGGCACCACAAGGACCTCCTCCCATGGTGCTTCAAAACCCACTACCAGTCCAAGGATTGGTGGCAACCATTCCCCCTCCCTGGGCCAATCCCAATGCTCCGGGGGCACCTCCTACAGCCGAAACAGGTGTTCAACACCTGCTAGCCATGACCACTAAAGAGGTCAACTTAAATACTATATGAAATCAGTACGTTACCACCACGAAACCTGTCGACTCATCAGCAACATCCACATCTAAGACAACCAACCTACCTATCTAATTATCCCTATTCTCGTGGCCCTCCATACGCAGAATTGCCAATAATGCCATAGCTAGAGCTGTATTCAGCTATATCATTGTGGATGATTTGGCCCAAACGCCAACCACCATGTTCGCTCTTGAAGTGCTTAAAACATGCCCAACGCACCGAAAATCCTTGCTAGCCTCCCTGGGGGTAGTAGAACCTTTTGAATCCAAGTTGATCACCTTTGACATGGAGAATAGGGAACCATGCATGCCATTGACCATAGCCTTCCAAATTCTGGTGTCCATCCAAAATTTCGTTGTGCATCGGTGCATAGTGAATGAGGGGGAATCCACGTGCATCATGTCTACCTTGGTTTGGAAGAAACTTGGATCACTAATTCTACAACCATCCTCTACAACTCTACAGGTTTATGATGGACATCCCACTAAATCCCAAGGAATCCTCCCCCATGTCCCCATAATGTTAGCCGGGAAGACAGTGCTGATTGACATAGAAGTCATCAAGGCTCAATTGGACTACAATATCCTCCTCAAAAAGAGTTACATGTATGCCATGCGAGTAGTCACATCAAATGTATTCTATCTCATGATGTTCCCCCATGAAGGGAAGATTGTGGCGGTTGACCATTTCACTTATCATGATCCTCAAGGGTTAACAACACCCGCCAACATTATCCCTACCATCACTACCATTGAGACATAAGGGATGAACACACATGCCAATGTTGTCCCTGCAATCAACACTATGGTTGAAAACACACCATCCTCCCCATTGTTAAATGTGGGCCCTGAGTTGTTTACCAATCCCACCATGACAGCCCCTTTCCCATTAGTGTCGCCACCGTTAGCACAAAATGAAACTGCGGACTTGTGCATGGTCTCATCTAGCACCACTGCACCCAAACAACAACCACAGCTGCAGCCCCAACCACAACCACAACATCGTCTGCAGTTGCACCACCAATAGTAGCTGTAACACCACTCGCAGTAGCAGCATTACATGCAGCCACAATCACAACCAAATCCCCACATGCAACCAGCAAGGAGTTATCTGGGCTCATCTCCAGTCCATACGATTCTCTTCCTCTTTTCCCCACTTGGTGTCATGAGCAAGCCAGTCATGGCCACCTTAAGCCTGTCCAACTTTACATTCGGAATTTTTGTGTGGTATCTTGATCCACCAGCTCAACCAACAATTCCCTAGGTTATCTTAACCCCATTACAACTGATTGCGGTTGAGTATCACCCTCCACCCGGTCCACACAAGCCAACCGTTGCACCTGCACCAGCACAGCCCCAACCCAAAAGAGCCAGGGGCAAGAATACCAAAACCACCACAAAGCCATGATAAGTCCCACCTTGCGCCATTTGTGACCAACAGGGCCATCCAAATCAGAACTGCCCTGAAATCCCAATGATCTATGCGCATCTAGATGGCAAGGATATAAATGAAAACATCCCCGTCGTTGAACTCCCAACCGTGCCAATAGTTAGGAACAAGGCATTGAGAAAAAACCATGCTTGCGCCCTTTGTTTCTTGTATGGACATTACTCCCACCATTTCCAAGACTTACCCGAATTTTGAATTGCTCTCGCTAACCTCCATTAACATTCCCTCGAGTCTGATATCACCTTGATCGAAGAATTTCACCCACCACCTCCTTTGAGAGACACCATGTCCATTTACATGATGTCCAGTTCCACCGACCCGCTCATCTCCTCCTCAACCGACGGTCCATCAGACCTATCTCTTCATTACTTCAGCAACGATGAGGAGATACTTGAAGCTCTGACCACCCTGGAATACCCATGGGATGACATGTACCATCGCTCATTCTTCCTCCCTGAAGAACTTGTGTCGTAGTCTGACTAGTTTTCCACGGAGACCAAAGATTTCATCCATGGGAAGGTCGACTAGTTCAAGAACCCAATCCCAACACCTGATCCCTTTGAAGAAGGGAACATGGCGAACATTTCACCGACCATTAAAATCGACATCTCAACCAATTCTGAGATCGTTGAAGAAATCATGTTGGGGGCATCTTGATCCCCGGAAGACGTAGATGCCTATAAATATCTCTTCTAAGAATTCTGCGACATCTTCCCCTAGTCTTACAACGAAATTCCCAGCTTATATCCATCCATCGTGGAACACCACATCGACACATGGCCTGATGTGGCTCCCATGCACCAAAAGCAACATCCCATCCATCCATCCAAAGTGGTTGCGATGAAATCCGGGATAGAGATGCTGCACACAGTCGGCTTCATTTATCCCATTGCATACACCACTTGGGTTTCTAATCCTATTCTCATGAATAAAAAATAGGGTACCATTCGCGTTTGCACAGACTTCTGCAACCTCAATGGGGCGAATCCCAAATATAGCTTCCCCACACCCTTCATCGATCAGATCATCAATGCATGCATCGGACATGAAGCCTTTTCCTTCATGGACGGTTTTTCTGGATATAACCAAATACAAATCCGGAAAGAAGACTGTTATAATACGGCATTCATAACCCCATGGGGCACATTCACGTATCGAGTCATGCCCTTTGGCCTAAAAAATGATGGAGCCACCTTCCAGTGTGCCATGACACACTGCTTCTATGACCTTGTTCACGTTATGTTGATTTGTTTCGACAACCTCATTGGACAGTCGTAGAAGCAAACACAACACATAGACGACTTGCAACAAGTCTTCATATGATGTTGCTAGTACGGAATCTGCTTGAACCCATTCAAGTGTGTTTTCTGTGTCCCCACAAGCTATCTACAAGGATTCATCATGTCAAACAAAGGAATGACCGCTGATCCTTAGAAAGTCCAAATGAATTTCCCTCTAACATCACCCCTTTCAGTGACAACATTACAACTTGTATTATAGTTTTTTCATTTTTTGTTGTACACATTTTTCAAAATTGATTCTTATGTATCGTTTCCTCTCATTGCTTCAGATGAAGCACACCTTAAACCGGTATTTGGGATTTGTAGATGGAGCAAGCAGATGGTCTCCGAACCTCACCTCGGCTACATGGGTCATCTACTCCCCATTGCACGAGTTGATCCACATTGACGGAATATGCATGGGAACTGCAACCAACAACCAGGCTGAATATGATGGTGTCAATGGCATCTTTGTCGCCACTCTTCAATTAGTCATTCACCATATCGATGTCTTCTTAGACTCCCAGCTTCTTGTTTCTCAATTGAACAACCACTATCGAGTACGTGATCCGTGCCTCTTTAGAAAGTACATGTGCACTAAACAGATGATTAGAACATTTGAATCCATCACATTCACACATGTTCCCAGAAACCTCAATAGTGTCACAGATCAAATGGCTAACGATATTCTAAATTGGCATATCCACAACCGCATATAGGAAACATACAACCATAACATCATGAATAACTATGTCAAAAAATGCACACACAAGTGTAATAATACATCACATAGACATTTGCATTCCACATCATCATAAAAATACTCACATAATAAAAGCGCATCCACATGCGTAAAAAATATATATAGATAAATAGATAATTTGCATGTCCAAAACATGTCCAATAAAAAATGAGAAGCCACATATGCTTTCTCAACATGATATACATAGCAACACAAAAACTCCTAAGTGCACCAATGCAATAGGGGCAGGACCATCAGCTGCTAATTCAAAGTCACCTGGAACCGGTTCAAGACACATTTCACACCTCCAGGCTCAAATTTATATCTCTTTATGAGACCATCATCTCATGTTTAATAAATTAATTTTGGGACCATTTCCCACCAGTCACCTTGATTTATGAGCCATGACATGATGATGCAAGTGTCTATGGACTTGTACTTGTATCACATGTCTCGACTGCTACTCATGCGATTTTTCAGGCCACCACCCATTAAGGAATGTAATTTTAGCTTTTATTTTGTATTTTTAACACATAGATTGTCTTTTCTTTTTACTGCACCTTACGCGGACATCTGGACCACTTGCCACAAAAAAATTTATTTTCTTGCACGTATTTGGCATATAAGTGCCCCCAGACTTGCATTCACATCACATGTAGTTAATTTCATCCACCGCAACACATACACAAGCTCTCCTAACCTCTGTCTGAGAGCCACCTCGGTTTGTGTGCCTCTGACGCACCGACTCACGAGCCTCTGCCGTACCGACTCGCGAGCCTATACCATGATCTATCCCACGCATGTATTGGTATGTTTGAGAGCCTTCTGCTTCATCTATACTGCATGGATGACCTTTGGACCTCTGTCCACCATCCTAACATGAGGCACCGCTCGTGCCACCGCAATCAGTTGACCACACTGGAGTTGTGTTTAAGCTCTTTTCTGACTCCTTAAAACAATGAAAAGATAGCCGAGTGTAGCTACTTCCTTTCCCGCTCACTAAAGTACAGGAAAGGGCATCTACATCGTCGTGTTTACCTCCTTTTGCGGATCATGTAGACCATCTATTGAAAAGGACCTCCTTGGCACACTCAAGCCAAGACCGTTCCCCTCTGCATATTTTTATGCTTTCTTGGGCAGAGGGGCCGCACTTTACGAAAAATCTCACCATGGGTTGTTGTTAAGCTCTTTTCCAGCCTTCTCATCAAGAAAATATTGCTAAGCAAACTTGGTTTCATTCATGCTCATAAAAGTATCTCAATAACCATCCAGTCAGTATAGGTTTAAGCTTTTCTAGCCTGATTGGACTACCAACGGTAAAGAAGTCTCTCATCCCCTACAGGATGGGAGAGCTCTCCTATGTATAATTTTATCCTTTTTCGGGCATAGGAGACTACCAATGAAAAAGAGGCCCCATTGGATTGTTCTTTGCGCTTTCAGACTCTCTAAAAATGAAAGCACCAACGAGCATTTACCTTCTCGGGATTGCCAAAAATCCACGAGATCGTACCACAATGGTGTCCCTAGATAGTACCCCATAGAAAATAGTTTGGCAGCATTCCCCTATTGGGTGGCCTTTGTTCAGAGTACTCTACAATGTGTCTTCCTTGGATCCCATCAGTATCAAAATTGTCTACCTCCTCCAAGTATTTCCCATATGCAGTGACATCCCCGGTATTTTAGCTATGATCCCATTCCCATGAGTTAGTTTCATTTGCCCGTTTGGTCCGCCCTATCGTCATACTGGGTGAATCCACGGACCTGGGTAACATTTTTTGGCAAGCACATTTCGGCAAAAACAGAAAAATGCACCTCGGTCGAGGGCTTGTTAAGCCCTCGACCGAGGTTTTATCAATCCCTCGACCGAGGTATTTAAATACCTCGGTCGAGGTTCATACCTCGGTCGAGGGCTTAAAAAAACAGACTTAGCCCTCATTCAAACAAATGAAAAATTTACTGTGCCTTGCAGAGGTGTAAACCCTGCCATTCCTAGCACATAACTGAACGGAGTTGATA
>LPNX010392680.1:286017-407742 GCA_001517045.1 Pseudotsuga menziesii | reverse complement strand
GCGTTTTGAGGGCTTCTATCTAGCACATGAGTAAAAAATCAGGTTTTCATCGCCAAATTTGGCCAAAAAGTGTTACCCATCTTCATGGAATCACCCTACTCTGAAAAAAGGAAGTTTGAGTCTCCCTCCCCCTACCCCTATTCAAATATTTCCCTTCCCCCCCCTCCCCATTTAGTGAGTCATTCTGCAGATTGCTTCACACCTTCCAGTTATCTCCCTCATGCTCCTGGTCAAGGAAACATCATTGCCTTGGCTAGGGGCAGGTCTTCGTCTGTCAACGCCAACACGCATATTCCAGAGGATAGACCTAGAGGTCCCTATATCTTGGTTTCATTAACCTCATTGTTGAGTTCCTTGGACCACTTGAGAGGAGTCCTTAGTGCCTCTCGGGATGGTTGTTTCTCACGTGCTTGACTTCAACGACATCATCGCACCATTGGGATTCGTACAGGGTTTTGTCCATACAATATTTGGTCGAAGACCCCGGATGTCACCTGACTCTAGCACATTGGTGAGTCCACTCAAGGGACCTAAACAGGTTATGTCCCTTGTGATTTTTGGGTTGCTCTAGAGACGGTGTTCAGAAGCCCCATCAATGCTTCCATATACCTTTATGATTGATGCAGCATACTTGTACCATAGAGACTCTGACTCTCAATCAGTGAGTCCATATAGCTATGTACCATTCTAGATCAGCAGACCGTCATTCATGAAGATATAGCATTCCATGAGAATTCCATGCGTCCAATGTATCAGATTAGCATTATATTCGGCCTCCCATGGAGGCAACCATTATTGTACCATCAATTTTATATGATCGGCTCTTGTATTTGAGAGCATAGATCAAATTATTCTTTTGACATTGTCACGAGCATGGGGATTCCTTCCTCATCCATATACATGTCACACATTATTTGTATCTCACCCACTAATGGGAACCATATTATTACAAAAACCAAAAGTCACCATGCCCCAGCCCCGGAAGCACCACCTCTACACAGCAAATCCTATGATGTCTGTCGGCCATACATTGAGCTCCTTCCCTCACACATCAGGGGGAAATCTGTTAACCCAAAAAATTCCCCACTAAGCTCTCAATGTCCTACACAACCCAAGGACACCATCTCACGATCCTCATATCCCTCCATTAAACCTCCACACCCTCAAAATAGACTAAGGGTGAAGAAAAAGGGCTAAAAACCCCAAAAAGGAGCCCAAAATAGCCTCTTAGGAGCTAAAGCCCTCAAAAAGGGGCTAAAACCCTAAAAGGGGCTAAAGTTAGGGTGGAAGGGGCTAAAATCCCAAAAAAGGGGCTAAAGCCTTAACCAAGGGCTTAAAACCGTAAAACCCCTTGGAAAAGCTATAAAAGGAGGGTGGGGGGTCCCTCTCAAAACACTTCTTCCTTGCATATTGTTATGCTTCCCATGGATGCCTTGAGACACATTTTCCTCTCAAGCCACCCACACTCCCTCTCCTCCATTCCCATTGAGCCATTGCTCCCCATCCAAGAGAGAGGAGTGCTTCCACAAGCTAGGTCATGGTGGCCTATTTCCACTAGAGAAGGTATAGCCTATCTTTCATGTCTTGTTTATTTGATTTTTAGCTGTACTTGCTTTCTAACCCTTATTTCCATTTGCAAGTTTTATGCTTAACATTGTTTTGCAGGTTTTACTGTAGCTTAGTCTTTGCTTGCAGGTATTTGGAGGAAGAACCCTAACCCATGTGTGCAGAGGGATTCAACCTTGCTCCATTTTTCTTCTTTCTATCATTATTTTTAGTTTACTATTCTATTCTTTACATTTGCATTTTATTCTCTACATTTACCCACTAGTAGGAACCTACCCTTTTGTCTTATAGATAGAAGGGAGCCATTCTTTCCCCTGTAGTAGGGACAAATCTTTACTACATGCATTATAGAGCTAAAAGAGATAAAGTAGAAACTGATCGAGTTGGTATGGTATATCAACCAAATATTCAAGACTTTGATGGTTAGGGTAAGTTTCCAAATGTCTGATGTGAAACATAAGGAATTGTTTATAGATGCAGTTTTTCCACATATCCATGTACCGTTGATGTAAAAGAATATTATCTCATAGACCGATGCATTAGAGATATCCATGAAATTGGAAGTGTCGCGTCCCCACCCCTCTAACCAGTGAAGAGGACACGACTAATCACTATGAAGCTGGGAAAACTAAGCCCCATGAACATAAGATATAAAATGCATCGGAAAAGAAACATACATCGATGCATAATTCGTTTAAACATATAGCGGAAGCAAACACAATCATCCAGTACATTCAGCATGTTCATCATCTCATTTAAGCAATAAATACAATTGGAAAGACATAATGGACAAGAGATACTTATCTTTAACAAAATCTTGTCCTGCAACTAGCTACATCGCTGTAATGTTCCACCCAACCATAGGCCAGTGTGCTCCTCAATCACTCAACAACACTGCCACCCCTGAGCTGGGCATGATTCCATAAGGAATAAGGGGAAACTAGCAGGCTCACACGTAACCCAGGATACACAGCTCAGTCAAGCCAATACAGTTCGGTTTATGAGGCTATTACAAGATGGAAAGGCTAACTGCTAAGCTAGTGAGCTCAATCCAATAGCTATGGACACCTGCACCAAAACTAGCCTAGCTTCTAAAACATCCGCACACACCCAACACAAGGAAGCATCCCCTTTTCCGTTGTATAGTCCCTCAGGCTATGTCCTCCCTTCCAGTGCTATTTAGGGGGTACAGAGAAGAAATCCACCCTCTAGCTCTGTATGTGAGGCTCTTGCACACACTAGGTTTGTCAAGCAGGGTCAGACCCCATTTCCACTCCCAATTCGACTCATTCTAAAGCCAAAATACACACCCACAACACAATATGATTGTTGAGTTGGAGGAAAAATAGTTCCGGCAACAAAACGAATTTCCAGAATGGGTAAAAATGGCCCTTTAGCAGCAATTCGATTTCTAGAGACATTTTGGCCCTAACGTGGCCAAAACGAGCTCAATAACACCCAAAATTGTGGGTCTCCTCTTCCACTCACTGGGAACTTCCAAAAAAATGATTTCCAGCTTGGAAATAATGGAGAAAAATGCAACAAAACATGGGGAAGGAAACTCAACCACTGATAAACACCAAAAATGATTTCTCAGCCTGAGCAAAGTGAGGTAACAACAAAAAACGTGAATGGTTTCACACACAGGGAGTTTTGAATGCCCGAGAGAGCTCACGTAAAGGACAAAATGGTGAGTAAAACATGCCAAGGTGAAAGCATTGTATAATGGCATACATTTTTTGGGTTTTTACTTGCCCAAGGAGTCAAAACGCATTTCCCAAAAATTGATGGCTTCTCCAATTCGAATTTGGGTTGTCATACCTTGCCCATCCCATGCAATAACCAACCCAACCAATTTATGGTAGTGATAAATGATTGGGTGAATGAGACAAGAAAGGTAGTTGAGAGTTTGATGGGTTCTCCCTTTGACGTTTGGATTTTCCCCATTGGCCCAAAGGTTTGAAAATCCCCCCCTTATCCTTAGGAAATCATTCCATTCTCATTATTGTTGCATTGACATAGCTGGTTTTGGGTATTTTTAATTAAAATGCATATTTACATGATGTCCAAATTATAATGTGCCTGGCTAGCACAATATACCATCGGCATATATTTTAATCACCAAACATATAACGTTAAATCGATGGTGGGGATTTTTCCTATAGCTCCACACCATGATTAATTACAATATATACATCATATACATTTAATGCAAATGGGGTCAAAACCATGGCGTTACATTCCCCTCCACCTTCAATGGCGCTATCCTCAGTGCTTTACAAAATTAAACAAAATGATACACTGGCATTGCCTTAGTATTCCACAGAATTGAACAAAAATGGATGTGCCAATCGCATGGCATCCTCCAGCTCCCATGTAGCATCCTCAGGACCGTAGTGCTCCCATTGCACCTTTACTTGTGTTATGGCTCAGTTCTAGAGCATTGTGACCTTCCTGTTGAGGATGTGCATTGGCTTGATTTAGAACTCTCCCTCCGGTTCCACCTGAATCACATCCCAATTTATCACATGGTTAGGATCATCTACACATTTCTTAAGCAAAGAAACATGAAAAACATTATGAGCTATAGTGCTAGTGGGAAATGCAATTCTATATGCAACTAGCCCTATTCTTTCAAGCACTTCAAACGACCCACAATATCTATGTGATAGTTTGGCACAACTTCCAAGCTTCAAGGAACTCATCTTTTCCCTGACTATGAGGTAAACATGATCCCCATCTCTGAACTCTCTATTTACCCTATGCTTATCTGTATAGATTTTCTGTCTATCCTAGGATGCTTTCAAATTCTGCCAAATCTTTACAAACTCTTGCTCCATATCCTTGAGCAATTCTAGACCAATCACAACCCAATTCACTGTGTTATCTTATGTCACTGGAGTCCTACACCTTCTTCCATACAAAGCTTCATATGGACTCATCCCCAATGATGCTTGCTGTCCATTGTTATAAGAAAACTCTACCAAGTGTAAATAATCCTCCCACTTGGATGTTTTATCCATCACATACATGCAAAGCATGTCTTCAAGTACTTGGTTAAACCTCTCCATCTTCCCATCAGTCTGAGGATGGTAGGAAGTGCTGAAGTTCAACTTTATACCCAAATCCGCAAACAACCCCTTCCAAAAATTGGAAGTGAACTTGACATCTCTATCAGAGACTATTGCCTTAGGAAATCCATGCAATTTGAAAATATCCTTCATGAATATCTTTGCAATGTCACCAATCTTATACCTAGACTTAACTGGTATAAAGTGTGTTTCCTTTGTCAACTTTTCCACCACTACTATGATGGAATTATGTTGTCTCCAAGTCATTGGCAATCCAGTAATAAAATCCATGGAAATAACTTCCCATTTCCATTCTGGAACTGGCAAGAGATGCAACAAACCTACTGTGTGTTGATGTTCAACCTTCACTTGCTGACATTTCATGCACCATGAAATATACTCAGCCATGCCCTTTTTCATTCCTGGTCAAAAGTACTACTTCCTGGCTGTAGCAATCATCTTTTGATATCCTAGGTGACCAGAATATGGTGCCTGATGGATCTCATCAATAAGAACTCTCCGCAAATATGCTATATTTGGAATATATATTCTGTTCTTATAAGTAATAAGTCCATATTATTCCAATTTATATCCCTCATACCTCTTCTCAAGACTTTGCTTTTGAAATTTGTCTTTTACCTGCTCATATAATTCATCTCCAGCAACATGATCAACAATATTCTCCCTCAACTCTGACTGGAAAATACTAATGGATACCACATGCATTTCCTACACCATCCCGCTGAGTGCATCATCTACCTTATTCTCTTTTCCTTTTATGTGTTTGATTTCAAAATCAAACTCACATAAAATATCTAGCCATCGAGTTTGCCTAACATTTAGAGTAGGTTGATCAAACAAATACTTCAGACCACAATGGTCTATCCTGAGATCAAATCTTCTGCCCATCAAGTAATGCCTCCACATCCGGAGAGCATGTACTATGGTTGCAAGTTCTAGATCATGAGTGGCATAGTTCTTATCGTGATCCTTTAAATTTCTTGACTCATAACATATCATGGGGTTGTCTTGCATAAGGATTCGTCTAAGCCCTTATCCGCATGCATCAATACATACCACAAAATATTTTTCTGGGTATGCCATCTTCAAGACTGGTGCACTTGTGATAATATTCTTCACCTATTGGAATCTTTCTTCACACCTCGATGTACATTCAAAATTTATTCCCTTCTTTTGTAAAGAAGTGACTGGATGTGCAACCTTGGAGAATCCTTCAATGAATCTCCTATAGTATCCTGCAAATCCCATAAAAGATCTTACATCTGTCACATTTCTTGAAGGAGGCCAATTCATAATGGCCTCAATCTTCTTAGGGTCTACAGATATGCCCTCATCTGAGATAATGTGACCCAAATAATGAATCCTATCTCTATAGAAGTCACACTTGCTCAACTTTGTATACAACTAATGCTCCCTGAGTAATTGCAATGTCAATCTCAGATGCTCTTCATGATCTCCCTCATTCTTAGAATAAATAAGAATGTCATCAAGGAAAACAAGAACAAACTTGTCCAAATACCTACTAGTGATACTATTCATAAGGCACATAAATGTAGCTGGTGCATTTGTGAGACCAAATGGTACCACTACAAACTCATAATGTCCATACCTTGTCCTGAAGGCTGTCTTGTGAATGTCTTCATCCTTGATTCTTACCTGATGGTAACCAGAACTCAAGTCAATCTTGGAAAACAACTTTGCTGCTCTCATTTGATCAAAGAGGTCATCAATCCTAGGAAAAGGGTATTTTTTCTTTACGGTGACTTTGTTCAACTGCATGTAGTCAATACATAATGTAAGTGTACCATCTTTCTTCTTCACAAATAGAACTAGTGTTCCCTAAGGAGACACACACGACCTGATATACTTATTTTCCACCAACTCTTGTAGTGGCATCTTCAGCTCTAGAATTTCTTGTGTACTCATCTTGTAGGGTGTCTTGGACACTGGTGCTGATCCTGGCACAATATCAATTGTGAAATCAGTGTCCCTCTTTGGAGGAAGCCCTGGAATCTCACCAGGAAACACATCCCTGAATTCCTACAACATCTAATAGTCCTCCAACCTAGGATTTTCATTCTCTGTTGCCTCCAAAATATGAGCTGCATACACTCTGCAAGCTTTCCTACAACACTTCTTCAACTGCATTGCTGAAATATTCCTAACCGAAATCACTTTTGGAATGCCTCTTACAACTCTCGAGTTCCCCTCTTCATCCATGCATTCAAAAGTCTTATTATAACAGTCAATATTTACCCTATGAGCTTCTAACCAATCCATTCTAATGAGAACATCATAGGAACGAAGTGGTAGAACATTCAGATCAACACAAGTGACCAATCCATTCATGACCAATGGCCATTTCTCTACCACTTCACTAACCTTTCTCTTCGTTCTAGTGGCTAGCTGAACTAACCAAGATTTTCTATGCTTTACTTTCTTCAAAGCACAAATCTACACTACTCTAGGGGTAATTTAACTGTGAGTAGAACTAGGGTCAATCAAAATAGAAACATATTGCTCGACAATCTTACCTACAAATTCAACCATAGTTGATTGGTGATCTTCTTGGAAGTCCTCCAATGCTGCATATATCCTAGGGATGAACCTTGCTACTTGCCCCACTGTTTGTGCTCCTTGAATGTTGTAAGCTGGCATTGCATTCTCATTCTCAAGTGGACAATTCCTGCACATTTGGGGTCCTCCACATTTCCAACATTGGATTGGTCCTCTGTTCTGTTGTGGTTCTCCGAGCTTTTCTCAAACCACTCTGGATGGCTTCTTCTCAACTTGGGACAATGGGATGGCTACTTCTGTTGATTCTCGAAGTTAGAAGGTTTGAAACCTTTCTTCCTTTCATCAGACTTCTCATTCTTATTATCCTTCCATGTCTTATGATAATCAGGTTTTCCTTTGCTTTGCTCATAGCAATACTTAGCTTTCCTTGTTGCTTCTTCAAGATTTCTAGGTTCGTAAAGCTCAATTCTTTCCTTGTAAGACTAAGGAAATCTACTCAGGAAACGCTTGATCTTCATGTTTTCATCTTTATTGTACCTGACATACCTCAATAGTTACAAGAAGTTGTTTTCATACTCTTCCAAGGTCTATTGTCCCAACCTCAGCTCATGGAATTCTTTAATCTTATCATCATAGTACCTATCAAAGAGGTACTTCTGCTTGAAATACTTCTGGAAATGTTTCCACACAATCCTTTTTCATTAATCTTTTTCACTTTCCTAAAGTGATCCCACCATATGGATGTTCTTCCAGTCAAATTGAACATGGATACCCTAGACTTCATATTTCCAGATTAGTCTTGGACTTGGAAATATTTCCTCATCCCAAGAAGCCAAGATTCATCTTATTGACCAGTATTTACCTCACCATTGAAGGTAAGAGGCCTTTCCTTCTTAAATTCATCACGTGAATGGTTCCAGTAATTCCTCTTCCTCTCATTCCTATGGGATGAAGAGCTTGAATCCATAGTGGATCATTTAGATTCAGATGCCTCACTAGGAGATCTCTTTCTTCTTCTGGTACTGCTCTTACTACCTTTCGGTCTTACTGTCTGGTCCCTAAATTTCATTTGCCTCTGGATGTCTATTAAAATTTGCAGCATGGATGCATTCATCTGATTCTAATCCTCCTGAGCCTTAACTAATCTTTCATTATTTTCCTTGTAATTTTGCATCTCCACCCTTAGGCTTCTCATGGTTACTGCAAAATATGGGGGACTATCTTGAAATATTCTCCCATTTGACTCTATCTTGGAATTTCCCACATAGATGTTTTCCCCCATAACATTTTCCTCATGCTCACAGGGATCTTATGCATTGTTCATGCTGAAGGTTCTCATGGCCGAACCACAACCCAAATTTACTGATATGCGCTAGGTGGAATGCTTCCCTTTTGAATGCGACTATAATTCTGCAAAATGTGTTAATACATACAATTGTTAGCCACATAATAGTCACATGAATTAAACATTACTTACCTTTACTTGGAAAAATCATACATTGACAATTTTGTCAAAACATAAAATTTTCTTTCCCAAACAATGACTATCTAAAGGGGATGACGGGGGTCAAAAACCCTACTAAATTTCTCTGTTTCTGAAAAAAATTCAAAATTTTCACCCGCTGCATCGGAATTTTTTTTGACTTTCACCTGCTGTAGCAGAATTTTTTTTGACTTTCACCCACCATGGCGGCTCCTTCCTCGTTTTCCACCCACCGCAGTAGCGGCTTCAACTTCTTTTTCCTTGCGCTGCCGTAGTGGCTTCAACTTCTTTTTCCTTGCGCTGCCGTAGTGGCTAGATTTCCATTTTTCAGCCATCATCATCAGCTCAATTCTTTTCTTTCTGCCACCACTGTTGTGGCTCGAACTTTATTTTCCATCTACCACCGTGGTGTCTTCTTCCCCCTTTCCCAGCCGCTACCACAGCTCCAAATTCTTCTTCATTCTGGTGTTACATTGACTCTCTTTTCTTTTCTTTCGGCCACTACCGTTGTGGCTTGAAGTTTGGTTTCCAGCTGGTTCATCGGATCAATGTTTGTCTTTGGGCCACCGACTACACACTTGGAAAAATTTCTAAAATTTTTCTTCTTCTTTGACTTCCCTCTTGCCAGTCATTCCAACTACCCTAACCACTATGGTGGCTCAATTCTCAGCTTCTTCCAGCCACATAGTGGCTCTATTTTAATCTTTCATCTGCCACTATGGCAGCTTTCCATCACCGCTTCTTGCTGACGTATGGGCTCCCTTCTGACGACATAGCCACCATCGTAGCAGCTTGCTTCTGGCCAACACAACCACTTTTGCTGCTCGACCTTCGAATAACATCCACTGCCTTGACAAGAAAGGAAACAACTAGTTGTTGTTGCAGTTCTCTTCCGGTGGAGACGTCCTACATATCGGATGACTGAGACAAAATCATCTGATTTATTCATACTCAAAGAAAAATTTTGAAATTTTCTCTTCTGGCCTGTGCTCAACAGAGGTTATCCCTACCTCTATTAACTGCTTTCCTTGGCCCATAAAGGCCCACTGCTGCAATCTTGGGCTCTGATACCAAGTTGTCATGTCCCCATGCCTCTAACCGGTGAAGAGGATGCGACTAACTGTTATGAAGCCAGGAAAACTAATCCCCATGAACATAAGATATAAAATGGATTGGAAATGAAACATACACAGATGCATAATTCGTTTAAACATACAGCGCAAAAAAACACAATCATCCAATACATTCAGCATGTTCATCATCTCATTTAAGCAATAAATACAATTGCAAATATAGAATGGAAAAGAGATACTTATCTTTAACATAAGCTTGTCCCGCAACCAGCTACGTCACTACAACGTTCCACCCAACCATAGGCTAGTGTGCTCATCAATCACTCAACAACAATGCCACCCCCAAGATGGGCATGATTCCATAGGGAATAATGGGAAACTAGTAGGCTTACATGTAACCAAGGATACACAACTTAGCCAATCCAACATAGTTGGGTTTATTAGGCTCTCGGGAGATGGAAAGTCTGAACACTAAGCTAGTGAGCTTAATCCAAGAGCTATGGACACCTACACTAGAACTAGCCTAGATTCTAAAACATCCACACACACCTAACACAAGAAATCATCCCCTTCTTCATTGTATACTCCCTCGGGCTATGTCCTCCCTTTCAATGTTGTTCAGGGGGTGGAGAGAAGAAAGCCAACCCTCTAGCCTTGTCTGTGAGGCTCTTGCACACACTAGGATTTTTAATCAGGCTCAAACCCCATTTCCACTCCCAATTCAAATCAGTCCAAAGCCAAAATATGCACCCACAACACAATACGATTTCTGGGTTGGACGAAAAACAGTTCCGACAACAAAATGAATTTCCAGAATGGGAAAAAATGGCCCTTTAGCAACAATTTGATTTCTAGAGACATTTTGACCCTAACGTGGCCAAAATGGGCTCAATAACACCCAAAATCATGGTTATCCTTTCCTACTCACTAGGCACTTCCAGAAAAACGATGTCCAGATTGGAAACAATGGAGAAAAATGCAACACAACATGGAGAAGGAAACTAAACCACTGATAATCACCAAAAATGATTTCTCAGCATGAGCAAAGTGAGGTAACAACCAAAAACATGAATATTTTCACACACAGGAAGTTCTGAATTCCTGAGAGAGATCACGTAAAGGAAAAAATGGTGAGTAAAACATGCCAACATGAAATCATTATAGAATGGCATACATTTTTGGGTTTTTACTTGCCCATGGAGTCAAAACCCATTTCCCAAAAAATGATGGCTTCTCCAATTCGAATTTGGGTTTTCATACCTCTTCCATGCCATGCAATAACCAACTTAACCAATTTCTGGTAGTAAAAAATGATTTTGTGAATGAGACAAGAAAGGTAGTTGAAAGTTTGATGTGTTCTCCCTTTGACATTTGGCTTTTCCCCATTGGCCCAAAGGTTTGAATATCCCCCCCCTATCCTTAGGAAATCATGCCCCTTCTCATTATTGTTGTGTTGACATAGCTGGTTATGGGTATTTTTAATTAAAATGCATATTTACATGATGTCCAAATTATAATGTTCCTGGCTAGCAAAAAATACCATCGGCATCTATTTTAATCACCAAACATATAATGTTAAATCGATGGTGGGGATTTTTCCTATAGCTCCACACCATGATTAATTACAATATATACATCATATACATTTAATACAAACAGGGTCAAAACAGGGGTGTTACAGGAAGCCTCGCCAGTTGGAGAAATTGGTAAGACTATGTCATTGATTTAGTCATAGTTAGATACCCCGCCACTTCAAATATAGGATATTAAATAGGGAAAATAAGTTTAAGAAGAATTATGGTGTACACGCTTTAAGACAGAAGACCATCATAAATATTCATTCCCAACCTTTCTTGATTACCTTGCTTCCAGTGCCCCGAATCCCTTCAATACAAAAGGAATTCCTTTGTGTAGAGTTTTCCAAACTAGAAGTAATCAATTTGAAGATGTTTGTACTTGAAAAATATGGTAATTTCATAGGATTATTTATTGCAAGTTTTTTCGATCTATAGGACATGATGAAAAATATTTTCCACCTTATCAATTACTCCATGAAAATACAATCGATACATATTTAATGATGAATGATGAACATATGCAATTTGAAAGAGCTAATGCACAATATTCTTAACCAATGGGAGGATATAATTTTAGAGGTTATTGAAGAGGAGGAGGATTTGGTCAAGGAAGAGGTCAAATTATCTACTATAATTGTGGAAAACAGGACATTAGGCTAGAGATTATACAAATCCTACGTAGACATGTTCATATTGTTAAGTTTTATTAAATTTCTTAGATGACATCTTAAAAAAATTATCACTAGTAGGATCACTCAAATAACAACAAGAACAGAAACCTGAGAACAAAAATATTTTACTCTGGGAAACCATAGGGGAGAAAACCCCACAAAACTTCCTCAGTGTAGATCTCAACTAGAGCAGTGTAAAACCCAGACAACTGGTTATCTCTTCCCTCTGGTGCACTTTTTCTTCTCTCTCTTGCAAATCTTCTTGAGTGAGTGTGTACAAATGAAGGGGAGGGCCTCCCTATTTATATTATTCAGTTGACTTGACCTAGAACCTAACAGGGCCAAGTTTTCTAACAAGACACCAAAAATAACATTTATTATATTGACACTTGGGTACTATTGACTCGACTTACATCCAAAGGTTTATATTTATTGTTTGAATGAATCTTACATGACCAAACTCATCTCTTGATGGATGAACACAATCAATACATCTGGAATATCTTTTGAAGTTACAATACTTTAACACCCCCTCTTAACTAGGAAGGTATTCAACCAAGGTAGAAACTACTACCACAACTGTACAACTTCCTGGTGAGTCTCTATATTTCATTGGAATATTTGGAACACCATCATACATCTTCATCATTGATCTTAGCTGGATCATCTCCTGCAGTCTCAGTATGTGAATACTGAATAATCTTCTATATGTACTGAATCATTTTCTATCAGTATATGAATACTGAATCATCTCCTGTCACATTAGTATATGGATACTGATTCATCTTCTGTAGCATCGGTATGTGAATACTGAATTATATTTTGCCACATCAGTATATGGATACTAAATCGTCTTCTGTGACATCAGTATATGAATAATGAATCTTCTTCTTTCACACTAGCATGTAGATACTGAAACATCATCTACAACATCAATATATAGATATTGAGACATCAACAATAACCTCATTAGCATTTCAGTGCTAAGAAAAAATCATCTATAATGCTAGATGATCATCTGCATTACCATCATAGAAATGATGGAACATCATCATCAGTATAGAAGTGTTGATACAAACTCATCAACGATCATCAGTATGAGAAGACTGAACTTGATACAATAGTATAGGAATATTGAAACTATCTCACCTATCAACTCATCAATCAACAATCATCAATATGAGAATACTAAACCTGTTACATCATTATAGAAATACTAAAACTATCTCAGTAATCATCTCAACAATCAACAATCGTCAGTGTAACAATACTGAAACTATCTCAACAATAATCAGTCTAACAATACTGAAACTATCATCTCAACAACAATCAGTATAATAATACTGAAGAAAACATCTCAACAATCATTAGTATAACAATAATGAAGAAACCATATTATTAATCATTAATATAATACTGAAGAAAAAATATCATCAATCATCAGTATAACAATACTGAAGTAAACATCTCAACAATCATCAATATACCAATATTGAAGATACATATTTCCCTCTAACTATCTCTCGAGAAGAATCATGCTGAGTTCTGTAGTAGATCCATCCAGGCATTTTTTCTAAATTACTAACCCTTTCGAGCCAACAAGTCTAATTAGAAATATGGATCTTCCCGGGAACTAACAATCCTTGTCCTAGATTACAAGACCACATGGGTTAAACTGATCTAGCCAAACATACTAATATCCCTAGGATCAATATTCCTCTTCTGACTTACTAACCCTTTCGGGCCAACAAGCCTAGCCATACTTACCCTACTCTAGACTGAGCTACCACCACTACATCCTTCTTCCATATATTGTCACTCCCTCTTTCGAGATAGGTATTTTCGTACTACACCAAGCTTATCTCAAAAGTATTCCAACTTTACATGGGACAGAGGCTTAGTCAACACATCTACCACTTTTTCCTCTATAGGAACATAATTGAGCTTTACATCTCTTTTCTGAATGATATCCCAAATGAAATGACATCTAACTTCGATATGCTTTGTCTTTCCATGAAACACTGAGTTTTATGCCATCTTCATACAACTCTGATTATCACAAAGGATATCAGTAACATCTATATCTCCATCAAATAATCATTCTAGCATCTTGCGAAGCCATATTGCTTCACTACAAGATGAACATTTTACAATGTATTTAACCTCTATTGTGCTAAGTGCAATACTAGTATGCTTTCTACTGAACCAAGAGATCATACCTGATCCCAGTCTAAAGCAACATCCTGAAGTTCTATTTTTATCTTTGGCACTTCCTTCCCACTATGAATCTGTAAATCCATGTAATCTGATATCGCCATTTAATGCATATGTGAGACCATAATATAAAGTCCTCTTTAGGTACCTCATCACATGTTTTGCTCCAATTAGGTGAATATTTTTGGGGTTCACCATATACTGACTTAGGGTATTTACAACAAAACATATATCTGGTTTTGTATTGGTTAAGTACACCAAAGAACCAATAATCTATCTATATAAGGTGACATCGACTGCTTCGGAGGTATCATCATTTAATAGCTTCAAATTTGTTTTCATCGGAGTACTCATAGCCTTGCAATATATCATTCAAAATATATTTAGTCTTTCTACTACATATTTTCCTTGGTTTAGGAAAATCTCTCCTATATACTACCATACTTCAATACCTTGAAAATAATGAATCATTCCAAGGTATTTCATTTCAAATTATGCAACATTATTCTTCTTACATTCGTTGATGGGCTTATCTTCACTTGTCAAGAATAGATCATATACATATAGTAGTAATATAATAATGCCATCATCCTAAACTTTATAATAGAAGTTGGAATATGCTTTACTTTTGGTAAATCCTAAGCTCATTATAAATCCATCGATTCTTCCATACCATGCTCTAGGTGATTTCTTTAACCCATACAATTCCTTATTGAGTCTACATACATGATATTTCTAATCATTAGTGTTGAACCCCTGTGGTTGTTTGATATGTAATACTTCTTCAATCAATCCAGTTAGAAAAGTTGTCTTTACATCCATCCGATGTAACTTCCACTTCATGTTGGATGCCAAGGAATGGATGGTTTTGATTGAGGTATACCTAGCCATAGGTGCAAAGGTATCCTCATAGTCGATTCCCTCTTTATGAGATAATCCTCGAGCTACAAATCTTTCCTTGTACTTATCTATACTACCATCTACTGAGTGCTTAGTTTTGAAGATCAATTTTGAGGATACTGATGCCTTGTCTTTTGGTCTTGGTACTATTTCCCATACATCATTCTTTATAATATATTGGTATTCCTCGATCATTACATCAACCCACTCCTTCTATTTTATTTCTTCTTCAAAACATGTCGATTCTTTATCAACTAGATCACACATCAAGGCCATATAACTAGGGTATGGATTTGGATTATTTCTTTCTTGGATGGTTCCTTGTGGGACACCATGTCTTTTTTCTTCTTCGATTACTTCAAGAGCCCAAGCAAGTTTTCTCTTTCCTGAAATAATTTTAGTGGGTAATTATTTAGGTAATTGAGGTTCTGTCATATCATGATCCTCAAGCATTTGATATTCTTCTTCATTCCTAACTGGTTTAGGAATTTCTGTAGATTTGGGAGTTTCATTCTCCTTTTCATATTCCTTATCTTTCTTTGAATTTCTCAAAGTTGTATCTTATTCAAATGTGAAATCTCTACTAAGTTCATTTTGATGGTATCCTAGGATATAGATTAAATAATCCTTTGATTGCTCACTATATCCTACAACCAATCCCTTATTTCATGAATAATCTAGCTTTGATCTTTTCTCCTTGGGAATGTGTATGTATAAAGGACAACCAAATATATTTAGGTGACTTACTTCAGGATTTTCTTTGGAAAACATCTCTTATGGATTCTTGTTCTCAAGCGTACTTTGGGAGATTCTATTATGTACATATACCAATGTTCTTGCTGCTTCTTCCCATAGGTACATTGGTAGATATTGATCATGTATCATAGCTTTCATAGCTTCCATGATAGATCTATTCTTTTTTCTTCCACACCATTTTGTTGTGGATTATAGGGAATGTTGAGCTCCCTCTTAATCCCAACTTCTTTGTAGTATTCATTGAATTCAATTGATATGAACTCTCCTCCATTATCTGAACTCAATATCTTTATCTTCTTTTCAAAGAGGTTTTCTACCAAGGCCTTAAATTCCTTAAAACTTTCAAACACTTTATCCTTCTTTTCCAAGTAGTATATCCAAGTATTGTGGGAATAGTCATCAACAAAAGAAGCATAGTAAACATACTTGGTTAATGAAGTGGTTTTATTTGGCCCACATATTTCTTAGTGGATAATATCTAATATCCATTTTGCTTTATTGTCACTTGTTTAGATAAGGGTTCTTAGTATTCTTTCCTTGTGCACATCCTTTGCACACTCTAGTCATAACCTTTCTCACAATTGGTAATACTTTGTAGTGAATATGAGAAATACTTCTATTCCATAGCTCGCATGGGATTATGGTACTAGCCATTAGTGCTAAATATACATGTCCCTTTAATCTGTAGACTCCTCCTTCTTCAACTCCAATTTCTATTGCATCATCTATGGTTTTTCCTTTTGTCCACATGAGAACTTTTCCATCCACAAAAGAAAATCTGAATCCTTTCTTGTCTAATGCCAAGATAGAAAGAAGGTTCTTCTTTATTCCTAGGACATACAAGACATATTTCATCTTCATGGACTTTCCATATTCCAACTTATAGGATGCTTCTTTGATTCCTTTGATGGGATATTGAGAATCATCTCCAAGCATTACTCTGTGTCGAGATTCTTTTTGTACAAGACATGAGAGTGAGTCCTTGTAACCTATCATGTTCTTGGAGGCACCACCATCCACTAACTAGGTGTCATTTCCTTGTGATATTGAACCTGTTAGAGAAGAGATGACGACATATTCTTCACATGAGTATTCATCTTTCTTAGCTTTCTCTTAAACTTCTTGATCCCTATCTTCAGCAACATGGGCCTAGAATCTTTTCATGTTTTTGACTCTTTCTACTTTCATGGGACAGCTGATAGCAATGTGTTCCAACTCATGACAAGTGAAGCATTCATAATTTGAGAATTTTTTCTTGGAATTCTTACAACATCGAGTCTTTCTATGAGGATGTTCATGACTCTTTCTTTTTTTCTTTCCTTTGGTGTGAATTGTCAAGGATTTATTCTCATTTCCATTTAGATTTTTTTGGTTGCTATTATTTCTTCTTCTTGAACACATTCTTCGCATAATTGTCAGAAGTTGGTCAATTTCCTTCTTGAACAAATTCCTTGGATAAAGGCTTCCCAATCTCTTGGGAGACCATTCAAGGTGGTCATTACAACTTCTTCTTCTTCAACCATGTCACCAATAGCTTCTAAATGATCCTTGATTTGAGATACTCTTGTAAAGTAAGATTGCATGGTCTCTAACTTTTGAGATCTTACACTTTAGAGGTGATTCCTCAAGGTCATCTTTCTTTTGATGTTTCTTCCTTCAAGTAGACCATATAGAGCATCAAACATTTCTTTTGGAGTCTCCCTCGAGGATACTTGAAGGATCAAGTTATCTTTGATTGAGTCATCTATTATCCTTTTAGCTATGATCATATCCTTCGTATGTTTGGAATTTTCTTAAAATTCTTATGGTTCTTTGACTTTGTCTTTTACAAATATTTCTAGATCATTTTCTTGTAGGATGAGCATGATCCAATACTTCTGTGCTCTGAATCTTTCAACACCTTCAATATTTTCATCTAGCTTGGTATTCTTTATCATAGAATAAGAGCTTCAAATGAGTTAAGAAGGAGTAGTACTTACTTGATGAAAAAAACTTATGGACGACCTAGGGTTGGATACAAAAACCCTAATTTTTTAGTTGGGATCACTGGTAAGGTTGATTTATGGAATAGATGCACCTCGCTAGGTCGAGGTAGACTCTATCTTTCCTTCTCTGAGATTGATGATGGAGCCACAGGAAAATTGAAGCCCTAGTTTGTCTCAGCAGCAGTGACTGGTTCAAAACTGAAACTTCTTGGAATTTAGTTTTGTATTCACAGAAAGATGTGCTCTTTAGGGGAGAGTTGAGAGGGCCCTCTTTTCTATTTGATCTCTCGAGGGGTTTTTTCGGAGTAACAAACCATAGCTGTGCAGTATTTCCTTTCAAGGTGGCTCTGATACCATGTTAAGTTTTCTTAATTTGCTTAGATGATATCTTAAAACAAATTATCACTAGTCGGATCACTGAAAGAACAAAAAGAACAAAAACATAAGAAAATAAATATTTTCCTCGAGAAAACCCTACAAAAATTCCTCAATATAGAACTCAACCATAGTAGTGTAAAACCTAGACAACTTCTTCTCTCTTCTTTCTGATGCACATGTTCTTCTCTATGTTGCAAATCTGCTTGAGTGAGTGTGTACAAATGAAGGGGAGTGCCTCCCTATTTATAGTATTCAACTGAATTAACCCAGAACCTAACATGATCCACATACATACAAATGTTTATCCATGATAGGACTCATACAAATACTCCATCACAACCTAGGGAAGGCAATGAGCACTTAACATATAATGAGGGTATTCGTCTCGTCTTCAACAAAGTATGATTCCATCCATGTAATTACAATGTCTTGATATCCAACATGGTAAAAGCAACTTGATTACTGGTCAAAGGTGAGAACCATTAACAAGTGCGAGGGATATCACCATTGATGTCGATGATTCCCAAGGTACCCTAGTACATTCCTATGAATGTGAATAGATGTTTTGATGTTGAACATTTAGTTGAATTTTTCGATCAAAGTTCAATGATGTAAAACTATTGTCGAAAGAGATAAAATCTATCATTGATGTATACAGATCTCAAGGTATTACTTTTTCTCTAAGACTAATTCCTGAATGACGAGTTGAAGTCAAGAAGAATAGTCTTATCGAAGGAGGGCCATGATGAATCCCACATCAATGACACAAAAATCAAAATGAAGTTATGGAATTTGAGTATGAAGTAACCATAGGACTAAATCAAATGTAACTAACACAAAGGCAGTTTTGACTACATATGCAAATTCTCAACACAATTTTCCTTTGAACATAGGGAGGCACGACCGAAGACTTGGAAGCATTTACTTGATGAGGCATATCGCAAGACATAATGCAATGATGGATGATGCATTCTTTGAAAGAATCAAAGGAGTGGCATGAATCATGGAAGTGGATCGACTCGAAAGCAAGCTAAAAACCCAATTGACTGAATGAAATGTAGATAAGTGCCATGTTCAAAGGTGACTAAAAATTACCATTATTGCAGATGAAATATAGTTCCCTTCACTTACTTTCCCCATCATGATTGATGAGTGACTCTTTTCTTTTTTACAAGTTGAAAGACGGTAACAAACACTCCTTCTATATTATCATGTGATAAGTACATTCTCACATGTTTTACAAACCTGAGAAAGTTTGGAGGGTCTGAACAAAATGGAAGAAGAATCCAAAGTGTCCTTTTTCATATGATTTAGTCTCTGAGGACCGAAAAATTATAAAATAATACCTTAGAGAACTCTTCTTGTCAATAACTAGAGTATACTTTTGTTTGTAACGAATCTGCAATCGATGTGGACACCTCTTGTTCCTCTATCCTATATGGTACAAGTATAGAACAAAACACCACAACAATATATCATTTCCCTAGATAGTTCATCTACTTTAATAAAATCACTCTTATACCTCAGATCTAAAAGTTCTACGCTTCGTTCCACTGCTCTTCATGCGATCTATAGTACCTGCAAAGAAGCATTAGGAAAACAAGACAACAAGATGAGAGTAACCATATAGATTAACAATCCACATTAGCAATCAGGGAATCTAATAATAATTTACTGATATTAAAACAAATCAAATATGGTAAAGGGGAACACTTTTGTATTAATCAAATAAGAAGGTAAATATATAACCAAATCCTTGATGTTGACAAATTTTTCTTCCACAATGGTCTTTGACACACTCACACAAATCTCTTTACACACAAACTCACTCAACTTTGCCTCAATACCAAAATTCAATCCAACAACATAAGGATGTTATTCTTGGTCTCCCCTCACATATTCCATGAATCCTTCTTTTATAGGCCAAGGGAGGCTCATATGAGATGATATTATTTAGGAAAGGGATAGGGGATGATCCCTATGGGTGAGGAGGTCAAATGCCACCTCTCCCTAGCTTATAGGAACAACCTCCATGAGGGATTTTGTATGGAAGCTTCTCGAAACTTCATTTTTTCCCATTTTAACTATGTCGACGCTTTCTGAATAGAGGGTAAGGTTGTCGATGCTTCTTGTGAACATGGTATAGGCACTGGAGGTGCCTAATGTTATTGAGAAACATGTGCCGATGCTCTATCATAAGGAGGAAAGTGCACCAACCTATTGAAGAGTGCGAAACAAAATACATAAGAATCCCTAGCCAAGTTCTTTGAAGGGTGCTCAGGCATCAGTGGATATTTTAGGCGCAACAAAATGTCCCACAAAGTATGAATATAGAAGGATGTAATAGGTAAAATGCATTGTTAGATATCAGTATGGTATCAAAGGAAAAGAGAGATGAGTTCACAACTGACATAAGACCAGTAACTTACTTTTCTAACTCAATCATGGATGTGGACCAATACACTGCAGACCCATGAAGATGACTACGTCATGGCTACCAAGAATACACTATAGATCCATGATCAATGATGTAGAAAGTGGAGCATGGCTATGGGAAATACAAAGTAGATCCATGCTATTCAAAATAAATATTAGACATAACCACTTTTGGTCCAGGATAGAGCTAAAGGAAGAACCTGAAGTGTGAGCGCAAGAGGAAGAGCATGCACATGACAGGGTAAAGAAGGTAAAGGAGGAAAAGGAAGCACATAGAAGAGAAATATGTGACAAGGAAAGCGCACCCAGAGTTGGTGGAAGTGTGGCAAGTAGAAGAGTAAACACTGAGAAGCAGCAGGTCAGAAAGACTATAGGAGTCAAAGTCGGTGGAATACTAAAGGATGTGTTTTTGTGGCTATTTATGACCATGATCAATGAAATGAAAGACTTCTACAGCCAATATGGCATGTCATTAATGTAATAGAATATATTTTGTAGCTACTTATGAATGTAATAACTGAGTTGTACTCAGTCGACTTTGCACGGTCTTGTAATGTCTATAAATAGGAGGAACCCGCTTTGTATAAGGGTTAGCTTCAGTAAGAGTTGGTAAGAATAGAAGTATTTTGAGGAGATCAAAGAGGAGCCTGATAGTAGAATGCTATTGAGCCAAGGATCTGAAGCTCTGTGTGTAGACCATTTTGTAGGAGTTAATCTGTAGCTCTGTGCGCAGACCATTTTGTAGGAGTTAATCTGCAGCTAAGTGCGCAAATAGTAAAGTAGAAGATTCGATCTAGGTTGTGTGCAAATAAGTAGGATTAGATAGAAGAATAAACCAGAGAGCATGAGAGAAATAAGAGCATAGCAGGAGTCTGAGCCAATAGACATATCTTAAAACAATTTGTAAGTCACAGACTGCAAGGTGCTATATGTAATTCTCATGCCAAATGAAGAGAACCTTGGTGGTTTTTCCCAGATGGGTCTCCACATTATTTCCTGTGTTAATGAATGATTGAATGTTGTGTTGAATGTTGTATTAAATTGCATCCTTTATGATTATTTTTTGAATGGATGTCTCAATACTGATAAGTGGTGAATGAATGGATATATAAGCATCATTGAAGCATTTTGTATTATTTCATGTTTAAACACTAGTAAGTCATAATATAAGTCTTATCACAATCATTTACTATTAAGGAATCAGCTACATCACAATATTGCACCAGTTGTTAATTTTTCAAGGATAAGGTTGTGCTACACGCCGACTATGTCGCACTATTGTGCCACTTTTGAGTGGTAAAAGACTCCAACTTTATGTCTCTATCGAGATCCTTGGCCACACGACAAGGGACTATAATCCCTCACTGACTGTAAAAACATGGTTATGGAAGTTACACATTAAGATATCTCCGGTGAGACTACACCTCCCTTGCAGGTGTTGTCGGCTGAGATTGCTCCGCCAGGCCGATGTCTTTGGGTGTTTTGTTGGTTTTGTGATGTTGTTGAACGTAGGTCACATGAGTAAGGAAAATTAGGCCAGAAAATGGTTTGGTTGTTGGACCTTAATCATCTGAGTCGATGGAAATGTTGTGGAATTTGATAAAGAAGGAAATTGAGGATTGGCTGGAGTCTAAGACGCTAGCATTTGGGCAAGAAGAGAGCGCAATATTACAGTTGAGCACAGAAAATTGCTTAGAACGATACATATACTCTGATATTCACAAGATATTCTTTGTAGAGTTTCCTATTGTGCTCAATGAGTGGTTGTCAATATTGGAAACTCGACAGAAAAATTTCCCAAGAAGAGAAGTGGTCGAGTGGAGTGCTCCCTTAATTAGCGAGATAACCAGTGTAAGTAAGCCCATATCTAGAGCTGTGGATTTTTGGGTCGACAGTATTTCGCAAGGACATTTTACTGAGTTTGCAGTAGAGATGATAACCTCATATAGTGAGGCTAAAATAATTTTTTTTCAGGGGCCCCGAAGAAGGTATTTGTTATCTATAAATACATGGATAAAGATGCTCATCTATGAGAAGGGTATTTTGCAATTGAGCAGTTGAGCCGCATATCCAGAGGAGAAGAAATATCACATACGACCTATAAATATGGTGAACTGAGATGTTCCCAGGAAGTACATAACCTGAACTAGAATCTAGATTCCTAAGGAGTGGAAGGAGATTCATGTCAGGAAAAAGAAAAAAGATAGTAGGAGGTAGACAAAATCCTAGTCTGTTTGAAGAGAGTCAGTGAAGGATCTTGAGATGAAGAAGAATAATATAGCCTGATATATGAAGGAGTAGAAGAATATGAAGAATCTACGGAGACATTGAGATCATGAAGCAACTATATCACACTAGGAGTATCACTAGAGGTAAGGTCTAGAGCCTCATCCCCTAAAAGAGTTTTTAATAATGACAGTGCTAGTACTGCAACTAGCACATAAGGAAGTCCACCTTCATTAAATCATTCTTTAGAAAATCCCAAAGCCAACTCAATGGAGGGGGAATATATTAGATTACCCACATTCAATGGGAATGAAGCAGAAGATCTGGAGCAGCAGTTTGGCTGGTTCACCAAGTTCACAGTGCATACCTAAGAAAGGTGCAAATGATCACGAATCTATGGGGCCGCGCGCTGGATTGGATTATGAAGTTCTATGTAGTACCATCTGGAATCCCACAAAAAACCCTTGATGAGATATGACTCGCGATGATTTGTGAGTTCAAAAAACCAAATCTGAGTCGCAATGCATTACTAAGATCAAGGAGATAAAGAAGCTACCAACAGAATCCATATGGGATTTCAATCAGCGGTTTCAAACTTTGATGGCCAAATTTAGTTTCCAAATGTCAGATGTACAACATAAAGAGTGTTTTATTGTTGTGCTCCTACCACACATTTGAGATCCTTTGATGCAACATAATACTGTGTCGTAGACAGAAGCACTATAACTAACAATGAATCTGGAATCCTCGTCGATCGGGGATAGTGGCGCAGGTATGATGTGTATTCAGTTGCAGTTGGATAATATGACCATGAAGCTTCAGGACATTAAGAAGGGTAAAGAATAATGTGAGGAATTATGGTGCACAATATGTTAAATGGATGGAAAACCCAAGGATACTTGTCCGTCATACATGAACTATATCTCATCGGGAGCGTCTAATCCATTGAGTAATCATGGGCTACCCTAGTGCCAAATATGCCAGACTAGAGGACATCGTGACGAGGATAGTTTATATTTACATAATATTGTAAGTACCCTGACCACTGTTTTCTGTAAATTTTGCAAATTAGTTGGGCATGATGAAAAGGATTGTAGAGCATATCAACTCCTAAAAGGGAAAACAGTCGAGACATTCTTAATGAAGAAGGATGGGAAGGTTTAGGATGAGAAGGAACAAGTGCACTACCAACCTGTGCCTTTCCCACAAAACCAGTATCAGAATTAGTACCAGCCTCAGTATACACCACAAAACCTATGCGTGCTGAAGAATCAGTACCCACCACGGGAACCACACCCTCAGGGAAGGGGGATGGAAATTTCAGAGGTAGAGGAGGAGGAGGATTTGGCAGAGGAAGAGGTCAATTCATATGCTATAACGGTGGATAGTCATGCCATTATGCCAGAGATTTCCAAGAACCTGCAAAGACCTGTTCATATTGCAAAGTGGAGGACCAGAATGTGGAGCGATGTCCCCAGTTGATCGCAAAGTGGCAAGCTTGGATCGTCGAGGGTCCTAACCCCACATAGAATCCCAACCAAAATCTAGATAATAAGTTAAATGTTTAGATGATTGTTGTTGAGACAAGAGAGCCAAGTATTGTTGTCTTAACATGAGGAGGTTCTGCGACTGGAGTTGATCAGAATACACCACAAGAACAGCCCCAGGAGTGACCCACGACGCAAAATAAATTTCCATTCGATGCTTAAAAATAGAAACAAGTATTTTTGGATGTACGACCAAAGTTTGTAGAGAAAAAACAACCATCTTCCTCAGCTGAAGTCAGGGATATGCCTAACAGATTTCAACATATCTTCCATAAACAAGATCTAAGAAAGGTTAGTAAGTTCAAGTCATTTCTTTCAAAAAATTTAGCACTAGTTTGAGATAAGGATGCCATTATAGAACTACAAGCACTGATAGAAGAGACCCCATCCCAACCTAAAAAAGTGTTAACCATGTTAAAAAGAAATTAAAAACTGGGCGTGAGTTGAGAATGACTGCGTAGATAGGGGACTACAACATGGATTACATTATTCTATATCTAGGGTTAGACGTCAATATTTTGACGCGAAAAATGTGGGAGAGCATGGGAAAGCCATGCTTGGACCGGTCTCCTATCCATTTGAGGCTTGCAAATCAGGAAAATGTCCTACCGATTGGTAGGTCGATTCAAGTCTCTATTGACATCAAGGGGCTACACACATTTGTAGAACATGAATTTATCAAAATTGTGGACTACAGGAACCCATATCCTGCGCTCCTGGGGATAGATTGGGCCATAGATAATCAGACCATTATAAACTTCAAGAAAAGAATCCTCTCATTCAAGGATGATGAGATGAAGGTAGTTTCACCCATTGATCCATTGGAGGGACAAAGATACATCGAACCTATCTACAGTGAGGGACAGGGTGATTATCTCAGCCAAATCTATAATGGCACTGCCTTAAAAGAAGATTGCATCAACCCTATAGGGGATGGAAACCTGAGCTAGAGAAGAAATATTTCATGCACATTAGACTCAAGAGAGGCCTTGGAAAATTGGAAAAATAGGCTACATGAAGTCTCTATGAGGAGATGTGCTAGAGTTACCAAGTCTATACGATGGGTGGAGAATGAGTTGAGGAATTTTTCAACCTATGAGGGTTTACCCAACCTTGTGACCTTCCTAAGTAAGTTTGAAGGAATGGTAACAGAACCACAATGCTTGTTCGCATTAGAATATGTACTAAAGGCTACACCCACTCAATGGTCGGGTACACATAACCAATCCATATCAAAACAACCACAATGCATAATATTGGTGGAAGTTAGCTTCGACGAAGAAGTCACTGTCGTGAGTCAGAGGTACATAGGGCTGTCAAACCCTGTCAAACACATTAATCAGTGTTGCATAGAATTTGCATAATACCTGCAATAGGAATGGGTCCATCATTTCATTCACACATTGGAAATGACAACCAAAAGTTGGTACACATCCATGGAGTTACGACAAGGAACTCAATATTGGAAGGGCTATCTAAGCAATTTGCACACACATTTCAATTTGCTGATGAGAAAACTACAGTTGATGTTGTGCTTCGAACCATCAAGGAGAAGATATTTGCTTAAATCCCTATTGAAGTAACGAGTTCCAAACAGTGCAGCGCGACTATCCAGCAATGGATGGCTTGTTACAATATGGCTACAGAACCAGATGATGATATGACTAACATAAACATACCAGAATCAGAGGGCACATGCAATGTCAAAGGAAGTGGTATTTCGAGCGACCAGTTCCTCAAGCCACTGAAAATAAAGAAAGTAAACATTGGGTCACCGGAGAACCCGAAGTTCACCAATATAGGAGATTATTGGGATGATGAGACAATATCAAAGATCACAGACTTGCTGCATGAATTTTAGGACCTATTCCCTACTAACTTCTTAGAGATGAATGGAATAGTGGGAGATCTGGGAAAAATGAAAATACCCCTGAAACCAGATGCTAAACCATTTAAGCAACGAACTTATAGGTTAAATCCAAGGTATAAAGAAAAGGTAAAAGTTGAATTGGATAGCATGCTTGATGTAGGAATCATTGAACCTGTTGAGGAATCAAAATGGATAAGCCCTATAGGGATCCCGGATAACAAGACAATAGGGGAAGTCAAGATCTGTGTCGATCTAAGGAAGCTAAATGATGCATGCATGCATGATCCATTCCCAACACCATTCAAAGATGACGTACTGGAAAGCGTCGCAGGATAAGGGATGTATTCATTCACCAATGGCTTTGCTGGCTATCACCAAATTAGAATCGCGAAGGAGGATTGAAATAAAAAAACCTTCGTCACAGAATGGGGATGCTACTAGTATACGGTAATGATCGTTGGACTCAAGAATGCACTTGCTATTTTTTCTAGAATAATAGTTTCTTCTTTTAAAGATTTCATACATAAATTTCTTGAGGTCTACTTTGATGATTGGACTGTGTTTGGTCTAGTAAGAGACCATATTGAGAGTTTGTGCATGATGTTTGGTTTCTATCGCCAGTATAAGATCGTAATTAATTCAAAGAAATGTATTTTTTGCGCACCATTTAGTGTACTGTTGGGTCATGTCGTGCGTAAAGATGAAATTTTGGTCGACACAACGAAAGTTGTGATTATCCTTGACTTTACACCACCTACACCAGTCACACAACTCTGATCAGTGTTAAGACACACATGATACTATAGGAAGTTCATCAAAGGGTATGTAGAGATAACTACACCTATGGAGAAACTATTGAAGAAAGAATCAAATTTTTAGTGGGCGAAGGCTTGTCAGGGAATCCTAGAAAAACTCAAGAACATGATGGCCACTACACCAATACTTGTATTTTCAGACTGAAAGAAGGATTTCCATTTTCATGTCGACGCATCATCTGTCACACTCGACATAGTCTTGACACAACTAGGTGAGGGTGCGCTTGACCACCTTATTGATTTTTATAGTAGAAAACTGTTGATGACAGAGAAAAATTACACGATGCTAGAGGGGGAAGGACTCACCATGGACTATGCACTTTAGAAGTTTTGAAACTATCTGTTGGGTAGACATTTCAAAATGTACACTGATCATTTGGCTTAAAAATACCTGGTGAACAAGCTAGTTTTGGGGGGGAAGATCTGTTGATGGATTCTCTTGTTTTAAGAATTTGATTTCGAAGTCATTGTTAAACCTGGTGGACCCAATGTCGATCCAGACCACCTATCGAGGATAGAAAGTGGTGAAGAACCAACCAACCTAGAGGATAACTTGCCCGACACACAATTATTTGTGGTCACCATGATTAATGATAAAAGTAAGGAGTTTAATGCTATCATCCACTTCCTGAGGACAGGTTATGCACCTGAAGGATTCACCACTGTACAGAAGAAACATTTGGTCATCAGAGCCACTGATTTTACATTGATTATAGGACACTTATACAAGAGGGGTGCCGATGAAATATTGCGACGCTATGTCTTTTACTATGTACGACATTGGGTAATAAGTGAAGCACATGTCGGTGTCGCAGGTAGAAAATACACTGGAAAGGAAACTGTGTGCAAGATACTGCAAGTTGGATTATGGTGGCCAACCATACATATGGATACCAATAGCTTTTGTCTACAACGTGACATTTTCCAAAGGACAGGAAAACCATCACACCGGGACGAGATGTCACTTGTGCCACAGATAACCCTGCAAGCATTCGACAAATGGGTCATTGATTTTGTTTGTCCTATTAGTCCACTAGGAAAAAGGACTAGCATGCGCTAAATTATCACCGCAACATATTACTTAACAAGATGGGATGAATCCACGCCTATAAAATATTGTACTGTTGGGACTGCTATGAAGTTTTTATTTGAGAATGTCATTACCAGATTCGGCCATCCAAAAATTCTCCTAAGTGACCAAGGTATGCATTTCATTAATAAATTGATTGATGAGTTGACTACAAAATTCTAGATTCAACATAGGAAAACAAACCCCTATCATCGTTGAGCGAATGGAACAATTGAAGCCTTCAAAAAGATTCTGGAGAATGCACTAACCAAAGTATGAAACATGTGCCGAGATGATTGGGATCAGAATGTTTTAGCTTTGCTCTGGGCATATCGTACAACTTGCAAGCGATTGACAGGGAACACTCCATTTATACTAGTGTATGGGCAAGAATCTATGGTTCCTATGGAGTATTTTATGGTGAGACTAAGAATTGTTGTGTTCATGGAAATGATAGATGTGGATGTCAATGAGAAAAGGTTGTCCCGACTCGTTCAGATGGAGGAAGAATGTCTTGTCACAGGATTCCATCAAAATATCGAGAAGCAAAGGAAAAAATCATGGCATGATCGCATATTAGGACTAAGCAATTCAAAGTGGGAGGACTTGTTTTAGTGTATGACGGTAAATTTTTCAAGCATCCAGGTAAATTGAAGATGCATTGGCTAGGGCCATATGTGGTCGCGCACATAACCAACGCAGGTGCAGTGAAATTACATAAGCTAGATGACACACCAATCACAGGAATGATCAATGGAATCCAATTGAAACCTTGCTATGATGGTTGTGACATGCCTAGGTAAGGTCACACCGTGCGTTAAAAACAAAATGAGAAAAAGGGAAAGGAAACTGTTATGTCACATGTCTATGATGAAAGTATGGAAATCGCAGAAATAATGTGTATGACAGGTTGGTCATCATTAAAGCAAGGATACTAGAAAATATTTAGGTGGTTATGACAGTGAGGTGTCATTAATTTGATGAGTCCAAGGAGAATGACGATGTGATTTTTGGTCTCACCTGTCATCCTCTCCATAATTGACCTAACAGGTACAGATCAGAACTTGAGTACATGAGTTAATGTTGGATTGTGTCGAATGGAAATCCCATGTGATCGACAAGAAATTGATTTGACCATCAAATGATCACATGCATGACAAGTGCATCCCTATAAATACGAGCCTTCATCGACGAGATTCTTTTACATGCATAAAGAGAAGAATAGCGAACCAGAGCTTGTGAGTAAGAGAGACAAAACTCATGGTTATTGATATTTCCAACGCTAGTGAGCAATCAGAGGTTACCCTTGCATCACCATGCCCTATTCTTGAATAGATCACATCCCCAAAGGGTCAACAATGTGAATAAGAACAAAAAATGATGGTGTGAACAACTCGACAGACAGTTCCTACGGTCGATTCGGCCCCTCATTTGGCCTCTAGTTGGGCTCTACATCAGCCCCAGTTCAAAATATACCTGTTAATCCACCAGTTGTAGGTTCATGATCATTTTTGTTAGACATGGAAATTCCTGAATCTTCAAATCCTCGGGTCAGGGTGCCGAAGTTATCAAAAAAGCGTAAGGCTAAGGCTACTGAGGACATCCCTGCTGAGGAAGCACCAAAGTCACCACCGTGCAGAGATATGAATGCAACCATTGAAGAGTAGAACCTATTACTACTGTATTTTTTTCCAATAAGAGCATAGGTGATCGAAGTAAAGCTTCCCACAAAAGCACACTCATCCTTGGTCGCGCCCTAGATCCCTGCGAGAGTGCCGCTACTGATGAATATAATTCATAAGATGATCAAGTTTCTATTTGAGGACACTAATACAACAAAGCAAGTGGACCTCGAGAAAAAAAATTAAATGATCACGATGTCGGCTTGTTAGTTCTCTAGGAAACTCTTCTAGGTTGCAGCTCGAAGATGCATAGTAACTTCAATATTTTTAAACGGTTTACTCAATGGATCAAGTCAGATGACCAATAATACCTCACTCACTCAAGACATGCATAATACTCAATCAAATAGACAAGGCTTCTAACTGTCAATGCTTAGAGGGTTTGTAATAAAGGTGAATCGATGAAGAACTCACTATGCTGGTAGATTCACACATAAGGCACTTACATATGAATGGCTAATCATAACAAGATAAAGATACTTGTAATTCCAATTATCCACACAGAGATAGGATGACAGCTATCTTGTATTAGGTAAATAGAATAAACATGAATGAAACATCCAAGCACAAGTACATAACAGAAAGAAGATGAAAGATGAACATGTAATGGTGAAAGAGCTTGTATTAAATGACAAAAAACATCAGAAGCTTGAATAAAAAAAGTGTCTAAACGTCTCTGAAGCTGAACCTTTCACAATGATTCTTCAATGAGCTTAAATAATCTTTACAAATCAGTTTTAAGATACTCAAAAGATGGATATGATAACCTCTTTTCCTATCTCAAATCCAAATTTGTGAGGTGGTTGGAAAATGTAGAAATTTCTGGAAATATGCTTCTCAGATATTGACCTATATCTCTCAAATTAAAACTTTTGGAAAACAGAGAGAGGTTATTGTATATTGGTTTCATTTGATAAAAACCTTCTCTCATTTATGTTATGTTCATTTTCATTTTCCCGACATATGTATTTCAAAAACATGTGTCAAACAGGGGAATTTTGAGATCTGAAATTCAGGGCTCAGAGATGGATTTGATTCTCCCAATATGTGACATATGTAGGAAACATGAGAGAGGTTATTGTTATATAACATGTAAGGAACAATAACCTCTGAAATTTTTTAAAACAGATTCTCCAGTCGCCCAAAATCATCGTTTAAAAATGATGACTTTCCATAGTAAAAAAGTCAATTTCAGTGGCTTGGAGTGCCCTGAAATTGCGGTCTTAGTTGTCAAAAGTCCACTTTTGGTGGCTTAGAGACCGTTATGAAAAAATTATTAGCCAGGGAAACCTTCTTTTCTAGTTTTTTGAAATAAAGACTAACCCCAAAGTTTTCTTTAAAATATTTACAAGTTAGAACTCATTAAAATGAGCCTGAAAAAATTTAATAAAGTTTTTTCTAATGACTTTCTACCTATTAATAAAATAAATTTGACTAATTTATTTGAGGAGATAACGTCTGGCTCCTACTCGGGGATGGAATCCTCCCTGTGAGGTTCCAAGAACCATAGATCTGATTCCTTTCCTTTAAAACAAAAATTCAAACCTATCTTCTAGTGTTCCATTGGGCATGGAGTCATCTAGCCTTTAGAACTGATCCCTTGTAAACTTGTAGCCTCACTGTAGCTTGCTATGCTTATTCAAGAAAACAACAACTGAACATATTCTATCTACTCGTATGAAAATATTATTCTACTGTCTGTTTCTACACTATCCCATTGTACTGCTTCTTAATCATGTAAACTCATGCTTCCAATGAAGCCATGTAAGAAACTGATTTACTGAACTTGTTTTTGATCTTGACTCGGAAAATAAAGGAACGAATAGCTAACATAAATGTGATTTGAACAAATGATAGAAATTTATTTCCTCTGAAAATAATATTTTTATATCTATGATGCTTATAGATTCCAAATAATCAGCAATAGGGTCGTAAATGTCACAAAGAAATACCTCTCGATGTTGTTGTTCCAACTGAATGAAATGCTGCTGCTGAATGCTTTCAGTGATCTCCATGTTAACTGTAGATTGCTCAATCTCTTATTAAAAAGAATGCATGATGAACTGTTGATTTGGAATTTTTAGATCATCATCTTCCTCCTCATATCTGTTGCACTCTTCCTTTGTTTGCAAATCAAAACACTGAGGGATGCCTTTAGTATTTTTTGCAGATCCAAATTTGTTACATGTCGTTCCTTCAATCTGCTCATTATCTTTTGGGTTTCCAAAGGGGACAATCTCATCTTCATGACAACCTAAGTTAGTAGATGGATTTGATACAATGTCAAAAGCATATGTACTATGGTTATCATCTTGAAGTTCATTAAGATCTTGGTCACAATAAGAGGTGTCCCCTATTGCAGCATACTCTTCATGAATGTTTAGTTCTTTATTCAATAAATTGAATTCATGACAGCATTCAGAATATAAAAGATTAGCTGAAAATATTCCTTTACAAAACAAATGAAAGGAAACATGAAAATATTCCAAAGAGCTGATACTGACAATAGGAAGGGAACAGTACCAATCATGAGCGATCCCCTCTAAAGAATACCAAAAGAGACTGATTTGAACATCCTCATGCAGAACTTGCAACTGATGAATAAAGTCATGAAAATCCAGCAAGTGTTCAGCTGGCACTTCCCACTCTTCTCCTCAAAATCTGGGAAGACTATTTTCCCATTCATATCTACTATGCACTAGATTAGGGTAACCAGAAATATTTGAGAAATCACAAAATGCATACCTCTTTTCTAAGAACTTGTTCATTTCGTACCAATGGAGTCACCAATAGATTTCTGAGAAATGGTGTTGCCACTAAATCCATCCTTCATGGAGTCGCTAGATAGATTATTACAACTAAAAATGTGCCCAGTATTTGTCTATCATCAAAGCTGGAGCTTATGTTGTCTCCCAGCGAAGCTGAGCTTCAATCTCCTATCCCTGACAATGGTGCCAATTTGTTAGCTCTCCAAGAAACTCTTCTAGGTTGTAGCTCGAAGATGCCTAGTAATTTCAATATTTTTAAATGGTTTACTCAATGGATCAAGTCAGATGACCAACATGACCTCACTCACTTAAGACATGCATAATACTCAATCAAATAGACAAGGCTTCTAACTATCAATGTTTAGAGGGTTTGCAATAAAGGTGAATAGATGAAGAACTCACTATGCTGGTAGATTCACACATAAGGAACTTACATATTGATGGCTAATGATAACAAGGAAAAGATACTTGTAATTCCAATTATCCACACAAAGATAGGATGAAAGCTATCTTGTATTAGGTAAATATAATAAACATGAATGGAACATCCAAGAACAAGTACGGAACATAAAGAAGATGAAAGCTGAACATGTAATGGCAAAAGATCTTGTATTAAGTGATAAAGAACATGAGAAGCTTGAATACAAAAGGTGTCTAAAAGCCTCTGAAGATGAACCTTTCACAATGATTCTTCAATGAGCTTAAATAAGCTTTACAAATCAGTTTCAATATCCTCAAAAGATGGATCTGATAACCTCTTTTCCTATCTCAAATACAAATTTGCGAGGTGTATGGAAAATGCAAAAATTTCTAGAAATATGTTGCTCAGATATTGACCTATATCTCTCAAATTAAAACAGATTTTGGAAAATGGAGAGAGTTTATTGTGTATTGGTTTGGTGTGAGAAAAACCCTCTCTCAGTATGTGAGATTTGTTTTCATTTTCCCGACATATGTATTTCAAAAACATGTGTTAAACAGGGGAATTTTGAGATCTGAAATTTAGGGCTCAGAGATGGATTCGATTCTCCGAATATGTGACACCTGTAGGAAACTTGAGAGATTTAATTGTTCTCTAACATGTTAGGAACAAAAACCAAAGAGATTTTTGAAAATGTATTATCTAGTCGCTCAGAATCATCATTTCAAAAGGATGTCTTTTCATAGTAAAAACGTCAATTTTGGTGGCTTGGAGCGCCCTGAAATTACGGTCTTAGCTGCCGAAAGTCCACTTTTGGTGGCTTAGAGACTGTTCTAAGACAATTATTAGCCATGGATGCCTTCTTTTCGACCTTTTTGAAATAAAGACTAACTCCAAAGGTTTTTTAAAAATATTTACAAGTTAGAACTCATTAAAAGAGCCTGAAAAAATTTAATAAAGTTTTTTCTAATGAATTTCTACCTCTTAATAAAATAAATTTGACTAATTTATTTGAGGAGATAACATCTAGCTATGAATCAAGGATGGAATCCTCCTTGTGAGGTTCCAAGAACCACAGATTTGATGCCTTTCCTATAAAACAAAAATTCAAACCTATTTTCTAGTGTTCCATTGGGCATGGAGTCATCTGGCCTTTACAACTGATCCCCTACAAAGTTGTAGCCTACTTGTAGCTTGTTTTGCTTATTCAAGAAAACAACAACTGAACATAATCTATCTACTCATATAAAAAGCTTATTCTACTTCCTGTTTCTACACTAACCCATTGTAGTGCTTCTTAATCAAGTAAACTCATGCTTCCAATGAAGCCATGTAAGAAACTGATTTACTAAACTTGTTTTTGATATTGACTCGGAAAATAAAGGAATGCATAGAAAAAATAAATGTGATTTGAACGAGTGATAGAACCATATTTCCTTTAAAAATAATATTTTGATATCTATGCTGCTTCTAGATTCCAAATAATCAACAATAGGGTCGTAAATGTCACAAAGAAATACCTCTCCATGCTGTTGTTCCAACTGAATGAAATGTTGTTTCTGGATGCTTTCAGTGACCTCCATGTTAATTGTATATTGCTCAACCTCTGACTGAAAATAATGCGTGATGAACTGTTGATCTGGACTTTTCAGATCATCATCTTCCTCCTCATATCTGTTGCACTCTTCCTTTGTCTGCAAATCAAAAAAATGAGGGCTGCCTTTAGTATTTGCTACAGATCCAAATTTGTTACATGTCGTTCCTTCAATATTCTCATTGTCTTTCGGGTTTCCAAAGGGAAAAATATCATCTTCATGACAACCTAAGTCAGTACATGCATTTGATACAATGTCAAAAGCATCTGTACTATGGTTATCATCCTGAAGTTCATTAAGATCTTGGTCACATTAAGAGGTGTCCCCTATTGGAGCATACTATTCATTAATGTTTAGTTCTTTATTCAATAAATTGAATTAATGATAGCATTCAGAATATAAAAGATCAGCTGAAAATATTCCTTTGCAAAAAAAAATAATAGGAAACATGAAAATCTGCCAAAGAGATGATACTGGCAATAGGAAGGGACCAGTACCAATCCCGAGCAATCCCCTCTAAAGAATATGAAAAGAGATTGATTTGAACATCCTCATGCAGAACTTGCAACCGATGGATAAAGTCATGAAAATCCAGCAAGTGTTCAGCTGGCACTTCCCACTCTTCTCCTCGAAATATGGGAAGACAATTTTCCCATTCATCTCTACTAGGCACTGGATTTGGGTAACCAAAAATATTTGATAAATCACAAAATGCATACCTCTTTTCTAAGATCTTGTTCATTTCATACCAATAGTGTCACCAACATATTTTTGAGCAATGGAGTCACCACTGAATCAATCCTTCATGGAGTCGCCAGATAGATGATTACAACTGAAAATGTGCCCAGTATTTGTCTATCATAAAATCCTGAGCTTATGTCATCTCCCAGGGAAGCTGAGCTTCAATCTCCTGTCCTCGGCAACGACACCAATTTGTTAGATCTCCAGGAAACTCTTCTAGGTTGCAGCTTGAAGATGCCTGGTAACTTCAATATTTTTAGATGGTTTACTCAATGGATCCAGTCAGATGAGCAATAAGACCTCACTCACTCAAGACATGCGTAATACTCAATCAAATAGACAAGGCTTCTAACTATCAATGTTTAGAGGGTTTGTAATAAAGGTGAATAGATGAAGAACTCACTATGCTAGCAAATTCACACATAAGGCACTTACATATGAATGGCTAATCATAACAAGGAAAAGATACTTGTAATTCCAATTATCCACATAGAGATAGGATGGAATATATATTGTATTAGGTAAATAGAATAAACATGAATGAAACATCCAAGAACAAGTACAAAACAAAAAGAAGATGAAAGTTGAACATGTAATGACAAAAGAACTTGTATTAAGTGACAAAGAACATGAGAATCTTGAATACAAAAAGTGTCTAAAAGTATACGAAGTTGAACCTTTCACAATGATATTAAATAATATTTACAAATCAGTTTCAAGATCCTCAAAAGATGGATCTGATAACCTCTTTTCCTATCTAAAATCTGAATTTGTGACGTGGCTGGAAAATGCAGAAATTTCTGGAAATATGCTGCTTAGAGATTGACCTATATCTCTCAAATAAAGACATATTTTGGAAAACATAGAGAGGGTATTGTATATTGGTTTGTTGTGATAAAAAATACCTCTCATTTATGTGATATTCATTTTCATTTTCCCGACATCTATATTTCAAAAAAATGTGTCGAACAGGGGAATTCTGAGATCTCAAATTTAGGGCTGAGAGATGGATTTGATTATCCCAATATGTGACACCTGTAGGAAAATTGAGAGAGGTTATTGTTCTATGACATTCTAGGAACAAAAAAATTTGATAGGGTTTAAAAATAATTCTTCAGTTGCTCAAAATAATCATTTCAAAATGATGACTTTTCATAGTAAAAATGTCAATTTCGTTAGCTTGGAGCACCCTGAAATTGCGGTCTTAGCTGCCGAAATTTTGCTTTTGGTGGCGTAGAGCGTTATGAAATAATTCTTAGCCATGGAAACTTGCTTTTAATTTTTTAAAAAATAAAGACTAAATCCAAAAAAAATTTAAAAATATTTACAAGTTAGAACTCATTAAAATGAGCCTGAAAAAATTTAATAAAGTTTTTTCTAATGACTTTATACCTCTTAATAAAATAAATTTGACTAATTTATTTGAGGAGATAACATGGCTGTCCTGCATGAACTGCAGTTGGTTGTGCCAATGCAATGGGTTTGAGGTATAAAAAGCACGGGCTTGCTTAACTTACTGATCATGCCGCACTTTGGAAGGAGAAAGAAGGCGAGCACATATGTGAAACAACTCCTTGTCTGTTTCCATTGAGGTTATATATGGCTCGAAAAACCCTATCCTATCAATTTCGATCTCATTTCATCAATAATGAGTCTTCCAAATCAAGGCCATGACCCTGCACCATATTTGTTCCCAAATAGAGACATGATGAAGATAAAGGAGAATTATGATCTCCGGTGTGCGAATAGAGGATTCCACATTTCCTCTATTACTAATAACACAATGAGGTTCATTGCAAAGATCCTATCTTGCAAGCTGTTGCACAAGATGTGGCCCACTGATTGCATCACCAAGACGGTGGAGCTGACAGAGCAATGCGTGGAAGGTGTCATTTTCAATTGGTCACAGTATCTATTGAATGAGTTGTTGGAGGATGTCGAGCAAGCACAGGAGGGGGGTAAGGAAAAATTCCATTACTCTTGGTTTCTTGTCTTAATTTATTTTATTGTTTGGTCAAACCCACACGACTACCAGCCACTGGATGTCCCAGTGATTTTCCATGGCACAAAGTATCAGAACCTCTGGGAGGATAAAGAAGACAGGAACCGACAGAAGGAAAATAACATAGAGTTCTTTCTACACAGGGAGGAACTTCACGATGTAATAAAGCACCATCACAGACTACCGGCTACAATAGTATAGAAATATTCTTCATTCATAATTTTCCAATATGACATCCACAACATTATTTTGGAGTTGCGGAGGACTCGTAGAAACAAGCACTGCCGATGATTTTCATAGTTAATGACTCGAATGTGGAAACTACCATCCAAGAGTGTCCTATGGAATGGCGCGTCCTTGTCGACATGCAAATGTATTAGGGAGGTAGTGAAGAAGTAAATGACCATGGTAATGGCCAAGATGATGGACAAGGTAATGATGGGGGTGATGGGAAAGATAACCAGTTGCTAAGTTCAGATGACGATGATAGTGATCACAACTCCGATCATGAGGACTTAGAAGCCACACTTACTGACGAGGATGTGTGAACTTGGAAGAAGGCCCATGAAGAAGATCATGAGAAGGAATAGTCTCATATACAACATGCGAAGCGAAAAGAAAATAGATAATCTAACAAAGTCAACTTAGCTAAGAAGGACATAAGCCTGTTGTCCGATGCAATCACAGAGGTTGTGAAGTCTAGCTTGAAAGGCATAAGTAAAAAGCAGTTGTGACTGATTTAAAAACTGGCGGACCATATCAATACCCTGACTGAGGCTATCAATGAGTTCAAAATATTAGTCGAGGCTGAGACCTATGGCATGGATCCAAATGACACGCTTGTAAAACCACTCATGTTTCCACCAGTAGAGATAGACATCTAGACACGAGAAATGGAGACGGGGACGCTCGAGTTTGATCATGTTTTCTATGAGTTTGACACACTGTCTATGGACTTCTATAAACTCATGCTAACTAAATTCTATGTCATTTAGCATGCGGTTGTGATCGAAATACGGATTGGGGAGAATTCTCTTGCGTATCAAGAAACCAAGTAGGAAAGGAAGGAAAATGGTTACAAAGCCCTTGTTAGCAAGAAAGAGCAAGAGATTGAGGCAGGTGAACATAGTAGGATTGCACTAGCTGAAGCCATCAAAGACACAATCACAAATTTCCCTCTAGAATAAGGTTAAGAAGATGCAAATACATCCATAAAGGTAGAACAGTTGTCCAGGATTGCTACAGACCTAAGGAAATAGGTCGAGGAGCTTAAAGCGCAGCAAATTTAACACCTTGGTTTTGACCCCATTTGCATTAAATGCATATAATGTATATATTGTAATTAATCATAGAGTGGAGCTAAAGGAAAAAATACCCACCATGGATTATCATTTTTATGTTTCAGCAATTAAATCAGTGCTAATGGTATTTTGTGTTAGCCAAGCACGTTATGATTTTGAAATCATCATGTAAATATGAAATTAATTAAAAAACCCACAACCAGCTATGTCAATGCAACAATAATGATATGGGTGCATGATTCCTAAGGATAAGGGGGGGAAATATTTAACCTTTGGGGCCAATGGGAAAAAGCCAAATGTCTGTGAGAGAACCCGTCGAAATGTTAACTACATTTCTTGTCTTTTTCCCCAATCATTTATTTCTTCTAGAATGTGTTTGAGTTAGTTATTGAATGGAATGGGAAGAGTATGAGAAAATATTCGAATGAGGAAGAGAACCCATTTCTGAAAAACTTGTTTTGACTTACTTGGCAAGGAAAATTCCCAAAAACGTATGCCATTCTGCCATGCATCCACATTTTTCATTTTCCTCACCATTCTCCTCCATGTTGGGGCTTTTGGGAGCAACTAGAGTTTTTCCTGTGTGTTTTGCATTCCATGTTTTTGGTTGTTGGCTTCATTTTCCCATGGATGGGAGGCCATTTTTGTAAATGCCAGGGAGTGGGTTGTCTTCCTCATGATTTTGGAGCTCCTGGTATTCACCATTCACGTTCTCTATTGTGTTCTTCATTTTTCCCAGGGCTAGGAAGTGGTTTTGCTAATAGTCAGTCACTGGGATCTCTCCTTCACGTCTTTGTATTATTTCCACATCTCCACGATTATGTAATTTCATGTTTCAGTGTTGCACATCTAGTGGAGGGGAAACACCCATGAATTTTGGGTGATGATTGAGTTCGTTTTGGCCACATTAGGGCCGTAAATGAATCTAGAAATCAAATTGTTGTTAAGGGGGTTGTCTTACCCACTGTCATTTATGGAAATTGTTGTGTATGCCCTACTGTCTTGATTTTGAACTATTTTTGAAGTGGCAATGGGGTCTGAGATAGCTTGATAAACCTAGTGGAAGTAGGAAACCTCACAGACAAAGCTAGAGGGTTGGCTTTCTCTTTGCACACCCTAACTAGCACTGGAAGGGGAGGCATAGCCCAAGGGACTATGTAGTAGAGAAGGGGATTCTTCCTTGTGTTGGGTGTGTAGATGTTTTAGAATTCAGGCTAGATCTGGTGCATGTGTCCATATCTCTTTGGTTGAGATCACTAGCTTAGCAGTCAACCTTTCCAACTCCCTTATAGCCTAATAAACCCAACTATGTTGGCTTGGCTGAGTTTTGTGTATCCTTGGCTATGTGTGAGTCTATTAGTATTCCCTTATTCCTTGTGGAAATCATTCCCAACTCGTGGGTGGTAGTGTTGCTGAGAGATTGATGAGCACATTGACCTATGGTTGGGTGGAATGCTGTAGCAATGTAGCTGGTTGCAGGACAAGCTTATTCTAAGATAAGTATCTCTTATGTTTAAATCCTTACAATTGTGTTTTTTTATAACTCAATATGAACATGTTAAATGCTGTGAATGAATGAAATTTCTTTGTCTCTTTGATAATCATGTATGCATCTATGTATTCTTTTATTTCATTGCATTTTATCTTATGTTCATGGTGATAAAATGCCCAGTATAGCTAGCAGCTATGTTAGTCACGTCCTCTCCACCGAGTAGAGGGGTGGGGACGTGATAACAAATACCAATTACACCTCTTGAGGTGATTGAAGAGCGCAATAAAAAAATTTCTGAGGCTGTTGAGAGGATAAAGAAAGGAGAAAAACTCTGCACTGAGGTAGTTGAAGATATCTCTGTGACATGGGAGATGATTCTCAATGATGAGGCCGTGGAGAAGATCAAGAAATATGCGCGGCAAGATGACTTAAAGATTAGCGCAGTAAAGGCAGATATGAAGAAGTTGTCGATAAAAGATAAGGTTGCAAAGGTCACTGAGCTGAAACAACTACAGCAAGAAGTAAAAACTATCCAGGACCAGGAGAAAAAAAGAAACGATGAAGTTGCAATGCACTAGTTAGAAGAAAAAAGAGTTACAGGGCTCATTCATCATGTACAATAGAAGCTCCAGCAAATAAATCAGTCACTGGAGGAAGGACCATCGAAACATATCAGCTCCGACCATGTGGAACAATTGGATAAGCAAGATGAAGAGGTATGAGAAGAGTTTTCTCAAGTGCAACAAATTTTGAAAGAATTTTAGGACAAGGTTGGTCCCAGGGTGCAACCTGCACCAGAGACTTCAAAGTTTTTTGATCAAAGATTTACATTTTTATTAGTGGATAAAGACAAGCCACATGTTATTGTTGGGGGCTTCTTGGGCCATGATAGAGCTAAAGGAAGAACCTGAAGCGCGAGTGCAAGAGGAAAAGTAGGTGTGCAATGGGGTAAAGTAGGTAAAGGAGGAAAAGGAAGCACAGAGCAAAGAAAGATGTGACGAGGAATGGTGCGATGAGGAAAGCGCACCCAGAGTCGGTGGACATGTGGCAAGTAAAATAGTAAATAATGAGAATTATCAGGTCAAAAATACCATAGGAGTCAGAGTCTACAAAAGACTAAAGAACGGGTTTTACGACTGGTTATGACCTGTACAAGCAAGCTGAAAGACATTTCCATAGTTAGTTATGACCATGATCAATGAAATGCAGGATGTGTGTGGCCAGTATGGACTACCATTAATGTAATAGAATATATTTTGTAGCTACTTATGAATGTAATAACTGAGTTTTACTCAGTCGACCTTGCGCGGTCTTGTAATATCTATAAATAGGAGGAACCCACTCTGCATAAGGGTTAGCTTAAGTAAGAGTTGGTAAGAATATAAGTATTTTGAGGATATCAGAGAGGAGTTTGATAGTAGAAGGTTGATGAGCCAAGGATCTGCAGCTGTGTGCACATATCATTTTGTAGGAGTTAATATGCAACTGAGTATGCAGACAGTAAAGTAGAAGAGTTGATCCAGGCTGTGTGTGGATCAGTAGGAGTAGATAGAAGAATAAAGCAGAGATCATGATAGAAAGAATATTCTAAGATGAAAGAAATAATTTAAAAAGTATGTAAGTCATAGACTGGAAGGTTCTATATATAATTCTCATGCTAGATGAAGAGCACCTTGGTGGTTTTTCCCAAATGGGTTTCCACATGATTTCCTATGTTAATGAATGATTGAATGTTGTATTGAGTGTTTGATTATCTCACATTCTTTATGGTTATTGTTTGAATGGATGTCACAATACTAATAAGTAGTGAATGAATGGATATATAAGCATCATCAAATCATTGTGTATTAGTTCATGTTTAAACACTATGAAGTCATAATATAAGTCACATCACAATCATTTACTATTAAGGAATCAGTTGCGTCACACTATTACACTAGCTGTTAAGTTGTTAAGGACAAGGTTGAGTCACATGCCAGCCGTGTCGCACTGTTATGCCACTATAAAGTAGTAAAATACTCCTACAATCCATCTCTGTCAAGATCCTTGGTTACGCGCGAAGGAACTGTAATCCATCGTCGAATACAGAAACATGGTTCTGAAAGTTACACATTAATATATCTCAGGTGAGATTGTGCCTTCCTCATAGGTGTTTCCAGTCGAGCATGCTCCACGGGGCCAATGTCTTTGGGTTTTTGGTTGGTTTTGTGTTGTTGTTGGACCTGGGTCGCATGAGTAAGGAAAATTAGGCCAACAACCACCAAACATACAATGTGGATCCATGTCATGACTTCAAATAATATTCCTTCACAACCTAAGGATAGGAAATTATGTAGATGAAGCCTAACTGCTCAGGGTCTTCATTCCAATCCCCAATCGATATGATTCTAACCATGCCAATAGATGTCTTGATGTCGAACATGGTAGAAACCACTTGATTACTAGTCATTAATGTATACTATTAACAAGTGCGAGGGAAATCACCTTTGATGTCAATGATCCACAAGGTATCTCAATGCATTCTCCCAAGTGTGAATAAGGGTTTTGAATTCAAACACTTGATAGAATATTTCGATTAGAGGTCATTGACGAAAACCTAATGTCGAAAGAGAGGAAACCTACCATTGAAGCATGCAGGATTCAAGGTACTTGACTTGGTTTCTAAACCTAATTCTTGGATGATGTGTTGAAGTTGACAGGAATAGACTCATTGAAGTAGGGCCAGGATTTTTTCCCCATCATCAACATGAAACATGGAAAAAAAGTTGATTTTGAGGTGACAAAACAACCATGAAACTCACTCAGAAATGACCAACTTTATAGGAAGGTAAATTTCTGAATGAGCTATATTACAAAAGAGACACACTTTAAACAAATCGTGGTATGAAAAATCACTTGGAAACATTGAATTGACAATAAATAAACTAGATGTAATGCAAGGAATGTGACAATGTATTCTTTGAATTGACTCAAAGAAGTCAGGTGACTCACGAAAGTGGATCGATTAGAGAAAAACTAAACACCCAACTGTTCAGAAATGCAAATGCAGACAGGTGCCATGTTCAAAGGTGGACCGTGAGCTTCCATTGATACAAATGCAAATATATTCCCCTTTCCCTTAATTTCCCCATCACAGAGGATGAGTGCCTCTTTTCATTTTTTACGAGTTCAAATAGGGTATCAAACACTCGTTATAGCTCATTGGAAGATGCGTCCATTCTCATATGTTATGAACTTGAGAAAGGAGAGGATATTTCCCAAAAGAGGGCTTCTAAGTGTTTAATTTAACAGGTCCATTGAAGGCTAAGTCGGTATCGTTCATGTTTTGAGAGTCTAAACGAAGACAAAAGAAGACTCCAAAAGGTCCTTTTTCGTATGATTTAGTCCCTAGGGCCTGAAAAATAATAAAATAATTCCCTAGAGAACTCTTCTATATGAAGTCAACTAGAGTATCCATTTGTTGTAATTAGTCAATCTGAACCAAAAAGGGGGTAAACTATCGTCGGAAAGATGACTCTTCAAGTATTTTTATGATCGTGAAGAAGACAAGTTCAATCAACAATCTTTTCGCCTTTTAAGGAATCTAAAAAGAGATTAAATATGACTCCATAAGAAGTCATAATTTTCATAAACCGCTTTTAATAAGTCTGAAAAATCAGAAAACATATATTTGATACCCTTTTCCTAGGTTTTTAATGAGCATGTCAAAGGTATAAACTACGCTCGGTACTTTTTCATCTTATCCCAAAACGTGAAAAAGACAAAAGAAACTTGCAACATAGCTATGATGCTTCATAAATATGACCTGGAATCTTTAAAAATCATATTAGGACCAATTNGGGGGGTAAATAGTGAACGTTTTGACTTTTTTACCATAGTGAGAGTGAAATTGGTGGCAAATAGCTTATTTTAAACTGCAGATTCTGGGATATGTGGACCATATTTACGTGAACCGCTTGGGATAGGTAATAACTAACTCTTATCCCTTCATTTTTGCTAGTGCATTTCTTGTTTTCAAGGTCAATTTTTTGAGTTTTTGGGTAAATCAAAGGAGCATAGGACATTCATGGTGGTGCCTTTAACACTTTTGGGAGATGCATTAGCACATCCCTCGAAAGAGGAAAGGGTACTGAATGCACTCTGTCACCTAGGGGAAAAGGCGCTGACACTCTGTTCTACTGCAAATAGTGTGGCAGCGGTCGTGACTCCCAAAATATCAACACACGGTAAGTTTTAGGTTGTATTTCTTTCTTTAAATGGTTAATACTTGCTTCTAATAGATGTTTGAATTTTTTTTGTAGGACAAACTAGAGGAAACATGGTCATATGTAAAGAGAGACAACACTAATTGGATGACCTCCACGAAAGCAATGATTTAGTTACTTTGAGGGCCCTCCGTGAATATGGGATTCTCAAATTATTTTGGATACTAGGGATGAAAGCATATGTACGGATGCTGGAGCACATGATATGAATATGGGATCGTGACCAACAAAATTTTGTAGTGGGTACTCACAATCTGACAATAGATGTAGAAGACATCTATTTCTTGACTGGTCTATCCCATAGGGGAATACCGATGACATTTATAGGACCACGAGGTGGTGAGGAATCTGTAGATGAACTAATAAATGACCACTGATCAATGGGGACTCATTCAGTTGGTGGGAATATTTCCATCAAGAACATTATAGATAGGACATTAAGGACTGTGGCCTTTACCATTGAGAAGGTTGCAGGTACTAGGTCAGCTCACTTGACCACGTGGGTGCATATGTTGTATGCCTTAGGGTACATGGCTCCCACTATATTCAACTGGAGTGAGAGACTCTTGGTTGTCCTAAAATATCAACTGACCAAATACAGGAGGGTAGAGTTGAAGCAATTCAACTACGTGGTGATATTGGTGTCCTTCTTCCTGGAGAGGGTCCCATTGGTGAGACCCTAGGTTCCACTGAGCAGAATGGATGCGGAGGATCCATGAATGAGTAGGTGGTTGGATTCCATGGCCCACCATGGTGGTGGGGGAGGCCCCAGAGTTACCTATGTGACAAACTTTTTTTGTTAGCTAAGGAGCCAACTTTTGATGATAGAGGACTATGCCTACGCGAGGACTGATTTCTGAGAGGACCCTGACCTTCCACTTCCAGAAGGGGATGAGTAGGATGACCGAGGTAAGAAATAAACTATTATCCATGTTTTTTCTATATTTTTTATTTTATATTTTATTTTTATGATGTAACACTGAGATATGCCAAAATTTCTTGTCCAGATGTAGGGCATTCCTATCTAGCTAGAGCTTCTCCCATCTAGAGGTGAGGAGCAGCACGAGAGATGGTGATCCACCGCACAAAGGTAGATGAAGAGCTTGATGATATGGAGGAGAACCTACAATGTTTGAATATGGGGAATCTAGATATCTCGATTGATGATCTACCTAGGTGCTACGAGCTCCAGACTGCAGGGGTTTCATGCCTCTTCAAAAGGTTACTCCATAGAGTGTCTCGGGCCATGATGTGCTTCCATGAGCACAATCATGAGAATTATCCCATAGTGGCTCCCACATTTTTTGCACTATACTTATACTGAAAGCTTGGAAGCTTCATTTTTTCCCCATATATATGTATTTTGAAACTATGGCAGTCTAAAACTTTCGGTGATCTGAAATCTTGATGGTTCAGTCCATTGTGTATCTCAAATTTATCTTATGTGTGTGTGTGTGTGTGTGTGTGTGTGTGTGTGTGTGTGTGTGTGTGTGTTTATTTATTTATTTACATATGTGTGTGCAAATTTCATGTGTTAATGTATTCCTACTATGAATCCAATGCATGATTTTTATGTTAAAATGAACTTAACTATGAGCAATATACAAATCTAAGACAAAGTTTTCCAAGGAATCTGCCACAACATTTAAATGTCTCGAAATATGTTGATAAGAAACCTTCTCAAAATACCTTTCTAAAACCTTAACTCTTCGAAATGTATGAAGGAGTAGGGTGTTTAGAATGGTGTAGACACGGTTTAACTGATGTACAACCAACTTTGAGTCTAAGTACACCCTAATTTCTCTTACATCATTAGCAAGGGTTGCTGTCAAAAATCCAATCACAGCATGATACTCTACGATATTGTTGGTGGAGGGACCCAAACAAGTACCTCCTTAACTTCTTGGGCCGAATTAATGTCGTTTTAATTTTGTTGTAGTAATTTCCCAGCCATTTAATTTGTCAATCTGAGGTTTGTAGGCTTACGAAGCACATGCAAAGTATATGTAGTACTGAAGATAAATTAAGCTAATCTAACCCCTTGTGAAACTAAAACTAATCTAATCTAACCCACCTTAAGCTGAAACACACAATTTCTAATCTAATGCAGGAAGATGAAACACACGACTGAAAGTGAATTGCATAAAAGAAAGACAACATATGAAGAGCAACAAGACAACACATGTGAGCTCACATTAACAATAAAGAAATCTTAATTTACATCATAAGAATAAATGACAAATCATGAAAGCATCAAAACCAATATTATGAACAAAAGCTAAGAATTCCTTTCTCCATATTACAAAGTCAAGACTAACTTCTACAATCTACTATCTATCTCTGATCTATATCCTCCATGCCAAATGAAGAGAGAGCACTCCCTTTTATACATGAACTCCTTTGAGAAGAAGATAACCATCTCATAATGAGAGATCCGCTATTCACTCAACCACTCAACTACTTTCCTATTATTACAAGATATGATCCCTTCAAATCCTCCACATGTCTCTCATAAATCCTAAATAGGATCTACCAACCAAATCTTCATGATATTCTCACTTGAATTAGCTTGAATAATTATCTCATTTAAATGGTGGAGGATATATTCAATAAGTCTTTTCTTGAATTAATCCTTCACATATTCCTACACATTACAAAGCTCATCCATAAAAAAACATGTTTAATTTCTAATATTCTAATCATAAAATCACTTATAATACTAAAATGAATAAAGTGGAAATAATAAGGTGAAACCCACATATTTATATGGAAATGGTATGATAAAAGGTTAATGGAATGATGAAATGTGAGGAATAGCAGAAGATAAAGTGGATGAAAATGTGACATTTATGAGTGTCAAAATACTCCCCAACTGAATTTGTTGCATGTCCTCATGCAACCATGTATGGATATTCTCAAGAACTTTTACTTGGCTTTGATTGATGATGTATTTATAACAATGAATGTTTCCAGGGTGTGAAATACATGAGTAATGACTAGCATTTCCTTATGGTTGGTTCTTGTGTGATAGCCATGAATATAAATAATGTTGGTTCTTGTGTTAACAACATTCATTTCATGATGTGAAATGCATGAGTAAAATCTGACATTTTCCTTATGGTAGGTTCTTGTTTGACAACCATGAATACAAAGAATGTTGGTTCTTGTGTTAACAACATTCATTTCGTTATTTATTTTCTATCTTCCATACTCTCACTGGAAATGATAAGCTATTAATGTGCATAGAAAGCATCATTGTGCATAAGAAATCCTTTTCTTTGTCTTTATGAATCATGCCAATATCAATGTGTATAAAGAAAAGTGCAATAGAGGATTTGTTGGAAAAGAAATGCTCGTGACTGGTAAATGAGATGAAAAATGGGTGATGATGGTGAAATGAATGGAATGATAGTAGTGAGTATGTATTGAATATAGTCCCTCCTCCCCAACTAATTTGGTTGCATGTCCTCATGCAACCTAGCATGGGCCGTGAAAGAAATGGAGCATGGTGAGGGAATTTTCCAAATTATTCATTGCTAGCATTGAAGGAATTGCATGATTAAAGTTTAGAAAACAACATACTTCCACTTACCCAAAAAGTAGATGAACGATGCAATAGGAATGTAGCTGATGCCGCTAGATCGTGGAATGTGTCATTGCTGCTGGATCATGGGCAGTGAAGGAATTAGAACTGCTGCTACTGAATCATGGAGAATATGTCAAGGATGCAGGATAAAAATGTAACTGTAAATGTTGCTGCAGAATCATGGAGAATATGTCACGGTCGTAGGATAAAAATGTAACTGTAAATGTTGCTGGACTGTAACTGCTGGAACTACTGTAATGTGAAGTGGAGGAATCTAAACTGCTGCTGATAAATAATGGAAAATGTTGAAGGCCGAAAGTGGAATTGTGGTACACTCATAGATTTGAAGTCATGTTTCTGCAACTACTAATGGAGTCATGAGAAAGAATGTATAGTCTTCACTCACTACAAAAACTAGTGGTACAGTTCTAATCATGCGAATGTATGTGTCGAGGTTGAGCATGAAGAGAAATTTTTGGATTACCGGACATTGATGAATTCCGTTAACCAATGCGAGGCAACTCACCAGTGATGTCAATGAGTGCCAAGGTACCCAAGTACATCTTGCGAAGTGCGAATAGATGTGTTTATGTCGAGCCACTTGCAAGATCTGACGATCAAGGGAAATTGATGAATTCCCATGATTGTCAGCGACATAACTTGCCATTAAGGCATGCAAGCCTCCAGGTATTCAAAATGAACTCTAGTTTATATCCCAGGTGAGGTGTTGAGGTCGATGGGGCAAGACTTGTTGAAAGGTGGGCCTTAAGGAATCCCACATCAGTCAACGCGAGTTGGTATAAAAATATTGGTAGGACTATAAGTGAAAAGATCTCATAGTCAAGCAGTGGATATGGCAAGGTATGTAGTCATGCAAAGGGAGCTAGTTTTATTCAGAAGGAAAACTGGAATGGAAAAATGAACTGAAAAAGATAAAGGGATGCATGCAACTCAGAAAGATAGCTATGTGGTTCCCGATTCTGCTGATCTCTCCTCCGAAAGCTTTCTGAAAAATTGATGTGATTTCTCTCAAGGAGAGAGGTTACTTCATCAAGCTTCTTCTTCATGTAGGCATGTTCAGGGTGGAATCCCTTCTCGCAATAAGAACACTTGACTTTTTCCTTGCCATGGTGCCCTTTTACTTTGTTCTTCCTTGAGCTGGAAGACTCATCATGCTGCTGATTTTCAACTCTAGGTTTAGGAGAATCAAATTTAGTTTTTTGATTCTTTTGCTTCTTTCCTTTACCCTTCAGATCTTTGGGCCTTGAGACAGGGAGGGCTTGATCATGGGAATATCAGATGATCCCCATCTGGATAGGCTTGTCATGTTCTCATGTTAGGGACTCAATGAAGGCATTGAGTGTAGGTATCTTCCATCCAGGGGTTGTGAGCTTCCCCGCAAGGAATGTAGAAGAAAAAACTAAATAATCAGCCCCAAGTATGGAGAGTATGGCGAGGATGAGCTGATCATCCTCCTTCTCCACTTTGGATTGCTTCAAGAGTAAAACAGTATGCTTGAACTTTGTGAATAAATCATTCAAAGTCTCGAAGTTGGAGGTTTAGAGAGACATGAGTTCATTTTTGAGCTGGTAAAACCTCAATTCATCATGCTTTCTATATAGAGTCTCCAATTTGTCCCATATTTATTTCAGAGTCTTCAATCCCGCAAGATGGAAGAGAAAGTATAGGGAAATAGAAAGGCACAAGAAACTGAAGGCTTCATCCTTCTTGTTCAAGAATCTTGATTTTTCTATGGCAGATCCAGGCTCATCTCCAGTGTCCATGGTGACTCTAAAAATTCCTCTGGAGCGCAACTGAATCTCCATATCACCTTTCCATGAGTGGAAATTGTATGGAGTCAAGAGATCTACTGAGGAGGCCATCTAGATGTGCTGGAGCGAATGCTTCACCTGTAGAAACCTGAAAATCAAAATAGAAGGGGCAATGTAAGGTCGGATAGCTTGCACATTTTAGGCTTTCATCACACCCAGCATAGTCAATCAAGAAAGCTTGATCAACAAGTTCTGTACTTGGGGTATTAAGTGGTAAGCCTTGGCTTATGGTGCAGTGCTAGATTTTTTAGCTATTGCTCAAATTTCATGCAGAAATCTGTCAAAAATCTTGTTTTTGAGAGATAGAGCTTCCTCCTACCGTAATATTTGATACCATATTAATCTTGTATATTGATCTAGGAACAAATAATCAATCTCATCAAATATTAATCAACAAATAACTCATGAAATGGTGTAATCGGTTTATAGGAATAGTAGTCGCTATGTATTCATATAAAGAATGAATGATTACAATTACAATGTCATGCTACAAGCATGAATGAAGAGACAATTCCTTAGGAGGTCATTCGAATTGAATGAGTGAGTCTAGCTTAACTGACTATAAGCCATGGTCCACACTCAGTTAACCACTAATCAAAACCCTAATTGACTCAACTAATCCTAACTGAAGTCTGAGTGCAATAAATGAATGAGTCTCAACTGAAAGAGATCAGACACATGTCACAGGTCACCAACCATCAAGAGGTAGTGCTACACTGACTCCAATGAACCCCGATGAGGTTAACTAAAGTTGAACTGCACATCAGAAGTTGGTGGAGGCACCCCTGTTGACTCCAATTCATTAAATAATCATTAAATAATATATTTAATGAGAGGAGGCACCTTCACTAACCTATTTAACTGATTGTAACCACCAGTTAGAAATTAGGTGCATTAATATCACTCAGATCACCCCTGGAGTGCTCCAGTTAGCCTCCCCGAATGTAGGAGAAGGCTAATTGAAGGTAGGCGTGGATGAGACTGGATGATGACATTTAATGCTCCATTGATGTCAATTAATGTCAATAATACTTGGGATAGTGGTTTAACTAGGCCAATTTGACCAAAAAGAGTGTTTATAGTGGTAAATGTCTCCAACATTTTCTAGCACTTATATCTTACCCTAAGTCAGAATGGCCCACCCAGCACTTATATTTGATCATGTAGGAACCAATACTATAATCACATCATAAAGGCACACCCAACACTCACATCTAACCATGTGGGAACACATCCCACAACCCTGTCAGAAAGGCCCAGCACTCACATCTAACAACCAATGTCAGAAAGGCCCAACACTTACATTCAACCATGTGAGGAACCAATCCTACCTACATGTCAAAGGGATCTGCACTTACATATGATCATGTAGGAACCAATCCTATAATCACCTCAGAATGGCTCTGCACTTACATCTGATCATGTAGGAACCAATCCTACAGTCACCTCAGAATGGCTCTGCACTTACATCTGATCATGTAGGAACCAATCCTATAGTCACCTCAGGATGGCTCTGCACTTACATCTGATCATGTAGGAACCAATCCTACAGTCACATTAGAATGGCCCTTAGTCCCAGACTGAGTATTCCAGGTAACTGACCAGGTGCCTCCATTCCAAGAATGGCATTCAACGCTTATATCTGATCATGTAGGAACCAATCCTATAGTCACATTATAATGGCTTAGCACTCATATCTGACATGCGAGGAACCAATCCTCTCATCATGACATGATGGCTCATGGATTCATCACTTCCCTTTGGAGGGAACCTCGATCTGGAGAACACCAAGCTTCTCCCTAAAGTACTCAAACTTCACTCTAGCTAATGGCTTTGTCAACACATCGACTATCTGTTCATCCATCACAACATACTGAAGATTCACTGCTCATTTCTGCACCATATCCCTGATATACTGAAACTTGATCTCGATATGCTTTGACTTGTCATGGAACATCGGGTTCTTCGACAACTTCACACAACTCTAGTTGTCGTAATATATACAAGTAGCATCCAAATGGAGATCAAATAAATCAGACAGTAGCTTCCTCAGCCATACTACCTCACAACTAGCTGAACAAGCTGTGACATACTCTGCTTCAGATGTACTCAGTGCCACACAGGATTGCTTCCTGCTAAACCAAGAGATCACACCTGATCCCATACTGAAGCAACACCCTGAAGTACTCTTCATATCGATGGCACTACCTGCCCAATCTGAATCAACATAACCCTCCAAGTTAATCTTCTGATTCATCTCATACTTGATCCCATTATCAACTGTACCCCTCGGGTATCTCAAAATATGCTTTGCAGCAATCAAGTGAACATGTCTTGGATCTATTAGGAACTAGCTCAAGGTGTTCACAGCAAAGAAAATATCTGGTTTCGTGTTCGTCAAGTACATCAAGGACCCAATCATTTGGCGATACATCATAGCATCAACTGCTTCTGATGAAGCATCACTCAATAGCTTCAGGTTCAATGCCATAGGTGTGGTCATGGCCTTGCAGTCCATCATCCCAAACCTCTTAAATATCTCTAATGCATACTTCCCTTGTCCGAGGAAGATTCCATTTGCATTCTGCCACACCTCCATGCCTAGAAAATAGTGCATCATACCCAAGTCCTTCATTTTGAACTCAGCATCAATCTTCCTCTTCGTATCAGCGATCAACCCATCCATTCCTATTACGAATAGATCATCTACATACAATAGGAGTATCACTGGGTTTCCATCTTCAACCTTGTAGTAAAGGTTGGAATCTGATTTACTTTTGGTAAATCCCAAACTAGATATAAAGCCATCAATTCTATCGTACCATGTCCTGGGTGCCTGTTTCAAATCGTATAGGAATTTATTCAATCTACACACATAAGACTCCTTGTCATGTGTCTCAAAACTGAGTAGCTGCTCTACATATACTTCCTCTTCCACTACACCATTCAAGAAAGCAGTCTTGACATCCATTTGGTGTATCTTCCATTTCATCACTGCAGCTAGAGAAAGTACTGATCTGATGGAAGTGTATCTAGATACAGGTGCAAACGTTTCTTTATAATCTATGCCTTCTTTCTGTGAGAAGCCATGAGCCATGAATATTGCTTTATATTTCTCTATGCTGCCATCTGCAGCATGCTTGATATTGTAGATCCATTTGGAAGTTACAACAGAATTCCCTTATGGTATTGGGACAACATCCCAAACATCATTCTTCATTATTGATTGATAATCTTCGAAAATAGCATCCTTCCATTCTTTCATTTCTACTGCTTCTGCATAGTTGGAAGGTTCTTTATTGATAAAGTCACATAATAAATCTACATACCCAGAGTAGGACCTGGTCCTCTTTCTTTCTCTATGATTTTCTTCTGGAGCCCCATATCTTTCTGCACCTTGGATAGCTTCTCGTACCCAAGCAGGTTTCCTCTTCTGAGGATTTTTCTCCTGAGGTGGATCTATAGGTTCTTGAGGTTCTTCAAATTCTCGATCTTCTTCTTGAGTTTCTTCGTTCATGGTTGTGTCATGAATTCTGGGTGCTTCTATTTCTTCATGATCTTCAGCAGGTCTCTTTATGGATTTATTGTAAGCTGATTCTTCGTCAAATGTTACATCCCTACTGATTTCGATATTATTGAATCCTAGGAAGTATATTATGTAAGCCTTCGAGATTTCAGAGTATCCCGCAAATATACGCTTCTTTATTGAATGATATAACTTTGTCCTCTTTTCTTTCGGAATGTGTATGTACACTGGACAACCGAATATTCTGATATGGATGACTTCTAGTTTCTTTCCAGAAAAGACTTCTTCAGGTGTCTTGTTTTTTACTACTCTATGTGGAGTACGGTTCTGTACATACATCGTTGTTCTGCCAGCTTCTGCCCATGGATGCATGGGAATATCTTGATCAAGAATCATGGCCCTTGCTGCTTCCAAGATCGTTCTATTATTCCTTTATGCAACCCCATTCTATTGTGGATTATATGGAGTGGATAACTCCCTCTTAATCCCTGAATCTTTGCATAACTCTTTGAATTCATTTGATGTGAATTCTCCACCATTATCTAAATGAAAGGTCTTGATCTTCTTTTCATTGTGGTTCTCGATCAAGGCTTTGAATTCCTTGAACTTGTTGAATACTTCATCTTTGTTCTTCATAAAGTATATCCATGTGTTCCTAGAAAAATCATCAATAAAAGAAACATAGTATACATACCCGCTTAAAGAACTGGATGACATTGGACTGCATACATTGGAGTGAATGATTTCCAATATTCCTTTTGCATTGATTTCGCTACTTGGAAATGTCTTCTTTGTGTTCTTTCCTTTCGCACATCCTTTCCATATTCCATCATGTTTTGACTGTATTTCTGGAAGTCCTTTGACAGCTTTTCTTGCAAGTGGTAGTGATATGTAGTGAACATGTGCAAGCCTTCTATGCCAGAGTTCATTTGGATCTATTGTGTCATGGACCAAATCTTGTTCTGGATGGCCTTTCAATTTGTATAATCCTCCTTCTTGTTCTCCAATTACTATTGCATCATCAATAGTATTTCCTCTTGGCTACATGAGGACTTGGCCATATTTGAAATGCAAGCCTCATGCCTTTTGCATCTAGTGCCAATATGGAGAGAAGATTCTTCTTTAGTCCTGGTACAAACAAGACATCCTTCATTTTCATAGACTTTCCAGAGTCTAGCTTGTAGGAGGATTCACCACTACCTTTTATGGGATATTGGTAGTCATCCCCAAGTTTCACATTATGGGGTGAATTATGTTCGGATAGTTTCTCATAGGATTCCTTTAATCCTTTCATGTGTTTGGAATCCCCACTATCAATAAGACAATCTTTGCTTCCATGTGTGACAGCTCCCGTGAGAGCAGAGATCAGAACATATTCTTCATCACTTGAAGAGTCTTCACTTTCTTGTTTTACTCTCTTTCTGGGAGGATAATCATCCTTAGTAGTGTGAGCATGATGTCTTCTTTTGGAGATCTTATTCTTCTTAGATCCACTCTTATTCATGGGACAATTTCTAGCAAAGTGTCATATTTCATGACATGTATAACATCTAAGTTTGGATGGATCGTTCTTCACAAAATTATCTTTCTGATGAGCATGCTTACCTTGGTGATGATTATTTTCCCTTCTGCCTTTCTTGGAGTGTACTGTGAGAGCTTGATATTCACTTCCAATCTTTTTTTCTCGAGCTGCTATTCAAGCTTCTTCTTGTGAGCATTCTTCCCACAGTCTACTGAACTTGATTAGCTTCTTCCTAGCACAGATTTCTTGGATGAAAGAATCCCATGATCTAGGGAGACCGTTCAAGGTTGTCATCATAATTTTTACATTCTCCACTTCTTCATCTACTGCTTCAAGTTGTTCTTTGGTCTGGGAGACCCTTGTAAAGAATGACTAGATGGTCTCCTAATTTTGGATCTTTACATTCTTCAACTGGTTCCTCAAAGTCATCTTCCAGTTTATGTTCTTCCCTTCAAACAGTTTGGTTAGGGTATCAAACATAGTTTTAGGTGTCTTGAGGGAGGACACCTATGGTATGAGGTGATCCTTGATTGAATCAGAAATAATCCTCTTAGCCATAACCAAATTCTTCTTATGTAAGGACTTAGCCTCATCTTCCTCTAGAACTGGAACCTCCTCATTGATGTAGGAGTCCAACTCATTTTCTTCTAGGACCAGGGAGATCCTATACTTCCAAGCTCAGAAGTTATCAGCTCTCTCAAGCTTTTCATCAAGCGTGGTATGATGAGACATCTTAACTGAGAACCTCAAATGGAAATATAAAATATTTAGATCTTACCAGGTCAAGATGTCAGATCTGTATTTGGAGCTGAATTTCTGTAGTGCTGGTTCAGGAGGAGATTAGGGTTTGACTTTCCTAGAGTTCTATACAACCAAATGCTTTGATCTTGATCTCTAAACTTCAATTTTGAGGACGATATCAATCCAGGCCTGGGATCACTCAAAAATTCCACTTCTGTGGAAATCCCTAATTTTTGGCAGTAGTGTTGGGTCTAAAAATGAAAAAGCTTAGAATCAGATTTTGTTTCGACAGAAAGATGCGCCCTAGGAAGGAGAGTCATCCCAACCTTCTTTTGCTGAAAATTTATGGAAAGAGATCCAAAAAGTAGGAAGACCTAGTTTCTACAACTGCACAGTGTCTTCTTCTTAGGTTAGCTCTAATACCATGTTAGATTTTTAACATTTAAGCTAGCATTATATTAGGATCTTTAACTCAGAGAATAACAAGCACAAAATCAAACACAAGAGACAATGAACACAGTGTTTTTCCTTGGGAAAACAATAAATGGAGAAAACCTCGCAACTTCCTCAGAGATAGAATCAACACCAAAAGTAAAACCCCAAAACAATAAGACGATCTCCTGACAGTAGTAGCCTCTTTATTTCTAGCGCCAACAACTTCTTATCCCTCAGCTATGCACTACAACTGAGTGTGAGTGTGTGATAAATAAAGAGGCTCACTCTCTATTTAGACTAATTCCCTACTTAACAATAACTCACTAGGGCCCTGCAACTGCAAAGACTTTGACTCTTGATCAATAGGAGGTTTACCCACAATGACTTGACATGACTTGTTTACATTATAGAAACTCCCGATCGGAACATCGGGGCATGACATGACTCAATTACATTACAAACACTTCCCGAAATAAACATCAAGGTACAATACATAAGAAATACAAGTGAATACATTCCAAAGTTATAATTACATCAACAATGCACACCAATTGAGGCACTAAAAAAAATGAATATTTTAGTTCAGAACAGCAAGGCACACCCCGGGGGAGAGGCTACGCAAGGTTAAAGTTGCTAGCAGTAACTGGTCGACCACTTGCGATAGTTGTAGGGCTATGGGTTGGTCAAATCAAGTAATAAATGCAGATAGTTAAACTAGTTGGCTGGCGATGCTTGTTGAAGCGACCCGCATTAATGATTGATCCAACCGTTGGAAGAGTAGGATTGCCGATAGATTTGGTGTCATTAATACCCGATTTAGCAATAATGGTGAGGATAGATTTGGAAATGATGAAATTTGGATTGGAGATGGCTATAAAACAACGTGTGGTATGCGTAAGGATGGCATTGTTCAACTGACCAAGCAGAGTGTGAAGCAGAGAATGGATTGTGTAGTGTGGTGTGAGATATTGAGCAAGTTGTAGTGTTACAGGTTAGAGTTGTTAAGCACATTCTCAGGTTTGAAGGTGAGGCATGAGGCATGCTAAGCGACCTCAAAGACATTGAGATTTCAAGTGAGTATGAGTCCCCTATTCGAACCACAATTGTTGAAGAAGAGATTATGAGTATGCCAGTTGGTTTGTCATCCATTCCTAAGTGGAAGCGACAGGCTCAGAGGCCCAGTCCCATGCCACTGCAGAAGAGGCAAACTTGCACCTTGGCAAAGGTGCAAGGAGAAGGAACTGCATAGACCGAGAAATTGAGCTTGGGAGATGTTGATTCCACGACACCTCAGGGTGTCTCTGTACATGACATTTTGGGATATGTCACTCCTATGCATCTGAGAGCCAAGCCAAGGAAGTCGTCCAAGAATCATAAATATCTACCAAAATTGTCGCCTCTGCTGGAGGGGTTGAAGTGCTCAATCGACATCATCCATACGTTAATAAGGTTGAAATTTAAAGATGATGACTTGATATTGCTCAAATATGTTAGGGATGAGCCCTATGAGTCAATCCCGATGAGGCCTAGTGCTCCAATTCAGTGGATTCCTCAACCCTGGGCGAGTGAGTTAGATCAATCGGGATTGTTGGGGCTCATCAATATCCCTCATTTTGGGTGATTGAATGAATCCCATGCATGCATGAAGCAATTGTTGGATTCCTTTCATGGAGGGACACTTTGGTTGAATATGTTGATCCCAGTTATAGTAGATTTGATTGCAAGCATCATAGGCTTTCCGAAGGCCAGAATATCTGGCGCAGTATATCCGCAGGAGAGATACTGACAAAATTATTGCCAAGTAGTTGAAGGAGTGCTTTGGTTTACAGCATGATGGTCATTCTTATCACATCAATAGCATTAAATCACAGGCAGTGCGCATTGGAGAAAGGATTCTGGCGAGCAAGGTCATTCGGGGAAACCGACCAGTACAATGCAATTCGAGTGTTGTCACCTACGCCCAAAAGTGTGCTGAAGGGGTGCAAATGAATTGGTCTCTATTTTTGTTGAATCAATTGCTAGAAGACATGCTAGCTAATCAAGATCGGTGGTCATTTTCATGTAGTTGGTTGTTGATCCTTATTACGATCATTGCCTGGATGGAACCAAAAGACTATCAACCGATGGCAGTTGATGTGGTAAAGGTGTGTCGAGGCTCAAGGTATCAAAACTTATGGTGGGTAGAAGAACCCAATCGACATATGGACTGTGTTGTTCACTTTTGGGTTTATTGGGAAGCATTGCAGGCCGCGGCTATTACCGATCCCCAAGTGTCTCCTTACAATATGGCCAAGTATTAGCAGATCCTTTGGTTTTCCATCGGACCACACTCTATCTAAATTTAGGCACGACGGGATCCCAACAAGCAGTGCATTCCTTTTCCATAAAAAGTCATGACAGAGGAATTGGATGCCATCATCCAAGAGTGGATGCCCCAAAAGAGCCCACCCAGAAGGACATGAGCACTCACGACTCTAACAACGATTCATCAACAGACCCTGAGGATGCAACACAGTGCATGCGAGAGGAGACTCGCACCAAATGGCACCAAGATTATGAAATAGGTAGTGGTACCAAGTTGGGGATGGAGGACCAACTATAGTGGATTATCAAAGCGGTCACTGACTCATCCTTGGATGCGACAAAGGAGATCCGACTGTCAAACCATGAAGAATTTGGTGTGGTAAGAGACCGATTAGATTCCATTTTTGACATTATTTCTAGGAAGACATCTATGCAACCCATGATGTAGGACATCTCGTTGATTAGTACTAAGCCCCGGGCCAAGAATATGCAATTTCCCCTGACTGAATTCAACGTGGGAAATGAGGAACTTCCCCAGTTGTTGTGACCGATCCAAAGCATGGCTTTGGACATGAACAAGTTTTCCATGATGGAGTTAGTGGAGTTGCAGCCTGTCGCCACCCTAGAATTGGTGGAATGACAAAAAGAGATGACTGAGGGCTATGTCCAATCCCAGAGTGTCGCAGAGAAGCTACAGAAATAGGTTGACGAGCTACATTAGGTCCAGGTACAGCTATCCAAAGAAAAAGTTTGAGAAATTGATGCCTTGAAGACGACACAGGCTGAGCTGCAGCAAAAGGCTACTGAGGATATTACAGAACTAAAAGATGTGCAAGACCACCTGATCGTTGAATAGGCACAAATGTGTTCCAGGTGCGGTGAAGTTGAGAAGACTATTTCTGTAGCCTGCCAGCACATTTTTGAGAACACGGACGACCTCACCCCAGTCAAAAAGGACAAACGATTGGGGAAAACTATTGTTTAGCTTCAGAATACCAACCTGATGCTCAATTCCTTGGTACAACCTACGACGCTGTCGGAGCAGGTTGCAGAAAAGAAATCCTCCATTGAAGACATCACAACTAAGTTTGAAATCATGGAGTAAGAGGCCAAAACCATTATGGAAACAACAACACAGTTTTGGAAAAGCATTGTCCAGGACGAGCAACTTGATCAGCTGACTACACAAGTGCAAGAAGTCGAAGGTAAATTGACGACCTTGAAGACATCACTAAGGGCCATGCCACTGATGGTGTAGATCACATGGGCTGAGGAACTAAAGGATTTACAGTAGAGAGCCTCCCATGTGTAAGAACGCCAACAAAAGCGTTGTGCTCATCTTGATGAATTTCATGAAATCGGTGGATAGTTGGCTGTTACAACAGTCACCATGTTGTAGGTAGTATAAGAGCATCGACAAACAGTCAACAACAAGGCCTGGGAAGAGCACCCAGTGAAGAAGGATTTGACTAATTGTTAGATTACTGTCAACAAGTTCTAGCTGCAGGTACGTGAGATTGCGTAGCAATTTGAATATTTCAAGGTGCGGACATCGACACATACCCTGTCAACCTGACATGGCTCAAGGATGAGCCACGAGACTATGTTGGGGGCCTGTTGGTAGGGGCTTTGTTAAGTGAGTTGCGTAGCATCACAGGAGCTACGCAAGTTCATGTGGTACCGCACAAGGCCAAATTAGCGCGATGGGCGGAAGAATAACCGCTTTGAATATTTTATATGTTATTTGACAAAGTTTTGTTGCAATAGGTCATTAGCGGTTATAAGTTAGTTAGAATTGGAACCTCAAGGTAATGGCACAAGCCTATTTATAGATCTAGTTTTACAAGTAAATGGGACCACCGATGAAGAATAGGAGAATCCCATCAGAAGATAATTGGGGCATAAGATCTAGTGCGATCTAGTTTTGTGAAGAATTTCCTGTGTATCTATGATTCATCTGGGTTTTCTTGATATATGAAGTCTCCAGTTTTGGGGAAGAATTGTGTAATGTAGTTTCTTTGCGCAATATTAATATGATATGGCGATTGTGGCACAAATCTTGTCTGTTATCACTGTTGCGATCTAATCTATTATGATGGTGTTTTGGTATAATGTTGTTGTGATTTAGTCTCTTTTTGTTATCTCGATGTGATATGTTTTTCTGCTATATCAATGCAATCTATTTTTCTACTACTGTCTGTCGCACTATGAGAAGATATGTTTTATGGACGATGCTGCGGTATTAACAATATCATGAAAAATGTATGATGCTGTAATGATTGCATAAGTTCTGAACACACTCTGCAAGTTGAGGAAATGGTGTAAAGTCAACTGCAAGCTCTGGATCTACTAGGTATGGTGTCCTTTCATCAGATCCCCATATCCTCTGTCCCCACTACCGAAAACTTGGTTCTGATAGTTCTCCCTTAAACGCCTCGGGTGAGACCTTGTCTACTCTGCAGATGTTGCTGGGCAAGGTAAAACCTGTCTGGGTCGATGCTCAGGGAAATTATGCTGGTTGGGCGTCGATAGAGTGGGAACCGCTATCAACGATGCTTTGTTGGTGGGTTTCACCAACAATGATTTAAGCCAAGTATTTCCTTAATTTGATAGATGACTTTTCCAGGTTTTGTTGGGTTTACTTCCTTAAACTCAAGTCTAAAGTTTTTGACCACTTCAATATTTTTAAGGCCTTGGTTGAGAACCATTCTGGGAGGATACTCAAGATCCTAATATCTGATGATGGTGGTGAATATGTTAAGTCTAAGTTCATTAATTATTTGAAATATGCAAGTATTCAAATGCAACAATATATTCCCTACATACCTCAACAGAATGGTGTGGCTGATAGGAAGAATAGGAGTCTCAAGGAGATGGCTACTTGTATGCTGGAGTCTAATACTTTTTCACCAAAATTTTAGGATTACGCTATAAAATGTGCATCCTACATCCAGAATTGGATGCCTCGCAAGCATATTGATGTAGTTACTCCTTTCAAAGCTTGGAGTGGGCACAAACTAGATGTGTCTCATTTCAGGATTTTTGGCTCAAGAGCATGGGCTAGAATTTCACTAGATAAAAGGAGGGATTTGGAGCCTCAAATCCAAGACTGCCTATTTGTTGGGTATTCTAAAGGTTCCAAGGGTACAATTTGATCAGCAAGAGCACTCAAAAAGCATGGGGTCTTCACTTATTAAAACCATGGCATAGCTCCTTCATTCATGGGATATTAAATAATACCCATATTTTCACTAGATATTGATACTTACTTACACAAATTATTTTTTTGAGCCCCCCTCCCAATACATATTTCCAATTAAAAACCCTATTTTTACAATATATTCCTTAGATTTACTAGAAACCCCCTTTTATACCCCCCAATACCTACAAACCCCCCATACAATATTCGTCGCCCCCCAATACCTACAATATAGTGAACTTATTATTCACAATTAAAAACCCCCCTTTATGAATGAACATGATAATATATTCCTCAACAAGATGAATCCTTCGTGTCAAAAATACTTCATTGATATGAGTGCTTGGTTCGAAGAAGAGCCTATGGTAGCAACAAAAGTTGGAGAGTCATCCTCACCTCCTCCACCTTTGGTTGTAAGTGATGGAACTAATGAACTTTCTGATTCTGATATGTCTGATAATGATGATTTAAGTTCAGATCCAAACATCCCCTGAAGTCCAAACCAGGAAGAAAAAGCTATCCAAGCAAATGGGGAACTAGTTGGGAATCTTAGTGATCCTAGGAGGACTAGATCTCAATTTGAGAGTGCCATTTCTGTTAGGGACCCTTATTTTTTTTATAAGAGTTTTCTAATGGTTGACTCTGATACACATACATCTGAATATGCATGTGAAGACCCAATCTGGAAAACAACCATGAAGGAGGAATTTCATTCACTCCAAAAGAATGACACATCGAAACCAGTCACTCTTCCCCCAGGGAGAAAGCTAGTCAAGTGTAAGTGGGTTTTCAAAAATAAATTTTCTGCTGATGGTTCTACTTATAAATATAACAAAAGGGTAATGTCCATGGGATTCTACCAATTCCAAGGCATTTAATACAATGAGACCTTTGCACCAGGTGCAAAGATGGACTCCATAAGACTAGTTTTGGCCATTGTAGCTTCGAAGCGGTGGGAGGTACATCACATCGATGTGAATAGTTCCTTATTACATGATAATATGAAAGAATAAATATATATGCAGCATCTAGATAGTTTTGTGACTAATCCATCTCTTGTGTGGAGGTTGAATAAATTATTGTATGGGCTAAAACAAGCTCCAAGAGATTGGTATGCGAAGATTGATGGAGTTTTTCTATCACTGAATTATTGAAGATGCAAGTATGATCAAAATTTATCTTTGAAGTTGATTCATGGTTACTTAATAATAATTTCATTGTATCTGTATTACCTCTTTATCACATGAAGTTCCAAGGAAGAAATTTCCTGCTTGAAGGATGCAATGAACCATACCTTTTCTATGACTGATTTGGGATTGTTAAGCCAATTTTTGGGGTTTCAGGTTTCCCAATAAGATATTGGAATCAAAGTAAATCAGTCCAAGTATGCTTCATATCTACTAAATAATCTTATAATGAAGTATTGCAAGCCAAGAAAGACTCCTTTCCTTTCAGGAGTTAATCTTGAAGAAGCACATTCATCTCCATTGGAAAACAACACCATGCATAGGCAATTGGTTGGTTTTTTTATATATTTGACTCATACTCGACCTGATATATCTTATGTAGTGAGTGTGGCTTATAGAAACATGGATATCCTCATGAAATCCATTGGAGGGAAGAAAAAATAATCCTAAACTTTGTACAAGGAACAAAAACTCATGGGATTCACTATGTTGCACAATCTAGCCTAGAGTTGATTGGTTTTACTAACTCTGATTGGGCAGGGGACAACACTGATAGGAAATAAAATTATGGATATGTGTTTATGCTTGAATATGGACCAATTAGCTGGTAAAGTAAGAAACAAAGTTTCATTTCACTTTCATCTATAGAGGCAGAGTACAAAGGAGCTGTAAATGCAGCTACTCAATGTTTGTGGTTGCAGGGAATACTTAGAGATTTTGGGATCGAGACATATATTTATACAGTAATATATTGTGACAACCAGATTACCATTCATATATCAAATAATCCAGTATTGAGGCTGCAAACCAAACACATCGAGATCCATATGCACTACATTAGAGGACTTGTGCATGATGGGGTCATTGATCTGCAATATTGCCCTTCATCTGAGCAAGTTGCATACATATTCACCAAAGTATTTTCATAGAGTAATTTCAGAAATATTAAGTAAATTACTTGGGATATTTGAACATGTTGTGAAGGTAGATTGAATACCATATTTAATACAGTCTTTTTCATGTCCATGTTTTAGGGAGGATTTTGCCACTTGTGGTTTTGCCTCTTTCCTTGTTTTGTATGGACAAGAAGTATGCAAAGGGTGACTAATCCTTGTTGCTAGGCCCTATATCTCTGATATTTTTTCATATTGTACTTAAATTTAGGATTAATAGGGGGTTTTGGAATAATCAAAACCCATCTCAAGACTTAGGATAAATAATTAATCTCTTTTGATTAATTCCTATGTACTACACTAGCTACTTTGCACTGAAACCCATTTTTGAGGTCAAACTTGCCAAAAATGCCTCATGGAGTGAGTTAGAAAGATTCTAGATAATATTGTGACAACTCACAGACTTCCCAGAAAGGAAACTATGCATTACTATTTTTTTCTGGTTTTTCCAACGTTTCTGCAGTTTTAAGGAAAAAGCTAAAGCTAGTTTTAAGGTAGTCTGCCTTGTTTTTTGCACCAAATAATATCCCTTATTTTCCTCATCTAAAAGCATGATAAATTAAACTTTCCATCACTTATGAGCTATACACACTCATTCAGGAAATTGTGATCCTCTTCATTGATTTGGAAAGTGCTTTATCCACATATGGGGGATTTTGACTAGTTAAGCCTTCTTTTGTACCAATTTGAATAGATTCCCAAATATTTCAAATCCTTGGAGTATCTATTGTATGATAAGCCTACATATATTTAATCATGGCTGATGTAAATTAATATCATCAACAGTTTGTTGATTATCACATATTCAGTCTCCTTCTTTAGTGTTTCTTGCATATTTTCAAGCAATTTTGTGAGTTCAATTGTTCTAAGATTGGGATTAATTTCCACAGTGTGTACAAGCTACAGATGGTGGTGGAGAAAAAAGTTTGGAAAAGAAAAAAATAAAGGTTCAAAATTTAAATCATCATCGCATTGACATTTTTAACTTAGAAGATGTTGACATACTAGTTTATGACTTCCATTTGACAAAGAAAGGAACTCTTTGCTCCAAGATCAAAGAGATTATAAAAATATTGTTGGAACAAGAAATAGTTGCATTGTTGAGGCCCATTTTGTCACCATTTTTTAGCTAAAAACCTTGTGTATTAATTCATATTTTGTTATCTTTTGGCGTCTTTTGCAGCATATAGATTACCATTCAACTTCAAGTATGATCTTATTTTGGAGTTATTTAAGATTGATTCATTCTTGATTATTTTACTGTTTTAATAAGTAAATTCAATGTTAATTGATGTAATTTCTAACAAATGCATTCATTAATTGCAAAGTATACTTTTTGGGTGATCTTGACACACAAACACACATTCATCTAGATATGTGCATAGCATATCCAGCTCATCATTTAGCTCGCCAAAACAACCGCATGTTGGAACTAATTGATTCTCCAGCATTTAAGTATGGAGTGACATGTAAGTTGCTTGTTGTCCACATGTTGAAGTGTTAGCACGAGCCTTGTTCTGGAAGGTTTCCAGCATACCTCTTTGATTGACATCATGACACTAGTTCACCCTAAATAATGGAAGCCTGTATGCCACCTCATGCCCAATGGAAACCAACTCACGATAAGGGAGGAAAAATGACTGTGTGATGGCATTGGAGCAACAGATTGTAATGATGGTTGAATCATCTCAAAGAGTAGTCGACCACTGAAGGTTCAACTCTCTCTCTTTCTCAAAACTCTATATAAGAACGCTTTTATGCGAAAAGGAAGTTAGTAGCTTTTAGCTCAGCAAGTTTTTATGTAATTCAGACTCTGTAATACTCGTTTATTATTTTTAATGGAAGTTTTGTTACACTGTCTATGATCATGTTTCATTAACGTTTATCAGGTTGTGACTCTCTTTGTTGGGAGGGCCCCCTACCAATCAGAGTTTTATATTTTCATATAGTCTCTGTCATTTCCCTTCTTTGTAATTAGTATAGCTTTGTTCATAGATTGTTTATGTAATTCCATTCTTGTAATCATTTATATTATTTCATATATTTCATTTCAATATTATGATGTTTATATAGTCCATTTTAAGTTAGCAACCGGTTGCATATAGACTAGATTGTAATTCCTTTTAATGCATTTCCACTTCATTTTTTGAGTCAATGTTAATAGAGTAAATTGCTTCAATACTGTAGAATTTAATCATAAGTAGTTTCAATTCCGCTAATTCTTATTATGTTCTGAATTTAAATAATTTCCAATGTCCTTTCAAATTGCAATAGGTAATGATGTTTTCAAATTATGAATTGTATTTGAATTATCTTGTAGAGTAAATGTAGTTGTTAAATAGGTTTAAATTCCTGTATTTACATTCTAATTATTACATGCATGAGGCAGCTAGCCCGACGTCATCCAGATTAATCAGTTTCTCCAAAGTTTTAAGTTTTTTTGTGTACAGACTGTCATACAGACAGTCTATTTGGTCTGTTATACAGACTCCCATTTCAACCTGTTGTCCAGTCTTTCATCCAGTCCTTGGCATATTTTACATAGTTTAAGTTTGTTTTCTTCAGTTCCTTGAATATGTTCTGATTAGAATAGTTAGACAGTGATTACATTTCCTTTTAAGAGTCTTTGATCAAATTATCTAGAGTACTTATTAAGTCTTTATTTCTTTCTACCATATGATTATGTCTTGTAATATTAGCTTGAATTGATTTCATTTCTTTATATGTGATTCAGGCTTAGTTTTATTAATAATTTGGTAGATATGTTGATAGGTTATAAATAGAAGTTGTTCTTTTTAGTTAGATGGTTAATAAATAAGAATTAAGATCATATTCATTAGGTTTTCTATTTGTTTATAAGTTAGGTCCTCTCCTTTGCATTTCTTTTTTGTCTTTTGTTAAGTGCCCATGACATAAAGAACCATGTTTACCATTACTCGCAACTGGACATTTCTTAGTTTGCATATTTTCATAGAGGTAAAGTTAGACTTGATTCCCTTTAGTTTCTATACCTCATTTGAAATCCATTTTGACTCTCCTTCTACCCCTGTCCCAGTCACTGTAAATTATTATCCCCAAAACAACATAGGAGAGTGAAATTAGTCTGAGTTGCCATGTATATCCTTAGTTATACATCCTAGTTGATGTAATTTTGTAAATCCTCCTTTGTACAGTTAGCTTCCAAAGTTGTTTAAAGTAGTAGAATAGATATTAAGGGATAGTTTATTATTATAAGGTTATCTTGTTTTTATTTGCATCCCTCCAATAAGTATGTATAAAGTAGAGTAGTATAACTGGATACTACACTAGTCTAGTCATGTTTTCTAGCTTAATCTTCTTAACCGTTGAATTCTTAGGAGTCTCACTCTGTTTGTTATTTTGAAAGAAATTTTAATTTGTGTTTGTTAAAATATTTCCATGACATATTAGGAATCATTCTTCCTTCACATATATTTTGTAGCAACTCCAAGCTAACAAACCCTGGTCGATAATTAAATATTAGGTAAACTATTCAAGACAATCTTTTTCCCAACATTTTGGTGCCGTTGCGGGGGATTTGTTTTGTAGGGTAGAATAGGTAGGAATATTTTTTAGTAATAGGCTGGTGGTGAGGGAGCAATAAGACAAGAAGTAAGACCATGCGCATCTATTATAACAGGTTCCCCCAAATCTAGCAGTAGCAGTAGTCTAGGTTTTCCTTTAGTTTAGTTTTTCATGAATAGAGTCTAGGTAGATAAGGATATATAGGTTTCCTTTACATTACACAAAAAGGGGGAGGGTAAATGGTAAGATGCAAAGATGACTTCACTATGGAATTTCTACTTCAGTGGGTCGCCCCAAAGCCCTGTTGTTCCTTTCATACAAGTGTGTTTACTTTGCGCAAAGGTTGATTCCTATTAAGTGTGTTTAGAGTAGATAGTAAAATTTCTTTTAAATTTTAAATTAACTATTACAGGGACATAACTCCCCCCACCATTCACTTAGTGGAAAGATACCAAAATACACCTATAGGAAGTCATCTTCCTGGAGACCTAAGGAGACTCTCTTAAGAGGTCTTATCAGGGAAGTCATGGATGATACTTCGATAGGAAAATTTGAGAATATCATTCTTGAAAAAATAATTAGGGATCAGTTATTAAAAACCTCTAAGAATCCCAATACAAATTCTTCTCTAGTAGGAGACCCGAACTTTGTTTACTTTGTTGACCCTGTCCAAGTAAAAGCACTCCTCAACAACTCTTTAATTTCATAAATTAAAACATTTGAAGTAGAGTATAATTCTCCTATAGGGTCCAATCGGAGCATGGTCAATGGGAGGAAGATCTACCCTGAAAAATAATACTGGGACACCTCAGTATCACCTCAGAAAAAGCCTCCTTTCAGTAACCCAAATCACACAATGAAAAAGAAAGAAGAGTCATAAGCAAGGACCATCTTCTGTTCAAAATCTAAAGCTAAACATCTCCCACAAGAATGTCCATTCAAAATTTCCACATGTCATATTTGTATAGGACATCATATTTTGCCTCAAGGGACCAGGGTGAACCTTGCTATAATAGAAGCTGATCCTCCCTCCCTGAACACTCTTCCTCCTTTACCTAATCCTTAAAATTTACCTTGGGTTGTCATCATTTGTATATATATGTAGATATGTTTTTCGAATAAACAAGAGTCATGTCTAATTCTACGATACTCTTCTTCTATGTTTTTAAAATAAAACCAATCATCTAATAAATGGTTTTGAAAATTTAATTATAGGTGGGTCTTTTCTATAAGATACTATCTGAAAAAGAAAAGTGCTCTAAAAACACTAGCTGTGATTCTGAAATTTGATTCTCAAACCATTTATTTTAATGATTTTGTTATCTCTTATATATGATGGTTTGATTCAGATATGTACATTCTTGATTACTTTAAGCAAGTGCTCAACATAATTATTTCAATTATAATGTTCTTTAATATTTTTAATACCTAGAGATTACTAGTACATCTACACTTGTTATCAAAACTTGACCCTTAAAATATTTTTGAGAACACTCTAGGATAAGTGGAATTTCCGCTAATGAGGAATGTTATCTTTTATAAAGAAAATGGACTAAAAGGCCCAAAAACACGTTTGAGTTATTCTCTTTTGACATGATCTATGATTAAGGCCATTTTATGAAAAACTTTACTCATGTGTTTAACAGGTCTTAGCACACTCTAGTACCAATCGACTTCCTATCTTTATACAAGGAAAACCCATCAGGGTATTGAACAGGCCTGCTAGTAGTGGGTCAATGCTAAGTAACAATCTAGTAATAAATAAATTCGATAAATGCAAGTAAACCCATCGGGGTACTGAGCATGCTTGCTAGCAGTGGGGCTATGCTTGCATGGTACCAAGATAAACCCACCGGGGTACTGAACAAGCTCGCGGGCAGCAGGGAAATATCAGGTAAAAGAGCTCTGGTTAATGCACCTCTAGGCACATGCATTAACAATAAAATATTTTTAGGCCTATTGTTTTTTATGTCAATAAAGAATCACTGTAAGATGGACTTGGATCTGATAATCTGAATTCAATCAATAACTAGGATCTGTTTATCCTAGTAATGGGACCCATAGTAGTAGATTCTTACAAATTCGACGGTAAGCTCAAAATGTTTTTTTAGGTGGAAAGATATCTGTACAACAAGGCAAGGATGACTAGTTTTCCCTATGACCCTTCCATTATTTCCTCATTACATGGTAAATAATGAATTTGCATATTTGAGCACTATGTTTATATGTATATATCTGAATCCTTCCGTGCATGTGTTAATTTTCCTTTCTTTTACCTACCTATAACAGCATGACTGGACTTTCTTATCTTATTTTGGAAACTACTGAATTTTCTTGTATGGTTTGCAGACATGCCATATCTTTGGTTTGGGGGGGAGTATCAGACTATTTGTCCTTTTATAAAAATGATGATTTATTTCTCTAAAAATCATGGAAGTACAATTAAAAGGATAAAAGTAATTGTTTTATGTGATCTCCTTATAGGTTTGAATCTTAGAAAAATCTATGATTAAAAGTAGTCTGATTTGATCAAGAAAAACTTATTTTCTTACAGGAAATTTATATGAAGGATCATATGAAGGGTTGAATAACAACATGAATGAAAAGCCAAATGATGTTCTGAATATGCACGATGATATTTTTCTTATGATTAAAGTTAGCTTAATTTTTAACTTGGCTGATTCATATTATCATTATTAAAAAATCATATCCATAAGGGTACTTTTACTAAATTTCGACCCATGACTTGGTACGATATCGATCTAATATGATTTTGTTTTATCCTCATATAGGATTGAAAATACCTTAGGGTACTTTCTAATCATTACTCTGCTGTCATCGCCTCATCTCATTTTTCATTCGCATGTATAAATTGTTAAACGTCTTTCATTCGTACGCATAAGCTGTTAGATAATCGATCTTCTCATTAAAATTAGGATTATGGTAATGAGCATGGTCATATGTTTGAATTAAGTTTAATGTTCAACCTGTCCAAAGTTTACTTTGGATAGGTTTGAACCAACTAAAACCTTATGAACTCGTTAGAAGATGCATTTTAACGGCACATGTTTTAAGAGTTGTCATAATGGCATGGTCATCCAAAATACGTCAAGCTGGTTGCACGATCATTTGATCGACAGAATGTGGCATGCTTTAAATCAATATGATGCAAATCCTTTCCATTGTTTTTGTATGACTGTTACTACTTATTGAAGCCCCAACTGTGTATGTGGTTGATTAGGGTGTTCAAGGCTTATAGCACATGGAGAAAATCCAGCCAAAGGCTTCAAACAATCCCATACAGGTATTGTTCTATCCTCAAGCTTTTTGGTATGGTAATCCCCCACGGATACTTATGTAGCCTCCACTGGATAATGTATGGATTTAATCCACAAGTGGACCTATTTTCCAGGATGGAAAACAAAGAGTTGAGAAACAAAAAAGAAAACTTAAACCTAGCTAGGAAGAAGAAACTAATCTAGATCTATACTACTTCAAAAGGTGTTGGATCACTAACAAGTTGTCTTGAGCTGTGTAAAGAATAGACAATTCATCATATTAACAATAATGTAAATAGAATGAGACTTTGCTTACTGATAACCTGCAAGTGCTCAAGTTATTTTAAAAACCAACTTATAAGCTATAAAACTCTTATTGCTGAAACATTTGTAGAAATAGATAAAGACAGTTCATAAAAGAAATTTCATGAAGTTTTATCAATGTATTAATAATTAACAGAGATAAGTCAAAGTTAAGTAAACACATTAATCAATTGCAAATGAACCACAGTACTATCTGAACATTTGGATTAAGGAAACTGAAACTGTTAAAGAAATTTAATAGATCAAGTACAAAAGATAATAATTGCAACACTGTATTATATTCAGTATTTTGTGTAACAAATTACATAAAATACCTTAGCCAAAGATGGAGTGTTGTTCGATCCCTTGTATCAGTCTCCCTTCCAAAAGCCAAAAGTTCAAGTGCCCTTGATACATTGGAGATCATTTACTTAAATAATTATTACAAACAATAGAATTCCCCCTAAAGGAGATCCAGAAACTAAACAAGGATAATATCCTAGGAAATCTTTCCAGACTCTCCAAATTTGCAGAAACTCCTCGATATTAGGATAAGTAGACGATTCTATGCCTAATTGAGCATTACATTTATAATCTTCGACCTCATTCTTAGCCAACTTATGCCAAATTCAGATGTAGGCATGGATCTTGCTTTGCACTGCTAATGGTTGCTAGATTAACTGCTCCATATCATGTATGTTGATGTGATCCAATTCCTTGATTTTATCGTCCTGGTCATCCCTGCGTTTCTCAACCTGCTCGATCATCAATCCAGGTGGACATGCCTTCTAGAGGTTTTTACTCCTAGTAATTCTAAGTGTTTTGGATGTCGCCATGTGTCATTTGTTTTAATATCTTTACCAGAAGTTAAAACTGAATTATATAGTAAGTACAGTAATCAATTCAAGATGCGAGACAATAATATGGTAGCCAACCTGAAATTGCAGTAGTCACTATTAGAGTCACATGGTAAAATATGGAAGTAAAACTCACATTGCATAGTGAATTACAACAATAAAAAAATGAAAAATGGTAAGTGAAAACTATCATATTTATAATTCCTGAGAAGTAATACAGACTATCATATGAGGGTAAAAAGAAAAGAACAGTCAGGATCAACTCTGCAGGATGCATGATAAAAAAAAATTGCAAATTTATTAATTTTTCCACAACCCGCATTCCACAACTTGCGGGTACGCAAAATAGCAAAAAATTATTCAATTGGCTCCACACCCCACATTCTACATCTTGCGGGAGGAGTGATGCAGAAATATGCACACCAAAATGAAAACGAATGATGACCCCACAACTCGAACTTCACAAGTTGTAGGATGTGGGTTGATTGAAACAAGCACACATAAAATTTCTCCGAATCCCACCTTTGCGGGATGTGGGTTGCAGGTTTAAAAATGAAATGTAAAAAATAATAGGTTTCCCACATTCTGCAACTTGCTAGTTGCAGGATGCGGGATGGAAAATGATCCAAACAAAAACCCAATCTTAATGCGTTAAAAACAAAGAAATTAAACATGGACTTTTGGAAATTTGGCTAAGTTAATGTATCCCAAGAGTCAAGAAATAAAAATATTTAGGAAACCCTTTAAGATTATGAAGAGTATTACCAAGTAATATTCATATATGTAATTAGGCTCCCATGTCAAAATGACATGGGATCTATTGTACCTACAACACTACTATAGAATCCTATCACCACCTTTTCCCCACATTTCTCATAGAGCCCTGTTTTCATCACCTTGGCTTCACCATGCCAAATCGATTCGAATGAGAAAGTTACCAAGATCTATTCTAAATACCTGAATTTAGAGACTGCCATGAAATATTTTTTCACGTAGGATGGAACCCTTTTCTCCATCAGCTACAGGGATTTGACAAGGAAATCTCATTACTATTCATAATATGCTTTGATGGGAGAGAATCAAGGGTCGGCCATTTAGTTTTTTAGGTCACTAAGGAGTCGATTTCCCGCGCCACTAAGCTTCCCTGAGAGGGTGAACATTGGCACAAACATTGGGTTGTCCCAAGAGCATTGCACAATTTTGCATTGAAACCTGAATGTCGTCATGTATCAGGAAGAAAAGGCTACCATCACAGTTGGATCAAATTGGAATATCTCAATCCATTGACAGTCATTATCCACCTAGTTACTTGCAAAGGTAAGTTTAGTGTTTTCAAATCCTGTCATTTGCATCTATTGGCTCACTTTATGGATCTGAAATACCTGAATTTCCCATTTTTCTTTCTGTAAAGTCTTGAAAAAATGTTGAATTTGGTTCAGAAGAACACCGTCCATCCCAAAAGTAGCATATACCACCATAGCATAAGAAAAATTCTCAGCCTCGATCAGCTCAAGCAGTGAAACCAGACATGGGATACTTTTGTTTTCAAGGTCCTTAACCCTCATCTAAACATTTGCAAGTGTCCCCAATATCCTCATGGAGAAGATTCTAGTCCATCTCCATCAATAGGGAATAAAAACCCTAATATAGTTCATCTGTATGATGATGTATTAGAGGCAAGCCCATCTACATGATCTTCCCCTGTTGTTCCTGCTGAATTCATACCTCTATTATGATCCTGTACTAAGAAACAGACGATGGAGTTTGCACAGACTAGTTGTCAACCCCGTGTCTAGCCTTTGGTACAGTCATGTGTCCATCCCGACATACAGAAAAGACCATTTGGATAGTTTGACTGAAACACATATGCCTGACCCAGATTCCTCTTTATACACGTTGGCTAACCTTTCAGTCTATTTGTTGAATGACGCTGCTCATGAAGGTTTTTCTACACTTGATGAAGATTTAAACCCTGATATTCAAGTTCTAGATGTCGATGTTGAACTACTGACCAAACAAAAGAACCCTCCATGGGATTGCAACTAGTCCCCGGAACCATGTGAAGCACCGCAGCCAACAATAGATCAGCTAACCTCTGAGTTGACATAGTCAACGAAGCAGAATGAAACATATGTCAAGTTAATCTCATAGTGTCGAGAAGAAAACAAAGCGTTATGGTTACAGATTAAGACTATGGAGGACCTCCACAAGACCATCAATACATCATAAAGGGATCAGCAAGCAAGGCGTTCCCTTTTGAAGGAACAGGCCAAGAAGCTAAAGTATGAGCCACTTGCTTCATCAACAAGGTCGAAGGCAGCTGCTAGCGCAGCTCTCCCTTCTTCCCAGTGATATCTATTACTTTGTACCAATGGGACCTGGCATCCTTTTTGTTTTGGGGTATGTTGAGCCACATTTTGTCACCATTTTTGAGCTAAAAACCTTATGTATTAATGCATTTTTTTAATCTTTTGGCGTCTTTTCAATCCTACAGATTATCATTCAGCTTCAGATATGATCTTATTTTGGATTTATTTAAGATTGATTCATTCTTGATTATTTTACTATTTTACTGAGTAAATTCAATGTTAATTGATGTAATTGCTAACAAATGCATTCGTTAATTGCAGAGCATACTTTTTGGATGAGCTTGACACACATACATACATTCGGCTAGATATGCGCATAGCATATCCAACTCGTCATTTAGCTCACCAAAACAACCACGCGTTGGAACTAAATTATTCTCCAGCATTTAAGTATGAAGCGAGCTATAAACAGCTTGTTGTCCACATGTCGAAGTGTTAGCACGAGCCTTGGTCTAGAAGATTACCAACATACCTCTCTAATTGACATCACGACACTAGTTCACGGTAAATAAGGGAAGCCTGTACGCCACCTCATGGCCGATGGAAACCAACTAACGATAAGGGAGGAAAAATGACTGTGTGATGGCATTAGAGCAATGGATTGTAATGATTGTTGACTCATCTCAAAGAGAAGTCGACCATTGAAGGTTCGACTCACTCGCTTTCTCAAAACTCTATATAAGAATGCTTGTATGCGAAAAGTAAGTTAGTAGTTTTTAGCTAAGCAAGTTTTTATGTAATTCAGACTCTATAATACTCATTTATTATTTTTAATGGAAGCTCTGTTACATTGTCTACGATCATGTTTCATTAACGTTTAGCAGGCTGTGACTCTGTTTACTGGGAGGGCCCCCCGACAATCATAGTTTTATATTTTCGTATAGTCTTTGTCATTTCCCTTCTTTGTAATTAGTATAGCTTTGTTCATAGATTGTTTATGTAATTCCATTCTTGTAATCATTTATATTATTTATGGCTATATCCTTAGTTATATATCCTAGTTGATGTAATTTTGTAAATCCTCCTTGGTATAGTTAGCTTTCAAAGTTGTTTAAAGTAGTAGAATATATCTTAAGGGATAGTTTATTATTATAAGGTTACATTGTTTTTATTTGCATCCCTCCAATAAGTATGTATAAAGTAGAGTAGTATAACTAGATACTACACTAGTCTAGTCCTCTGTCCTAGCTTAATCTTCTTAACCATTGAATTCTTAGGAGTCTGAATCCATTTCTTATTTTGAAAGATCTTTTGATATGTGTTTGTTAAAATATTGCCACGACATCTTAGGAATCCTTTTGCCTTCGCATATATTTTGTAGCAACTCCAAGCTTACAAACCCCGATCGATAATTAAATATTAGGTAAACTATTCAAGAAGAGTTGAGTAGTCTGTTGTGTTGTTTTATTCTTCTTACATGGTATGAGTATAGCCATATTGGAAAATATTAGTGTTTCTGCACATGTTCAGAGAAGATTTGAGTAGTCTGTTGTGTTGTTGTATTCTTATTACATGGTGTGAGTATAGCCATCTTGGAAAATATCTTGACTATTTCTAGTATTGTGTCATGTTGATGTTTGGTAGTAGGATATCCTGTCAAGTATTCCATAGAAATAGATTCCCATGTTTGACTAGGAACCGGAAGGGGTGTGTACAGTCCTTGTCCTCGATTCAGAGGTTTAGAAATGGCACAACCATGCACGATTGAATGTACTTGTTGACGTCATATTTAAGTGAAGGCCAGAAGAAATACTTTTGGAGGATAAAAAGTGTTTTGGAGACTCCAAAATGTCCTGCAGTATTGATATAGTGCGCGTCCCAAATAATATTCTATCGGTGCTCACCTGTTGGTACACAAAGCTGTCCAATCTTGTATAGAAAGTAGTCGACAGTCAACAACTTGTCGATCTGAAGCTATCGATAGATTATAGAAAAATCATAGTCTACCAAGTACAATTTTAGCCAAGTAGTGGTTTCATAACCTTGCATACTCATCATTTTAGATAGTAGAGTAATGGGTGGTCTCCTGAGACAATCGGCTGTGGCATTGGATTTTCCTTTTCGATACTTAATCACCAACTTAAATTGTTGTAGTTAATTAATCAACTTGAGTTTTTGGGTTGTCTATAGTTTTGACTGATTCAGAGCGAACTGCAAAGGCTTACGATCAATGAGGATGACCGTTTCCATGCCAAGAATGTAGTGTCTCCATTTCTAAAGAGCTTGCATAATCGCATACAATTACTTTTCGTACGTCAAGTACATTCTAACTGTTTTACTGAAATTCTTGGAATGAAACGCGACTGGGTGACCTGACTGAGTGATCACTGCACCGAGGGAATAGTTTGATGCATATGTCTCAATCTCAAAGGGCTGTTGCAAATCATGTAACACAAGTACTGGTGCAGTACAAAGCTTGTTTTTGATTTGTTCAAAATTTTGTTGTTGTGTCGGTGTCCATTTGAAGGAGGTTTTCCCAATTCCTTTCATCAACTAATTCAAAGGCCATGCGATGTGGTTGAATCCAAGTAAGAATTGTTGATAGAAATTTTCCAAACTAAGAAAATGTCTTAGTTCATGAATGTTTTGAGGAATGGGCCAGTATTTGAGGATTTGTACTTATTCTAGGTCAACATGAATGCCAGTAGAGTCAATTACATACCCCATATACTTGATGCTGGTCATTGCAAATGAGCATTTGTCCATGTTCAGATATAGTCGATGGTGTTGGGGAGTGTCAAAAACTTGCTGAAGTTGTTTGACATGTTCTTCCCATGATCGATTAAAAATCAAGATATCATAGAGATATAAAATGACACATTTACCAATGAAATCTTGTAGAAGGTCATCCATATATCTCATGAAGGTTGCAGGTGCATTGGTTAAACCGAAAGGCATGAATAACCATTCAAACAATCCTTCCTTGGTTTTGAAATTCATTTTCCATACATCGATGGAATAGATTAGAATCTGGTGGTATCCCGACTTGGGGTCAAGTTTCGTAAAGAACTTAACACCTTTCAGACTGTCAACGAGTTCATTAATACGTGTAAGAGGGTATCTGTTCTTCACTGAAATTTTGTTGGGAGCCTAATATTCGATGCACATGTGCCAAGACCCATCTTTCTTTGGAACTAAGACAACTATACTTCCACGAGGATAGGCGTTGGGGAGGATATGACCCTTGTCGATCAAATCCTGGATTTGTCTGTGAATCTCTTCATTTTTTAGAATCGATATTCTGTAAATAGATGCATTAGGCAATGAAGAACTAGGAACAAGTTCAATGGATTGTTTTACCTGATAGTGCAGAGGTACTCCGTTTGGTTCTTGAAATATGTTCTTGTATTCCTCAAGAATGTTATCGATATGTTGTTGCTGTCGAGAGCTGCGTTGATCGATGAGTCAACTTGTTTTTGTAGTATTTTTGGAATGTTGAGGCTTGATCATGATTAATGTGAAATTTTGAGAATGATTGATAAGCTTCTTTGTTTGTTTGGAAAATATCATAGAAACTGTTGATGTGGGTTGTCTCTCTAGTATGACATACCATTCATTTCATATTTTTACAATCAACTTCTGAGGCCATGAATGATATGTACAGTGTCAATCCCATAGGTAGTGTTTACCGAATAGGATGTCAACTACGTAAAGAAGTGCCACATCACAAAGTACTTCATCTTCAAAAGCATTAATGAAGTAGGAGAGTTGACATTGGCATGTGATCCTTAGTTCCTTCCCATCCTTCATCCAACTGATATTGTAAGGCTGATGATCTGGATTGGTGAAAATACCTAATATATTCACAAGATCATTAGAGATGAAGTTCTTATGGCTACCATTTTCCAAAATAAGATGTAATGGATTGTTCTGAACCCATATCCGTGCATGGAATAGGCACTCTCATTCCTCCTCATCGACAATGGTCAAGGCTATCAGAGTGGTCGAGGTCAAATCCAAGAGGGTTGATGCATCTGGGTCAGATTCTACTATGGTTTTGTCTGACAAGTCAAATGTCGACAATTTTTCCAAAAATGTATTATGAGATTTTCATTCTGATGTATCATGCTATGATGAAATGTCATAATCACATCATTTCCTGGTAGGTTTATGTTTCTTGTGATCCCTCTTATATTTATGAAAGTTCTTCTTTTGATGATCAAGATTTGACGGTGTTTGCTCATAAGGATTCTTGAACTTCTCGAAGTCAGCCGGTGATTTCTTATTGGATGTTCGACCTGTTGGCTTGTTTGTGAAACATATTTTTCATTTTTGTTTAGATTCAATATTGTTGGTGTAATGAAATGCATATGCAAGTGTACCGACTATAAAAAAATCCATCTCTTGCTCAATGTATGGGGATAAACCGCTGACGTACTTCAAAAAAAAATATCTTCTTCTTGGATGCCAAGTCTAGCCATGAGTCTATAGAACTCATTGGTGTAACTCTGTATGGACTGGTCGTTCCACTGCCTTAGCTACTATAACTTCTTGTACTGTTGTTCAAGTTACTTGGGTGGATATAACTCCTTTTGGATACATTCGACAAATTTTACCCATGTGTCAATGGGGTCTTCTTCTTTTTCCATATTTGTCGATAGATTCTCCCACCAGGAGTGTACGGTGGTTTACATCTTTAAGGATCCAATGGTGATATTTTCTTCTTCATAGAGTTGATTTACCACATAGTGATATTCTAGTTGTTGTACCCAATTGTCGATGAATTCCACGTCAATATGTCCTTCAAGGTTTGGTATGTCCAAATTCATTTGTACTTTGAAGGGGATGATTTTATCAAAGTGGTATCACATAGAGGATTCCACAAATTTTGCAATGACTCTCATGATTATCTCACTATACTAGGCAAACATTTTGATTCGCTGGCGAGCCAGTGCTTTTTGTATGAGTTTCTATGTCTCGTCAGTTGCATGTCTATTGTCTGCTTCTTCGACCATCTTTTCTGATGTCGAAGGAAGCATCTTCTTATGTTGTTGGGATTGCGAGCATGTTTGAACATGCATAAGTTAAGTAAATTTGATGGAAGTGCTTATGGAACTTAAAATCTGAACGAAATCTTACTCTAATACCAATGATCCAGGTCGTTCCCAAGTGCATGTTGGGGACAACAGTCGAATGAATGAGTCAAGTTCTATTATGGCAGAAGCATATAAAAGAGAACAACAAAGCAGGAAACACACTAGGTCAATAAGATATATACACATAGACAATATGCAAGAATTCGAACCAATTTATTACTTCTGCTCCATGAAAGATGGAGGAATCCAATGATGATAAAAAATATGTCTATATTACATAATGTACATGCTTATGTAGGATGTTGAGATGTTTGGGAGACTACTCGCTACCTTTAGTTACAAGAAGTTATAATGGTTAGAGTTTCAACTGTCGTACAGCATGTTGTTCTTCTATATTTGAGGCGGACCTGTTGAGGGAAAACCTATCGAATGCGAACTTTTCGGCTGAGCATGTCAAGGCAAACCTATCGAAGGTGAACACGTCGTCTTCCAAGGAGAACCTGTTGAAGGAGAACCCGTCAGCTACTGGTTGGATCAGCCTCCATTAAATGGTTTTATTTTTTTTCCAACATGTTTAGCACACACTCCAATTCGATAAACTATTGACTGTAGAGAAACATTATTAATAAAAAAATGCAGAAGGATAAGAAAACGCATAGATTCCACCTGAAAATCAAAATGCAAAACTAGGATGATTGCATTACCTGCTAGAAATCATCATATTCATCTGTGCAAGATTCAAGAATAAATGGAAAAAAATGTGTCATAATACCTATCCCAAAAACAATATAAAATTAGTGATTATTCTACATAAGAAACAAAATAACTAATTCATATGATAACAAAAGAATTAAACCATTAGAATTAAACAAAATTAATTAACAGTAAATTAGAATTAAACCATTCAAGATAACCTGCAAGTGCTCAAGTTATTTTAAAAACCAACTTATAAGCTATAAAACTCTTATTGCTGAAACATTTGTAGAAATAGATAAAGACAGTTCATAAAAGAAATTTCATGAAGTTTTATCAATGTATTAATAATTAACAGAGATAAGTCAAAGTTAAATAAACACATTGATCAATTGCAAATGAACCACAGTACTATCTGAACATTTGGATTAAGGAAACTGAAACTGTTAAAGAAATTTAATAGATCAAGTACAAAAGATAATAATTGCAACACTGTATTATATTCAGTATTTTGTGTAACAAATTACATAAAAGACCTTATCCAAAGCTGGAGTGTTGTTCGATCCCTTGTATTAGTCTCCCTTCCAAAAGTCAAAAGTTCAAGTGCCCTTGATACATTGGAGATCATTTACTTAAATAATTATTACAAACAATAGAATTCCCCCTAAAGGAGATCCAGAAACTAAACAAGGCTAATATCCTAGGAAATCTTTCCAGACTCTCCAAATTTACAGAAACTCCTCGATATTAGGATAAGTAGACGATTCTATGCCTAATTGAGCATTACATTTATAATCTTCGACCTCATTCTTAGCCAACTTATACCAAATTCAGATGTAGGCATGGATCTTGCTTTGCACTGCTAATGGTTGCTGGATTAACTGTTCCATATCATGTATGTTGATGTGATCCAATTCCTTGATTTTCTCGTCCTGGTCATCCCTGCGTTTCTCAACCTGCTCGATCATCAATCCAGGTAGACATGCCTTCTAGAGGTTTTTACTCCTAGTAATTCTAAGTGTTTTGGATGTCTCCATGTGTCATTTGTTTTAATATCTTTACCAGAAGTTAAAACTGAATTATATAGTAAGTACAGTAATCAATTCAAGATGCGAGACAATAATATGGTAACCAACCTGAAATTGCAGTAGTCACTATTAGAGTCACATGGTAAAATATGGAAGTAAAACTCACATTGCATAGCGAATTACAACAATAAAAAAAATGAAAAATGGTAAATGAAAACTATCATATTTATAATTCCTGAGAAGTAATACAGACTATCATATGAGGGTAAAAATAAAAGAACAGTCAGGATCAGCTCTGCGGGATGCATGATCAAAAAAAAATTGCAAATTTATTAATTGTTCCACAACCCGCATTCCACAACTTGCGGGTACGCAAAATAGCAAAAAATTATTCAATTGGCTCCACACCCCACATTCTACATCTTGCGGGAGGAGCGATGCGGAAATACGCACACCAAAATGAAAACGAATGATGACCCCACAACTCGAACTTCACAAGTTGTAGGATGTGGGTTGATTGAAACAAACACACATAAAATTTCTCCAAATCCCGCCTTTGCGGGATGTGGGTTGCAGGTTTAAAAATGAAATGTAAAAAATAATAGGTTTCCCACATTCTGCAACTTGCGGGTTGCAGGATGCGGGATGGAAAATGATCCAAACAAAAACCCAATCTTAATGCGTTAAAAACAAAGAAATTAAAAATGGACTTTTGGAAATTTGGCTAAGTTAATGTATCCCAAGAGTCAAGAAATAAAAATATTTAGGAAACCCTTTAAGATTATGACGAGTATTACCAAGTAATATTCATATATGTAATTAGGCTCCCATGTCAAAATGACATGGGATCTGTTGTACCTACAACACTACTATATAATCCTATCACCACCTTTTCCGCACATTTCTCATAGAGCCCTGTTTTCATCACCTTGGCTTCACCATGCCAAATCGATTCGAATGAGAAAGTTACCAAGATCTATTCTAAATACCTGAATTTAGAGACTGTTATGAAATATTTTTTCACGCAGGATGGAACCCTTTTCTCCATCAACTACAGGGATTTGACAAGGAAATCTCATTACTATTCATAATATGCTTTGATGGGAGAGAATCAAGGGTCGGCCATTTAGTTTTTTCGGTCACTGAGAAGTCGATTTCCCGCGCCACTAGGCTTCCCCGAGAGGGGGAACATTGGCACAAAAATTGGGTTGTCCCAAGAGCATTGCACAATTTTGCATTGAAATCTGAATGTCATCATGTATCAGGAAGCAAAGGCTACCATCACAGTTGCATCAAATTGGAATATCTCAATCCATTGACAGTCATTATCCACCTAGTTACTTGTAAAGGTAAGTTTAGTGTTTTCAAATCCTGTCATTTGCATCTATTGGCTCACTTTATGGATCTGAAATACCTAAATTTCCCATTTTTCTTTCTGGAAAGTCTTGAAAAAATGTTGAATTTGGTTCGGAAGAACACTGTCCATCCCAAAAGTAGCATATACCACCATAGCATAAGAAATATTCTCAGCCTCGATCAGCTCAAGCAGTGAAACTAGACATGGGATACTTTTGTTTTCAAGGTCCTTAACCCTCATCTAAACATTTGCAAGTGTCCCCGATATCCTCATGGAGAAGAGTCTAGTCCATCTCCATCAATAGGGAATAAAAACCCTAATATAGTTCATCTATATGATGATGTATCAGAGGCAATCCCATCTACATGATCTTCCCCTGTTGTTCCTGCTAAATTCATACCTCTATTATGACCTTGTGCTAAGAAACATACGATGGAGTTTGCGCAGACTAGTTGTCAACCCCGTGTCTAGCCTTTGGTACAGTCATGTGTCCATCCTGACATACAGAAAGACCATCTGGATAGTTTGACTGAAACACATATGCCTGACCTAGATTCATCTTTATACACGTTGGCTAACCTTTCAGTCTATTTGTTGAATGACGCTGCTCATGAAGGTTTTTCTACACTTGCTGAAGATTTAAACCTTGATATTCAAGTTCTAGATGTCGATGTTGAACTGCTAACCAAACAACAGAACCCTCCATGGGATTGCAACCAGTCCCCGGAACCATGTGAAGCACCGCAGCCAACAATAGACCAGCTAACCTCTGATTTGACATAGTCAACGAAGCAGAATGAAACATATGTCAAGTTAATCTCATAGCGTCGAGAATAAAACAAAGCGTTATGGTTACAGATTAAGACTATGGAGGACCTCCACAAGACCATCAGTACATCATAAAGGGATCGGCAAGCAAGAAGTGCCCTTTTGAAGGAACAGGCCAAGAAGTTGAAGTATAAGCCACTTGCTTCATCAACAAGGTCGAAGGTAGCTGCTAGCACAGCTCTCCCTTCTTCCCAGTGATATCTATTACTTTGTACCAATGGGACCTGGCATCCTTTTTGTTTTGGGGTATGTTGAGCCACATTTTGTCACCATTTTTGAGCTAAAAACCTTATGTATTAATGCATTTTTATTATTATCTTTTGGCGTCTTTTCCATCCTACGGATTACCATTCAGCTTCAGGTATGATCTTATTTTGGATTTATTTAAGATTGATTCATTCTTGATTATTTTACTATTTTACTGAGTAAATTCAATGTTAATTGATTTAATTGCTAACAAATGCATTCGTTAATTGCAGAGCATACTTTTTGGGTGAGCTTGACACACATACATACATTCGGCTAGATATGCGCATAGCATATCCAACTCGTCATTTAGCTCACCAAAACAACCACGCGTTGGAACTAAATGATTCTCCAGCATTTAAGTATGAAGCGACCTATAAATAGCTTGTTGTCCACATGTCGAAGTGTTAGCACGAGCCTTGGTCTGGAAGATTACCAACATACCTCTCTAATTGACATCACGACACTAGTTCACGGTAAAGAAGGGAGGCATGTACGCCACCTCATGGCCAATGGAAACCAACTCGCGATAAGGGAGGAAAAATGACTGTGTGATGGCATTAGAGCAATGGATTGTAATGATTGTTGACTCATCTCAAAGAGAATTCGACCATTGAAGGTTCGACTCACTCGCTTTCTCAAAACTCTATATAAGAATGCTTGTATGCGAAAAGTAAGTTAGTATTTTTTAGCTAAGCAAGTTTTTATATAATTCAGACTCTATAATACTCATTTATTATTTTTAATGGAAGCTCTGTTACATTGTCTATGATCATGTTTCATTAACATTTAGCAGGCTGTGACTCTGTTTGCTGGGAGGGCCCCCGACAATCATAGTTTTATATTTTCGTATAGTCTTTGTCATTTCCCTTCTTTGTAATTAGTATAGCTTTGTTCATAGATTGTTTATGTAATTCCATTCTTGTAATCATTTATATTATTTATGGCTATATCCTTAGTTATATATCCTAGTTGATGTAATTTTGTAAATCCTCCTTGGTATAGTTAGCTTTCAAAGTTGTTTAAAGTAGTAGAATATATCTTAAGGGATAGTTTATTATTATAAGGTTACATTGTTTTTATTTGCATCCCTCCAATAAGTATGTATAAAGTAGAGTAGTATAACTAGATACTACACTAGTCTAGTCCTCTGTCCTAGCTTAATATTCTTAACCATTGAATTCTTAGGAGTCTGAATCCATTTCTTATTTTGAAAGATCTTTTGATATGTGTTTGTTAAAATATTGCCATGACATCTTAGGAATCCTTTTGCCTTCGCATATATTTTGTAGCAACTCCAAGCTTACAAACCCCGGTGGATAATTAAATATTAGGTAAACTATTCAAGAAGAGTTGAGTAGTCTGTTGTGTTGTTTTATTCTTCTTACATGGTATGAGTATAGCCATATTGGAAAATATTAGTGTTTCTGCACATGTTCAGAGAAGATTTGAGTAGTCTGTTGTGTTGTTGTATTCTTATTACATGGTGTGAGTATAGCCATCTTGGAAAATATCTTGACTACTTCTAGTATTGTGTCATGTTGATGTTTGGTAGTAGGATATCCTGTCAAGTGTAGAAGTGCCACATCACAAAGTACTTCATCTTCAAAAGGATTAATGAAGTAGGAGAGTCGACATTGGCATGTGATCCTTAGTTCCTTCCCATCCTTCATCCAACTGATATTCTAAGGCTGATGATCTGGATTGGTGAAAATACCTAATATATTCACAAGATCTTCAGAGATGAAGTTCTTATGGCTACCATTTTCCAAAATAAGATGTAATGGATTGTTCTGAACCCATATCCGTGCATGGAATAGGCACTCTCATTCCTCCTCATCGACAATGGTCAAGGCTATCAGAGTGGTCGAGGTTAAAGCCAAGATGGTTGATGCATCTGGGTCAGATTCTACTATGGTTCTGTCTGACAAGTCAAATGTCGACAATTTTTCCAAAAATGTATTATGAGATTTTCATTATGACGTATCATGCTATGATGAAATGTCATAATCACATCATTTCCTGGTAGGTTTATGTTTCTTGTGATCCCTCTTATATTTATGAAAGTTCTTCTTTTGATGATCAAGATTTGACGGTGTTTGCTCATAAGGATTCTTGAACTTCTCGAAGTCAACCGGTGATTTCTTATTGGATGTTTGACCTGTTGGCTTGTTTGTGAAACATATTTTTCAATTTTGTTTAGATTCAATATTGTTGGTGTAATGAAATGCATATGCAAGTGTACTGACTATAAAAAAATCCATCTCTTGCTCAATGTATGGGGATAAACCGCTGACGTACTTCAAAAAAAAAATTATCTTCTTCTTGGATGCCAAGTCTAGACATGAGTCTATAGAACTCGTTGGTGTAACTCTGTATGGACTGGTCGTTCCACTTCCTTAGCTACTACAACTTCTTGTACTGTTGTTCAAGGTACTTGGGTGGATATAACTCCTTTTGGATACATTCGACAAATTTTACCCTTGTGTCGATGGGGTCTTCTTCTTTTTCCATATTTGTCGATAGATTCTCCCACCAGGAGTGTACGGTGGTTTACATATTTAAGGATACAATGGTGATATTTTCTTCTTCAGAGAGTTGATTTACCACATAGTGATATTCTAGTTGTTGTACCCAATTGTCGACGGATTCCACGTCAATATGTCCTTCAAGGTTTGGTATGTCCAAATTCATTTGTACTTTGAAGGGGATGATTTTATCAAAGTGGTATCACATAGAGGATTCCACAAAGTTTGCAGCGACACTCATGATTATCTCACTATACTAGGCAAACATTTCGATTCGCTGGCGAGCCAGTGGTTTTTGTATGAGTTGCTATGTCTCGTCAGTTGCATGTCTATTGTCTGCTTCTTCGACCATCTTTTCTGATGTCGAAGGAAGCATCTTCTTATGTTGTTGGGATTGCGAGCGTGTTTGAACATGCATAAGTTAAGTAAATTTGATGGAAGTGCTTATGGAACTTAAAATATGAATGAAATCTTACTCTAATACCAATGATCCAGGTCGTTCCCAAGTGCATGTTGGGGACAATAGTCGAATGAATGAGTCAAGTTCTATTATGGCAGAAGAATATAAAAGAGAACAACAAAGTAGGAAACACACTAGGTCAATAACATATATACACATAGACAATATGCAAGAATTCGAACCAATTTATTACTTCTGCTCCATGAAAGATGGAGGAATCCAATGATTATAAAAAATATGTCTATATTACATAATGTACATGCTTATGTAGGATGTTGAGATGTTTGGGATACTACTCGCTACCTTTAGTTACAAGAAGTTATAATGGTTAGAATTTCAACTGTCGTCTTCCAAGGAGAACCTGTTGAAGGAGAACCCGTCAGCTACTGGTTGGATCAACCTCCAATAAGTGGTTTTATTTTTTTTCCAACATGTTCAGCACACACTCCAATTTGATAAACTATTGACTGTAGAGAAACATTATTAATAAAAAAAATTAGAAGGATAAGAAAACGCATAGATTCCACCTGAAAATCAAAATGCAAAACTAGGATGATTACATTGCCTGCTAGAAATCATCATATTCATCTGTGCAAGATTCAAGAATAAATGGAAAAAAATGTGTCATAATACCTATCCCAAAAACAATATAAAATTAGTGATTATTCTACATAATAAAAAAAATAACTAATCCATACGATAACCTCTACCAAGTTTTGAAAAATTACTTTGCAGTAGCCATACTACATTGTTCTGCAACATCATAAAATGTTCATATTTGCACACATCTCTCTTATTCGGTCTGTTCTTTTCCCTACAAAATATGTCAAGGGAACAAATAACAATCCTTCAAAATACACACCACAATTTGGTAGTAGTAGATCCCAAGGTACCAATAGTGATGTTTGATTTATAACTAATTACATATAAAACAACTAACTGTATCCTGATGCGTCTCTTTATCATAAAGGAATAAAAAAGAATTTATTTCATTATCACATGTGTATTCTTACCAACATCAGAGTGATGAAGGAATCAAGTTCATAAAAATAGGGTAAAAATGATGATTTGAACAATTTTAAGAGTGTTCCAAGGCTTTCTCCAATTTGGGTAATCACCTAAATGCATTCATTTAGTGAGGTTAACACATTTGTAAGGACCTATGTTTCTAGTTCCTGCTAAGACAAATAAACTATGCTAGCTCCAATCAAGTGAAAATAGATGTTATTTAGAGGAAAATAAATCACATTTCTTTAATCTGTTGACTACATAAAGAATGAAAGTTAAAAAGTTTAAAATGAGAGTTTGTATTCTTAGTTTATGTAATGCTTCAACAGGGGATAAAACAAATGATAGGATTAATTAATCCTCCTTTGTCCAATATAGTCTATATGGTCATTTTTCCTAACTTAGGGAGTTATTATTACTGTACTAGAGTATGGGGGACACACATAGATGTTATCTTCCCCTATAGGGGTTTGTATGAAAAAATATGGATCTTGAGATGAGGGTTTTTATATTATAGTTGGTACCAAATAATCCGTAATAGGAACATTATTAAGAGTAGAAAAATCAACCCCCTCTTTTGTAACTGGAACCCCTTCTAATTCAAGAATAGATGCAATTCATGTTTCAGAATTAATCTCCCTCTCTCGGTCCATAGGAGACCAAGTCTTAGGATTCAAAGGATACTTAGGTGATAATCCTTATATATGACGGGACCATATCCAAGGGAAATCAACCAGTTTTACGGGTCAAACTTATCTCAAAAATAAACCTCTAGCTAATTAAGCAAAACAAGCACTTCTCAAACTAAGGAAAAAATAAAAAGTTGTGACATGACTAGATTGAAAGTATGGAACCTCACAGGATTGTCATATCATTACAACTCACTATATACCACATGGTCCAACAGTAAAATACAATAAGGAGGATTGGGATCATACCCTTTCCTGAATACCCAACTACCTAGATGGTACGTGTGTAGTAATCTCCCTGAGTGATGTTCTCAGTGTAATGCGATGATAAGACAGTCAAAGGTAATTTCTCATTTGGTATTAGGATCCCTATCAGTGTATATTAATAAACACAAGGTACGTGGGATCTCAACTTTGTAGTAGTGTTGTCTAATGCACAATCATTCGAAAGGGACCTTCCTATATAATGTTGAGTCCGTGAACTACCTTTTGATATACCTCAAGGGTATGTGAAAGGTCATTCGATATACCAACAAGTACGCACAAGAACCACACGATCCCCAGGATGCAGTGCATAAAATAAATGACAACTCCTACATTTAAAGATGTCGAAACACATATCTAATGTATCACACCTTGCTAAAGATTTTAACTTAGACCAGCGCTTAATTTTATCTTGTATGTTTGAGTCGATTCATGAGGTGAAAAACTAAAATATAAAACCATGCAAGTATGAAAGTGAATTTTTTTCACTTTAACTTTTGATTATTCCCTACTTAAAACAAGGATAGATGTTCGGTTCTTTTCCTTTCAAAACACAAATAAATCCCAAGTAAACGATATCAAACTATTTTTTCGTTCATATTCCAAGAAAAAAACTATTTCTAATGCAAGTTGAAAAGAAGAATGCGATCTCTTTAAAATAAAAGATGCTACTACTTTTTCACACAAAACATTCAATTGTTTAACTAAAAGAAAGACTAACTTAAAAAACATTTTTTTGATCTTCTGTTATAATGAGAAGAGAAACACAAGAATAAACATACAATGAAAACTTGAAAGTTTATCACACTAATCAAGAGTCCTTTCTACGCTAAAAACTTATGTTCTTTTTCTCATTTTTTTGCAATAAAAAGCATAAAAGAAATCTCTTACAATTTATGAATAAAAGAAAAGAAATAAATATTTTATTTTTTTGTTGAATACAACAGCTATCGGAGATCTAAATCAAATGAATTATTTCCAAGTACTAACTTGTTTGTATCAAAGGCAGACGAAGAATCCTTAAAGGAAAAAAACAATCATCATTCTTGAAGATAAAATCAAATCAAGTCTATAAACCTTTCCATATTTTGATCAATGACAATGTCTATCATAAATAGACTGAGAAACAAACACAAAAACTCAAACTTATATTCAAATTTCAAAAATCAAATGAGGGAACATGAACATACTTGGCACCGCACTTTGATAGATCAGTACAGAGCGTTGGTATCCTAGAACCGCTCCTTGCAAACGGGTATAGAGTAGTGGCACCACTCTTTGTCCACAAAAAATTGGCAGTGGCACCATGGGTTTCCTTAACAAAATATGTGGTGGACACACTTTTTACTTAGCCCAGGTGTGATGGCCTAAATAGATTTTTAGAACACAAAAAGGGTGAAACAAGAAGTGTTTTATAGCCTAGACAATGAATCCAAGTATCAAATAAAGACAAGAGAATAAATAATCAGAGGAAAATAGAGGAAAATCTACCAATTTCAAATCAAATTTCTCAAATTAACAAGTAGATCTATGAATTGAAATTACAAATTGAAGAAAGGATTACTACAAGACCAACAATTTGATCTCTCACCAGTGGAGTCACCACTTTTGTTGATGGAAATACTTAGTTAATGTGGATAAAAGTTGTTTCTCTAGCTTGAATAACTCAAATATAGAACAAAGCACCTATAGAATACAAAATATTTCCCTAGAATTAACTAGACTACTTGAATTGATTACTCTCATTATCTTTTGACATGATGTGAAGGTTTGAACCTCTTTGTGCTTGATCTATGCATAGATCCCATAATAGACACAAAGGAAACAAAATAAGTGAGAGTAACAAAATAATATGAAATCCTATGGAAATGACTAAGGAAATAAACAATAAACAAAGCATAAGATAAGATACACAATTTTTATGGGAAAGAAACTATATTTGGATTAAAAAATAATGAAGGAGATGTCACAACCAAGCCTTGGTGTTGGGATCTCTTCGATTCAATGGGGTATTTACTCAATATTAAACTTTCCTCCTAATCACTCAAGAAATTCTGAGATAATTTGTACATATTTTAGATGTTATCACACAATCGCCCTCTCCTTTCCCATGAGGGGTGAACCACTAATTAAAGGCTTCAAAGGATAGAGTAGGTTGAGGATTCCATGGAAGAGGTGGAGGGATCATACCTAGGATAGGGGATATCAAGTTCCACCTATCCCAATTCATAGGGATGAGGCTCCATGAAGGACATATTCAAGAAGTCTCTCGAAACCTCTCTCGTTTTCCTTCATAAATTGAGCACCACACATTTTATGAGGAATATAGGAGGTGCTAGGGAAGCGCCACCCTTTGTAAACAGGTAGCATGCGGTGGCATCACTCTTTGCAAATGGTAAAAGGGCATTGTTGAGATGGGTACCACTGGATGCATAAGGGGAAAGTGCAGTGGTGGCTCAGAGTAAGGAATTACTCTTTCTCAATCACGTTTAATTTTAGTCTCTGAGGAATTTTAGGAAAATGGTGAGATACCTATCTTATAACATGGTGGTGATGATAATTAGGTGTAACATCATTCGTGCTTAAATTATATAATTATATTTTGCATGGATATTCATAGTTAACATATGCATGCTTTATTACAACTGACTCTTTGCTTACGCCTTTACAATTGGAGTTCTAGTAAAGGTAAATATAGGAAATTTAAATCTTTTCTCTTTCTCTATGATTTATCTCATTATCATTAATTAAATACTACATGGTCCATATGTGTATTTATTTATCCATCTTATCATACCATACTCAGAATAATTATCCCATACGGATGATTATATATATTACCCTAGGTCATATACTCATATTCTAAAGTAATTCACTCTACGAGTAGTTAATACCTAAAGGATACTTATAACACTTAGTGACCATGACTAGCAATATATCATATTGAATAACCAATTTACCAAGTATGACACCTCAATAAATAAGGATATTGGTAGGACATGATATTACTCACAAGAATCACCTTTATATTACTCACAATATCATCTCCATAACCGGATGTCCATATCATAGGGTATCTTCTATGAGAATACTTGACTTGATATTACTCACAAGTCTAGTCTTGATATTACTCACAAGACTAAGCTTGATATTACTCTCAATAGTTACAATACAACATCACCACCTCAATCATATGAGGATACATAAGACTTGATATGAATCATAAGTCCGACTTGATATTACTCACAAGTTTGGAGAATGACTCCTTATGCTATACAATCAACACTCCCTCTCAATGAGGGAGACATTCTCTGCTATACTAGGAATTTCCTACCAAACCAAGATTATCTTGGAAGGATTTAAATGTCATCACTTACAACGGCTTGTCCACACATTTTCAATCTACTCATTAATAGATATGTACTAGAATTTTACTTACATGACCATGACTCCGATGAAGTGATGCTTCATCTTAATGCGTTTCAACATAACATGAAACATTGGGTTCTTAGAAAGATTGATTTTAAAGCACCTAATAACAATAGTCTCAATTATTTCACCCCATTAGGTAGAATCCAAAGATACACTACTCCTCAGCGGGTAGTATTATCCACAAAATACATTTTCTTTTGTATTACTCTTCGACATACACCTTCCTTCTGTAGTACTAGTTGTATTACACTTAACTTTTGTAGTACTAGCCACAATACACATAACTAATTCCAAGCTATATAATAGGTCTAATATGTACAAAATAAAATAAAGAACCTATTATAATCTACCTCAAAGGTACTCAAACATATCCTTAGTAACAAGAATAAAATACAACAAGTATATTAAGTACATTAAGAGACAAGCTATCTAGTTAATCACAATAAAATCATCTGGATTCGGTCTAGAATGTAGTTCCTCTAAAATAGAAACTATGGATTTCATATCCATCATATACAACACATTAAATGTGTATTATCATGCAGAAAGAATGTCTTGTATTTTCTTTCAATATTCAACATTTGTTGACTTTAAGAATATTCTACCATCTGAATAAGTTCTTATTGAGCTTGCCATTCTTCGTTTTTTTTAAGGCCCGATCACTGTCATAGTGATTTTGTTTCACAATACCCCACATATCCAACTGTATGGATATGTAACCTCTCCAAGATGTTTATATGTTCTCTAAAAATCCATACTATAACTCTTCTTGAGTATGTAATAGTCTCTGAGACTTTGACCTTGTCTCTTCTCATGTGTATTTTCTCCACAAGGTATCACAATCGCTAGTTTCCTAAATCATGTACCATGAATTACTAGTTTGGGGATTTTTAAATTGTTGCTACTTGTGCAGATAAATCAATACTCCCTCTTCAACTAGAGGAGTATTTTTATACTATACCAACTTTTTTCTGGATAAAGGCTTAGTAAATATGCTGGAAATTTTGTTCATCCGTGAATATGTATAGGAGTTACAAAACTCCTTTTTGTACCATGTATCAGATATAATTGACTAGGAAATTTGTAAAGCTTTACTTATTTACAATATGCTCTATTTGGAGCAATATTTGATATGATATTTCTTGATTACTGTACTAGTCAGAATCCATATATCTATGAAACTTTCTTTCACTAATCGAGACATTTCTAAATATGAATATACTTGTACTAAGTAGGTAACACAACACATGATTTGGTGTGCATGTATATGTACTGACTGTAAAGCATATAACTAATCTTGGTACCTTTGTATATCTAACCTACAAATTTGAATGAGAATCATATTTATCTTTCATGTGTGTTGTCATGGACTTATAATCCATTGTTCTTGAATCCTTTCAGAAAATCTACTGAACATTTTTTTCCTCAATAGAAGAAATTATTATCCAATGATTGTTACACCTCTAAACGTAAGAATCATTAAATATTCTTACATATATATTCCTTCTAAATATGAGAACCATGTAGGTTTATACATAACAAGAGTTTAATTAACCAGTTCCAATGGTTTTCTAGGAGCTAGTAAATCTAGCTTCTCCCTCTCAACATCTAGGATGTGAGAATCATAATTTCAGTCCTCCATCATGGAGACTCATACTCTTTTATGTATAACACATATTTAAACATAACTAGGAGAAATAAATTACCTTCAGAATTCCTTGCATCTCTCATAATAGTATTAGATCTTATATTTTGACTTCTTCCTAAGAATCATAGGATCCTCCTGATTTGTTATCTTTCCAGATCAGCCATCAAAATTACTCCATATTCATGTCATTATTTTCTTTTATATTAGGGAATATGAATTTTTCCTACAGGAAAAAATATTCTAATGGTTAGAACCATTTCATACTTCTAAATTTTATTCACATAAATAATTGCAATATACTAATAATGATTTACACAGTTATGTACAGATATTAGCCAACTATTTTAACATAACCCATTCTAATATCATGTGCTGATATGAAGCCTTATGTTAGTCTTATATTAGTCACATATCAGTCCTCTATCAGTTCCATATCAGTTTTATAAAAGAATGTAATGCATCCCCGTGTTCATAACTCATGAACTATCATGCAACCCTAAGTCATATGAAACTTTCAGCCTTATATGCATGCCTATATATTATAAAATTTCATGTTTGTATTCATATCTCATGGAATTTTATGCATCCAAAAATTCATAAGTATTTATGCATATCATATATTTCAATAGCTTCACCATTTTCCATTAACAGAAAGACAACAAGATATATGCTCAATATGTTATAGCATAACACAATTCCTAATCCCGAAAATACAGATCTTTGTATGAAAGTAATCAAACATATTCAAAAACATTTAGATATGATTTATAACACCATAAGTTAATCAAAATAAAAATTACTTATATTTTATTGTTTTGGGCCGGATCCCTCTTGATCTCTACACCCTTGCAAATAATACTGGATTCCTTCTTGAACTTCTTCTTCTGTGAATGAAAGAACTTTTTTGTAGTGAAAGGATTTGTCCATTTACTAATTCTTGTAGTGAGGGAAATATTCTCCTCTATAGTGCACACAAAATTTATTTGGATGTGCCCCCCTTCTTGATTTGAGGCCTTCTTCTCGAAAATATTGATGACTATATAAAAATACTCCCTTGTGATCTTAAACAAAATGATAACAGACATGAAATTTTCTTTAACCGAATCAAGGATGATATGCTTGGTATTTCCTTGATTCTTATTGAATTTTATTGTCCCTTCATTGGTGGTAGGATCCTCTACCACTATGGATACATAACCATTAAGGTTATGTTGTTCAATAATATTCGACACCCTTTCCTTCCATGTGTTGAAGCTGGAAGTATCCTCAAGGTGGTCTTCCGGCCGAACGAAGATTGATGCCATGGATGAAATTTTTTCCCGACATCTCAAGATATATGTAGATTATATTTTTGCACAAAACTAATCTCCTTCATGCCCTATGCTTCGATACCATGTGAATGGTTAATCAAAATCAAAGAAGCTTGAACTTTAAAACTTTTATCAATCAATTGCAGCACACATGTATCTCATAAATTAGCCACATATGAATCTCATAAATATACAATCCACATAAATATATCAACCACATATAAATACCATATATATATCAATGACATGAATTATCTCCATAAATCATCCATATAAACCAATTAACCATGAGGGATAAGATATACCATGGGAAAACCCTCAAAATACAGAGGATAAAAAACCATCAATTCTTTGAGTATGATAAATATATTTTTGCAGAGAATTGTTTACAACACATAAGTAGATTTCCTAGTAATATATATCACCTAAGTAGTAGAGAAAAGAGATTCATACATCATAATAATCAAGTGTGTTGAACTTTCCATATGCGTAGAATATTAATAACAATCCAAAACACCTAGCATGCACAATGGTAGCAAACAAAGGTATCCATAATAGTCTTAGGAACATTACATAACCCATAGAAAAATATGAACTTAACTGAACTCCTTCCATACAAAATTTAGCTTCCTCCTAAGCATTTCTTCCAAGTGGGAACTTAGGATTCTTCACCATGCACAATAGATGCACCCTCCTTTCCTCAATTATATTTAACTGAATGTTCACTAACTTGAACTGAATCAGAACTAGTTGAACTGAATATGAAATGATTGAACTGAATGTGAACTACCTCAACTGAATCTGAACTAATTAAACTGAGCTCAATATTCAACTGAGTGTATGTCCATAAAGTTAGGAGGCTAACTGAATATCTTTGGTGCTTCACATTTAGTGTCATCCATGCTCAATTTCTATTACTATATTTTCCATGGATCTTCTTAGTTGGTTGATGCATGATTTATTGCAACTGAGGATTTACTGAAGCCTTTAGAATTTGAGTTCTCTTGGAGGTAAATATAGGCAATTTGGATCCTTTATCTTTCTTTATTCTTTATCTAATTATCATTAATTAAAATACTACATGGTCCATATGTGTATTTATTTATCTATCATATCATATCATACTAAGAATAACTATTCCATACTGATGATCATACATATTACCCTAAGTCATATAGAATTCACTCTAGGGGTATATAATCCCTAAAGGAGACTTATATCACTTAGTGATCATGACTAGCAATATATCACATAGTATAACCACTTTAATAAGTAAACTATTCCACCTCAACAATTGAGGATATTGGTAGGACTTGATATTACTCACAACTCTAGAGTATCGATATTGCTCACAAGACCAGTCTTGATATTACTCACAATACTACGCTTAATATTACTCACAATCTCATCTCCATAGCTGGAGGTCCATCTCATAGGGTACCTTATGTGAGAATACTTGACTTGATATTACTCACAACTCTAGTCTTGATATTACCCACAATACTTAGCTTTATACTACCCACAAGCTTTATAATACAACATCACCACCTCAAGCATATGAGGATACATAGGACTTGATATGACTCACAAGTCCAACATCACATTACTCACAAGTATGGAGAATGACTTCTGATTCTCTACAATCAACATGGTTTGTATGTACTCATGGAAATAAGGTGAGGAAGTGTGGATGTTGCTACTGAAACAAGGAAAGAAATTGATGCAAGCTATGGAACCACAAACCATATACTCTTCAATCGCTACAAATCCATGGTACAATTATTATCATGCAGATGAATGTGCGGATGTTGAGCGTGCGTATGTTGAGCATGAAAACAAATCATTGTATTACCGACCACTAGGTATGTTGTTAACCAATGTGAAACAACTCATCGTTAATGATCATGAGTGCTAAATTACCTCAGTTCATATTGATAGGTACAAATAGATGCATTGAAGTCAAGTCACTTACATTATTCATTCATAAAGAGGAATTGATGAATCCCCATGATTAACAACAAGGGAATATCCCATTGATGTATTCAAATCCCAGGGCACTATACACAACTCAAGTCTGGTATCCCAAAGGTTGATGGAGCAAGACCATTTGGAGGTGGATCTTAATGAATTATGCATCATCCAATACAAGCAGGAAACATAAGATTTTGAAGAATACATGATTTTAGGAAGTCATGAAACTTATTGAGAACTTTTCATGGCATTTTCTTGGTTTTCAAGCAAAGTTCGTGTCTAGTTGTGTCAGTAAACTGGTTTTCAAACAAGGACTTATTTTTATGTTTACTATTTTATTTATTTATTTACATCATCCTACTTTATTTTTTACAAAATAAAATCTCCTTCAAGTGTAGGATTACTTCTAATGTAACCAGGTGCGTAACAAGATGACAAACACACTCATACTTAGGACTAAAAATATGCTTTAAAATATACCAAAGTATGAAAGACCACTTGCTTTGAATTATATGATGCGCAGAGTTGTTGAATAAGAGGATGGTTCTTTTGTATGATGGTTTCTTGGAACCAATTCTCAATGTAGTCATAGTGTTTTTTATTCACTTCTTCATTAAGACCACTATGAATGTTTTCTTCTACCATGCCATACAGATTTTGTTATTTCAGATGTTTGGTCTCTTGAATGCATAAATGATATGGTGAGATGCATGTTAATAACTCCTCAATCTTAGGTTCTAAGGGTTTTTCTCCATTGGATGTGGTCCATGGTTCTACGATCTCTCCTAGAGGCTGGAAAATCTAATTAGAGGAGGTTTCTAGATCTCCTTGTGGACATGGATCATCAAATTCTTGTTCTTTTATCACTTTTGAAGATGTGGTTATGTTCCTAACTATTGTGAAGATTTTCTCTTTGTGAAAGGAAGAGATCCTAGTTGCTTCTAGGATTTGAGAAATTTCTTCCAAACTCTTGTTCATATTTGAGTCCTTCTTGTTGGTCAATGGATCATGTCTCACACATGGATTAGTGCATAGGTTTATTACAATACCCAAAATAATATTTTATTTTTACTATTATTAATGGAAAATTAAAACAAACTACATAATAATAGAAAAATTTAAGCAAACCAAAAGAAATAATATATTCTAATTGCAAAATTGAAAGAAACACCACACTTTGCATAAAAAGAAACACACTTTGTGCATGAACAAGGAAACAACAAGGTTTCAGAGCAACCCCACCAAAGTGGATGTGTGAGGTTGTTACACCATGGAAATTCCGTACTAAAGTCCTCTTTGTGTCTTACCATTTATATTCTACACCAAGTTGTGCCTATAACTACATCACACATACAAAAAACTCGTGAAAGTAAATATTTTCTAATCCTTTTAGCACCTCCCTGACAACGATAGTAAAAATGCCAATAAAATTATATGTATTAATAATTTCACATGTAAATTGTGAACCTAGGCTCGTAATATTCGAGGTACTGACACTGTATGTGCAGGATTAGAGTCTAACCTAGTGTAATCTAAATGTTTCCAAAGAGGCTTTAATGAAACAATAAAACAAGCAAACAAAGAATGAATTCAATTTGCAGGATATAAATTAACACCTTAGGATGATACCCATTACTGTGAATTCATATCTCACTAGTTAGACCTTGATCTTCATTGGACTTATTCCTATATTTGTTGGTTAAACTTATGACAAAAAAAATCAAATACAAATCCAAGCAAATTCCAAAGTAAACTAGTTAAAACGAAAGAACAATTAGAGAAATATAAAGCAATCTTGCAACTAAATACTCATACACTCAGAATATACTCTTTGAATGCACTCACCAACACATAATTTCAATTACAAACATTTAACTATGCATTGAATATTCCTTTTATCAAGCATATTCAAGAGGTAGTTATGTTATGATTCGATGCTTTAAAATTCCAATGTGACTGAAATTACTGTGTGAAATATATTAATTTAACATGAGTTTTAACATACAATATCAAGTACTTAACAATATATTTACTTGTGTAAATAAAGATACTGATAGTCGTTGGATATTTAAAAATCTAAGTTTAAATCATGGGTACAGTAATGGTACAGAATAGAAAATCTAGTGCATGAATAAAACATAATTAAAATTTGAATATAAGAAATACAACCAAGCATAGGAAACAAAAGTTTAAACTACTTGAAAATCAAAAGGAAACTGACTGAAGAGAAAAAAATCTAAACAAATCATAAATGAAATTAATGTGAAATTGGAATTCAAACTACGAAAATGAAATTTCATCAAAAAATTACATCCAAGAGGCGAAGAGGGGAAGCAATAAAACAAGGTAATGAAATGAGAGTGAAAGAAATGATATGAAATTAATTTTATCCTTTATTTAACACCACATATGAATAAATACAAAAAATAAAGATACTTTTCGAAATGAAATAACATTTATTTACAAAAACTTACAAAATTACAATTTGAATTCTAACACAATATTTACAATATATAAAATTAACAAAAACTAAACAAATATTAATCTAAACAATTAAAAACATTATGGTAAATAATTATAAAAAATATAATCATATTAACAAACAAGTATTGAGCAAATAATCTTATTACAAAATTTGGGTAAACAATTATTAAAAAACTACTAATTATAATTATAATAAAAGAAGGACATACATAATCTCACATCAACTCACACATATATACATATTATGTAGTGTTTAAATCGTGAGCTTAATCAACAAGAAGAGGCATGTATGGAATTTGTTAATGTTGGAATGTGCGTTGAAACAAGAATGCAATTGTGGATCTGAGTCGTGAAGTGTAGGATTATGTGTAATGCAAGAAAGTGCATGTGTTACAAAATAGGGATGTGCAATGCGGGAATAGGTAAGGGAACACATAGTACAGGAATGCGTAGTGTAGGAAAACGTAATGAAAAAATTGAAAAGTGATTTGTGTGAGGAATTTCAGAGCCATAATTGATATAAACAATTAAGAGAAGATGCAAAAAAAAAAAATAGTTTGGATGCATCAATTTAAAAAGAAAATTTTGAATTCACATAGTGAACAAATAGAAACCTAGAAAGAAATTACAAATTAAAAACAAAGTTCTTCATTACCAAACATAACAAAAATAATCTAATGAATACAAGGGAAAATCATTACCAGATTAAGGGCCTCTTATCATTCTAATTATGATTCCCAAAGAATATTATATTAAATGGAAATTATGCACCAAGCTTCAACAATCTCCAATTCTTCATTAAGATCAAAATCTCAAATTACAAAATAATCATCTCTTGAATCTCTATTATAACACAAACTTCTAAATAAAAATAAAATAATAATAGACTACACCGTATCCTATCCTACACCCTTATTTTACACATCATACTTTGAAAACCAACCTCCACCATCATAGTCAAGTCGTTTGACATCTGGTAAATCAATTAATTTTAATCTCTACAATTCTGGATCCAACTGCAGGGATTCGAATATTTCTAGTGCAGGTACCTAAGAATATGGATTCGGGTGCAAGAATCTGTATATTTCAACTGCAAGAATCCAAAAATCTAGTTTTGGATGCCAGCTTGGTAAAGGAAGCTCGAATATGCCATCACAAGAATATATTGATTAATCATAGAAACATGTTACTAAACCTTTATTGGTAAAACCATTATAAAACATATTTAATCATTAAAAATATAAGAAAATAATAATAATTAACCACAAGGTAGAATAGATGTATGTAACACTAAGTGATGGGATAATGGCACTAGAATGTATGAAAAGTTAAGGAATGTGGCTTATGAATGGAGACTTTAAAATATGACATATTCAGAGCCCAACACCTCTTGCAAGAACCACAAACTTATGGTCCCTATTCATAGTAGGTCAACCTACCTACCACTGCGACATCCATTCTAACACCAAGACTAGTTCCAATTAGGGGATCATGACCATGCCGAGCATTTGGTGCCACTTCCCACTATTCATTTTAGTGGCCCATTTTACACGTTGAATTATATGTTCACCTTGAGCAAATGAATCTACATGGACAATCAATCCAACTAAGTGTCTCCCCATAAGAAACATGGCTAGAGAAAAAAATTCCCACGTCAGCCAACACCATTAACAATACATCGCTCCTGTATGGACTAGCCACAAGTGAGGATTCATCATCATCTTACAAGGGGTCACTATCCTCTTACAATAACCCTCCATATTTATTAACAAACTAGTCATATGGGCATCTCCTATTTCACATCGAGAAGATAACGATATACCCATACCTCCTTATGCAAGAAGCATTTCCTCGATGTAACTAGAGTACTCCTAGAGTGCACCATTTGAACCCATTGTTCATTTCAAATTTCAATATTATAAATATATTGTTTCATGTTTTCAATCCCATATATGGAAAAATAAATTAAATCCTTTATTCAGAATGTATATTGATTCCAACCAAAACAACAGAGCTCACTAACAATGTCTCTTTTCTTATGCAAGACTCAATTTCTTGCTCAAGCTCATTGATATGCTTCACCTTAAGCATCTTCTTCATAGGAGGAAATGTCTTGATTTCCACTTTGACTGCATCCAGCTCTGTCTGTCACTACTTGATGGTTTCTTGCAACTTTTCTACTTAAGGGTTGTCCTGCAAGTTCTCCCAGGCCTCAACACTTTCGTCTAGCAGCTTTGATGCACTACTTACAAGATCTGAGATCTTCGTTGATAAGGCCTGAATATCTCTATGACGTTGTTCTCTGACCTCTGGTGGACTCCCAAGAATGAGGCGAAGTTGAAGCTCTGCAATCTGAGCCTCATGTTCTGCTTTCATCTTCTCTATCAAGCTTTGAGACTGTTGTGCATAGTCTTTAAGCTTGATGATTCTTTGCTCTGGTTCTTCTTCAGCGTGCATGTCGAAGTCGGGGAGACTTTGACACGCCTCATCCAACACTCATGCTAGTGTAGCCGGCTTGTTTTCTGCCTCCCTCTTCTTTTGTTCAGCTTCTTCCAACTGCAATACGAGGCTCTCACTCTGCTTCGTTGTATTCTCTAACTGCATGTGTGAGTAGCTATCTCATTCTCGGATCTCCTTCATGAGTGCCAATTGACACAGATGCAGCTTTGGCATAGACAACTTGGTGTAATCTATCTCAACTGTCATGCTCATCTGCGATTGAGATGCTGCGTCAGTTGTTATAATGGCTGCACTTGGTACTTGTCCTCTATTGTTTCTGGCTGGCCACTATCTCCTATCTGGATGCGCACCTACTGGGGCACTGCTTGTTGCAGTTCCAGTTGCTGATATTTCCGCTAACACCTTAAGTTCTTCAATTCGTTGCGCTACGCCCGAGAGCGCATCAAGGTGTGTAGCTGCAAAATCTGACCATTTGCTGGTTAATAATTCTGTAGATTTTGTCAGAGCTTGATCAAGCTCGTCAATCGTCAAAGAGGGCTCTTCGACGATATTCTTGCCCTTCGACACCTTAGCTTTCTTTCTCGGTGAAGGCTTCGTAACCTCCTCCACTTCGGGAGACTTGCGCTTATCTGGGCGATTGGGGTCTGAGATGGTTTTGACCGATTCTTCTTCTTCTTCATCAGCTTCGTCATCTCCACCCTGGTCACCTTCGCTCTACTGTGACTCATCTTATTCTTCGCTCTCTTCAAGTGGGTCATTCTGCTGTGGCTGACTGGGACCTACGCCCACATCTGTTACTGGCAGGACTGGTATGTTGGGCCTTGTTCCTACGTCCTTCATCCATTCCACCGGCCACTGCTGAACTACTGCGAGGATGTCTTCCTGGTTTACCATGTATGGTAATTTCCACAATGCATTTTTGTTATCTACGCGGGCCTGGATGAAGACATTATGCATGTCAGCCTTGAAGGTGGCCACTCCCACATACTAAGAGAATAGCTCATTGCTGAGCCGCGGTGTTTTTAGGATCTCATAGGAAATACTCATCAAATAGAAGGTGAACACGTAGTTCTTCATCTACTGTAAGGCTTTATCCTATGAAACCCAAAGAGATTCGTACCTTGCTGCGCCAGGCATCTCCGGAGGCACATCAACAAACTGTGCCTCATTAGGTTCTCTCCATCCTACCAGTGCAATAAGTACTAACAACCATGAGTAATGAAAGGGTCTACCTTTCTCCTGCACATCGCATACATCTTCAAGGAATTCTCTAGCAATGTACTCTGCCCATTTGTAACTGTAGCCTTCGGCACAGTTCGCAGCAATACTGAAAATCGGGGCAGGTACTTCATTAGGTCTGCACTTCCACATTAATTTGCATGCTAGGAGCTCTACGGCGAAGCAAATGTTTTAGTGCCGAATTGTCGAGGTTTGATACCCTCGCTTTCCTTTAGCCAGACCAAAGCAGTCCTTCATGTGCTACGCCAGCTTTGTATCTTCATGCTTTGAAACAAATTCAATTCTAGGATCAGGCCCTTCCTTCGGCAAGCCTGTAATCCTATGAATCATCTCTCCATCAATAGCTATTTTCTGGCTTCCTATCCATAGGTACCCATCATGCACCAAGGCCAATAGCTTCTTGACCACCACGGTAACCTGCGTGTTGCGACCAAAGTGGGGGACATTCAACATCTTCAACAAGTCAGATTGCTCCAAGCCAGCAGCCCACTATTTCACTTCAAGTAACGTCATTCCAGCCTCTGGATAATGCACAGAGTGCAATTATTTCCCAGGTGCGAACTGCAGAAACTTCCCACGATCATTCGTATCATGGTTTGCATACTTAAGCCGATCTAATTTTCCTGTCATCATTCCGACCAACTTCACACCCTGTGGCAGCGAAGGGGTGCGTAATGTGAACTTGGTTGTCTGTCAAGGTGGCTGAACTCCTGGTCGAACAGGCGGAAGATATGGTGGACGCTGCGATGCAACGTTCTCATCCTCACTGAATTCTTAAAAACCTTCAGGTGGGAGCTCTGCTGAACCAAGAGGATTCATCTCGGGATCCTCTTGTGTCTTTCCTGATGGCTTGTGCCTTTCTTTGTTCCGCTTAGAGAGAACTTCTGTCTTAAATTTCTTTCTGGTTGATCATGTCTGCATTGGTTGACTCGACACTGGGGGAGTCTCTTCGCGAGGTGCAGATGCAGGTGGGTTGCTCATAAGGTTCTGCAGACCCCTCTGTCTGAATTCGCTCAACAATTCCTGGACTTTGTGATTAGCTGACATGGACTCAACTCAAGAAAATGCATGATGCAAAATTTGCAGGTCTGGGTGTCTTCTTATAGAATCCAATGACCAATTCTACCATAACTGTGCATTAAAGACACCAAATCTAACTGAGCATTGGTATATCTTGTCCAAACGGCGCTAGATTCCTCAAAATCTCATCATCACAGGTAGTTAATGTAGTTAACATACCGGCGCCGCCAAATTTGATTTTTTCCAACGGTCGTATTTTAAGCTTCGACACACCTCTCTTCTTTGACACAACCAAGAACTTTGGCTTCGCCACAATAAGGACCTTCTACACAATATAGACCTTTGACACAACTTCATTATAGTCTAGTACCCAATTTCAACTGTTCTTGGTACTTAGACTCTTCTTCTTGCTATTACTTTGGGTCAGGGGGGTACAGGCCCGTCCCTGTACTTCTTCAGTCTACTTCCATTCACCATGGAGGGCAAAATTTCTCCATTTAATTTAGCTAACTGAACTGCGCCACCATCGGTAACTTTCTGAACTATGTAAGGTCCTTTCCAATGTGTCTTGAACTTACCTAGGAACTTCATGAATTTACTGTCATACAAGAGCACAAGATCACCATTCTGAAAATGCTTCTTCTTAATGTGTCTATCATGCCATACTTTTTCTCTAGCTTTCTGTACTTGCTGCTGGAAACCTGCAATGAATCTGTCTTCTTCTAGTTCCAGTATCTTCGTCAGCCTTTCATTCAACATGACTGGATCATCCATCTCTGTGAAGGAAGATATTCTGAGGCTAGGAACAATGTACTCCATGGGCATAACTGCTTCTTGTCCATACACCAGCCTAAAAGGTGTATGGCCTGTCAACTTCTTGCAAGTGGTTCTATAAGCCCATAATACTGCTGGAATTCTAAGATCCCAATCATTTCTGTTAACATTGCAAACCTTCGTCAGAGCATGCTCAAGAATCTTGTTAAAGGCTTCGGCAGTTCCATTTGCTTGAGGATGGTAGGCAGTACTCTTCTGATGATATACTTGAAACTCCTCGGTCAATGCTTCAATATTCTTATTCAGAAAATGTGATCCTTGATCACTCATAAGAATTCTAGGACACCCAAACCTCGACAAGATATTATCAAATATGAACTTCGCAACTATAGCAGCGCTACACTCCTTGACTGGTTGAGCTTCGGCCCAACAAGTAAGGTAAACAGTTGATGTAATAATGTATCTTGCTCCAGATTTCTTTGCAGGGGGATTGATTGGTCCAACAAAATCAATAGCCCACTTTTCAAATGCTTGTAAAGTTACCTGTGGAACCAGAGGCATCTCATCCCTCCTATATGGTTTGCCTATCCTCTAACAGATATTGCAGCTATGGCAATACTCTCTTGCCTCCTTATGAATCGTAGGCCACCATAATCTAGCTGTCAGAATCTTCTGTGCTATAGCTTTCCCTGCATAATGGCCTCCTGCTGCTCTAGAATGTGCCTCATCCAAAATCAATGGCTTTTCATGCTCCAGGACACATCTGCGCAGTATTTCATCTGGTCCCATCTTATATAGTTGTCCTGCTATCAAGGTAAAGTCAGCTGCTCTAACCACCAGCTGCTTCTTCTGCTGTGTTGTCATCTCAGAAGGTGCAAAACCTGTAGACAAGTACTGAACAATATCCTGAAAATAGTCATCAACCATCTAGATGGCAAACAACTGGGCATTAGGAAGACCTTCGTCCAAACTAGTGGGCTCTTCTCCTGACTCGAGCCTCGACAAGTGGCCAGGCCCCAGGTTAAGTCTTCCTGGCTTAACTATGATCTCAAAGTCATACTCCTGAAACAAAATCAGCCATCTGCATATCCTTCCACCCAACACAGGCTTGTTAACCAAATACTTCAAAGTAGAATGGTAAGTGAACATCTTAAAATGAGATCCTAACAGATAATTTCGAAACTTCTGTAAGGCGTAAACCATAGCTAGACCTTCTCGTTCTGTCGTAGTGTAATTCTTTTCTGCTGTGGACAATTTCTACTTGCGAAAGAAATAGGGTGATCAATATCACCTTCACCTGACTGAGCCAATACTATACCTAAAGCAATGGAATATGCATCGACATGAACATGAAACTACTTACTCCAGTCAGGGAATACTAAGATAGGGCAGTTACCATCTTTTATTTCAAAATATCCAAGCTTTCCTGACATTCAGGTGTCCACTCAAACTTAGTATCTTTCTTCAATTTATTTTCCACAGGGGCTGTAATCTGAGCATATACTTTAATGAATTTCCTGTAATATCCAGTATGACCAAGCGTAATGCGAAGTTTCTTAACAGACTTCGGAGGTGGCAAGTTCACAATAATGGCTATCTTCGCAGGATCCACCATTAATCCTTGCTTGCATACAATGTGACCTAGCAGAATTCCAAAAGGTGCACAAAAGATACACTTCTTCAGGTTCAATGAAATCTGATGCTGTCTACACTTGTCCAGCATAAGTCTTAAACTGGCTATATGATATTTCAATAAACCAAAGGTAGTCCAATCATCAAAGTAAACTTCCAAGAACTTATGAATAAATTCCCTAAATGCAGATATGACTACTCTGGAAAACATAGCAGGTGCATTCTTCAAGCCAAAGGGCATAACAGTATACTGAAAAAGATCCCATTTATGTAGCAAAAGTTGTTTTATGTCGATCCTCTGGAGCAATTCTGATCTGATGGTAACCTGAAAATCCATCAGTGAAAGAATACACTTCTTGACCTCCGACATTGTCTAAAACTTCATCTGTAACGGGAGTAGGAAAAGGATCATGTAGACAAGCATCATTCAGCTTCCTCAGATCAACACAGATTCTAATTTCTCCCTTGGTCTTCTTTTCTTGTACCACCATAGGGCTGGCCCATTTGGACTCTTCGACGGGCTCAATGATTCCTGCAGCGAGCATCTTATCTAGCTCCATCCTAAATTTTTCTTTATACTTAGGGTTCAGCCTATAAGGGCGCTGCTTTATAGGATTTGAATCAACTTTCAAAGGGATTTTTATCACTCCTATATCACCAAGGATACCTTTCATTTCTGAGAACTTCATCGGAAATAAGTCCTGATACTCATGGAAAGGTTCAGTCACTTTGCTTACCATTTCTTCGTCCCAATAATCTCCAATGGTAGCGTACTTAGGAATTTCTTCTGATCCAATGTTTACTTTCCTTATCTTCAAGGGCTGAGTTACTTCAAGTGATTCGACTGCTGGTCCATGTACTTCGCAATGTCCTTCTGACTCAAGAATATTAATGTTGCGAGGGTCATCATCTTCATCAATGGCGAGGTTATAACATTCTACTGCATTAGCTTCTTGTCCCTTCCAATCAGGTTGGTACTCGGCTATTTCTTTATGATCAAACACCGTAGTATGGATCAGCCTAATAGCTGCGTCCAAAGCAGGGCAAACCTCAGTAATAGAAAATGTGAGCACAAAACTATCAACAAGGCAAACCCAATTTACAGTACCATGGCGAAGCTCCACCTCCACATACCAATTCTTTGCTATAGGTTCCAGAGTGTGTACAAACCTATGTACCCATTCTTCACAAGGTACATGCTTCCATGCTTCATAACGCTGCTCCAAATGTTCCTGAGGGCTAGTCTTACCATTAAATCTGCTGCATACCTCCTGAGGTTGATCCATGAATCTCAGGCGAAGAAAATTTTGGCAAGATCTCCAACTAGGAATATACTTTTTATGACCATTCCACCATCTGGAAGCTGTGGCTTTGAATACTGAATCTAGAGTCTCCATTTTCTGTGAATCTGGTACTTGCTCTGAGAATTGTACAATAAAATCTTCTAGTTCTGTCAAGCCATCAAAAGTAGGTAATATTCTTGTTTGTGAGCCAACCCATCTGATAGACTTGATCATTCTTGCACATCGATGTCCATGCAGCTCATAAAGTCGATTCTGCCAATTTTCTAGGCCTTCATCTGAATCAGTCATGTAAGAACTGTCACACTGCCAATCCATTATACCTTCAGCAGTAGGGTTAACATAGTCTTCTTCTTTAGCTCTGATGTTGTAAATATGATCTAAAACATCCTGATCTTCATCTCTGACTAGCTTTGTATACCTTTCTCCTTGAGAAGGGTCCAACGGTACTATGACTCTCAGGACTTTTCCTTCAAAGTCATCTGTCTATTCTTAAGGTTGATTAATGCATCATTGTCTATTTCCCATTCAATTCCTAGCAAGGATGGATAGGGGTTGCTATCATCAATTATTTTAATGACTTCAAAATCTGCTAAGGTACTGACTCCATCAATATCCACTGGTACACTAGGGAATCTTCCCAAGGGTACAATCTTCTGCTGATTGGCTAATCTCAACTGTATAGGGGACCATTCAAGCGTAGGTTTTCCCATTTGTTCCCATGTCTGCTTAGTTAGGACATTCACTTCTGATCCCAGGTCTAAAATGATATCAGTCATGTCATAATCTCCTATCTGAGCATGCAATCTCATTTCTCTTCCAGTCCTTCTAACTCTATTAAAAGTTTTTCCTCTATCAGAGCTTCGCTGAGGTTTGAAAGACTGAATAACTTTCTGTAACTCATTCAAAGCATTCTGATTTCTTAATAGCTTCATACAACTCTGTAAAAATGATGTCAGTGTACTTACTTGATCTGGCAAAGCTTCTTGAAACTGTAACTGCTGGTGATGCTATTGCGTAGTTGCTACTGATGTTCTCGGGTCAGCAAATTCTTTTTTAGCTTCCATAAATGTTCCTTTTTCTCTTCCAACATCGAAGGCTGGGATTTTCTCTGGGGTCTTACAGACCCAAGCCTCGTCAGGTTGTTTCCCCTTATTCTGCACTTGCATCGTAGTTCCACTCCTTGTAACAATGTTAATGGCTGGGACAGGTCATTTCTCTACAGCAATAATCTGAAGATTCTGAGTAGGAGTTCCATTTCTTTCTTGTATCTTGGATATAAATGGTGGGAATTGCTCAATCACATGATCGACTGCTCTACAATATCGACATGTCGTAGTTGGGTTTTGATAGTCTCTAGCTACATGTCCTGCCTAATTATAGTTATAGCAAATAACATGGCCTTGACCTCTTCCAGGAATACCACCATGACCATGACCTCTGAAATTCCCTCGACCTGGTGTACTACCATGGTAACCATATCCATCATTGCATTGTGCATTGGGTTGTACCCTATAAGCCTCATAGGTTCGCTCTCTCATGAGGTCAAAGCTGCGACATTCATCTTCGTTGTGTCCAACTGACTTACAGAACTTGCAGTAGGGATTCCTAGGTACTTGAACATACCTCTGCAGCAGATAGCAATCTTCAGGTCAATGCTAGCCAGTTGTTCTATAGATCTCACAATATAGGACATTAGGGTTAAACGGGTTCAGTGCACCAGTATTCAAATAATTTCTTAATGCAGGACATTGTTCTTTGTCATGACCTTCTATCTTACATCATGTACACCAAACCTCTTTTCTAATAGATTTCCCTTTTTTCATGTCGCGAAGCTCCAAAGCCATTTCAACTAACTGTGCCTGTATCTGAGCTATTCCAGAATTATCTCCAACAGGCACTGTTTCAAGTTTCATAGCAATTTCCAACGCTTCTTGCTGATCAGCAACCTTCTATTGCATAAGTGGAGTCCTGATATGAGGCAATAGTGTTGCAATGAACCATTCTTTATTCTATTGTGGTCCAATAATGAAACTAACTTGATCCAATAGAACCTTGAACCTCTGATCAAAGTCCCAAACTGATTCGCCTCGCTTCTGCTGAATTTATTTTAGTTCAGTTATACACTGTGACTCTGATTTAGGATTCTTGAATTCTTTGATCATTGCTTTTTTAATATCAGCCAAGGAATAGTTCTGAGTACTGGAAAACTTCATAAACTATGTCAAAGCTCGGTCTCGAAAAGAGGTGACCAGCTACGCTCTTATTGTATTTTGATCCATAATATTCTTAGCAGTCCAGACAGCTTCGCATAAGAACCAAAACTGCTCTGGATCCTCTGATCCAATTCCTTTAAAATTTGGGAGCTTGATATCATCATTCATATGGGCCATAGTGAATCGAGGGGGGGGAGGAGGGGGAGGAGGAGGGGGAAGACTGGTAACAGGGGGGAGGGAACTTACTGAGGTAGACTGACCTGTGACAGGACTACTCGGGCTAGGGTTACTTTCAGACTGCGAAGGGTTCTCAGGGATAACATGTCTTCGCTGCGGAGTTATAGGAGGGTTTCTAACAAAAGGGGTTTCTTCAGATTCAGACTCTTCTGGGATTAATGAGGTATAATCGGTATTCTGGCCTAGGGTATAGGATCCAAGAGTTCTCTTGTATCTTTTACCATTGCGAAGCAAACCGCTTTGCTCGTCGAAGTCACTTTCGCTTCCAAACATAAGTTAGTAGCAATAAATCTAGCAATCTGATTGGATAAGCAATATTCCTTTCTCAGCCAAGAGAATTTTAATTTTCAAACTCAATGAATTTAGGTACTTACCCGTTGGTCCTTTGAAGAACTGTCTTTCTGCTTCGCTGAAAGAAGTATGTGTGTCGATGGCGAACTCCGTCACAAATGCTTCAAGGGTTCGCGTTGTCCAGAAGTCAACAGCTCTTGATACCGTGTTGTTCACACTTTTCAACAGCTTAATCCTTTCTGGGGTCCAGTCAGGAGACTAATCGTCTTTGAAGTTTTTCTTTCTTTCTGTCAACCTGGATAACCACTGGTGCAATTCTATGTGGATACTACCAAAGAAAATTTCGTAAATATCACAAAAAACGTACCTTTGCAAGAAGTCATCTGAGCTACGACGAGGGTCCTTATTCTCTTGTTCAGCAAATTTCAGATAGGTATCTCCAACCGAGTCGTTGATTTCTTTTACTAAGGGCCTCCAAAACATATCCCTCTAGGTACGACATAGATCTCTCTTGAAGCAAATACTGGTTTAACCGGCAATGGAACCAATTTGTTGGGATAAGGGCAGGCCCGGGTTCTTATGCTTTTCTCTTCGCACCAACAAACAAACCCACAGTGTTGGCCCTTTCGGCAACAACCTGCGAACAGGTTGCAGTCTCACCCGAAACAACTATGGGGTGCCGCAGAATCAGGTTTCTATAGGAAAAAGAGGGATATTACTGTACCTTTAGCCTTAACAAAGAATAATTATGCAATACAGAGCTTCGACATTCACTTAAATAGCTTCGCAGTTTAGATAAAAAGACAGTTTCTTGCTTAACCCTTAACTGGGAATTCACAGCAAAGTTAGTACTTAGAAATATATCTTACTTATCATTCACCTACTTATCAAATGCATAAAAACATAACAGGAACAAAAGTAAAAAGAACCACCACAACACAAGATGTACGTGGTTCACCCCCAGTGTAGGGGCTACATCCACAAAACTGCGTTTATATTCAACACTTTACAAAACAACAGTTCTGATCTGCGCATTCAGCTGCAGATCTTCTCAACAACCCAAAACTGCGCACTTAGATGCAGAACCTTTCTTCCAAAACCCTCTGTGCACTCAGCTGCAGAGGTCATCCACGCACTCAGCTGGGACTTAACCTTAAACCCAAAAATAGACCTTAGCTTCTTCGCATCACATCATATCATAACACAAAAAGTCTACCAATTTCCCTTTACTCCTTTACATAAGTGCCTATTTATACACGTTCACTATTACAATACCATGGGTTTAAAAACCATGGGCTTAAACCATGGGTTATTTACAAAAATATGGGCTTCGACCCAACCCCGAAACCCCTAAGACTATTTTGGACCGCAACTCCGCTTACAAGCTTCACACCAAAACTGCGGAGTTGCCAAAATTAAGGACCTTCAAGGTCCGAGCCCCAACAACAAGGCTAGCCCTACTACCCTCAATCCAATGTCCAAGTGGAAGAAGTCAACTGAATTCTAAAAAATATGGTTCAATGCACAATTGACAAGAAAAATTCTAATTAGCACTACTTTCTCTTTCCCTCCCTTTTGGATTATAGAACATCGGTTAAATATGCTAATAGATTCATGGAATTCCACTTGGTATACGGGGCCGAAGCAATCCTCCCTATTAAATTTCATATTCCTACCCTCCAATATGATGTTAAATTACTACCTAGTACCCCAACATTAGAGAAACGACTACTCACCTTGTAACACATTGACAAGGGGAAACATGATTCACTATAACAAAATGAATGCATGAAACTTCTATCGAAATCCCAATATGAACACCATGTCTTCCCATGTACCTTTAGCGAGGGTGATTTTGTTCTCGTATTCAAGGGTAGAAAATACTCCAAACCCGAGCTAGGTAAGTTTATTCCTATGTGGACTGGTCCCTATGTCATTCAGTAATGTCTCCCCAAGGGGGCATATGTTTTACAAGATTCTAAAGGTGTCACATTCAATAGCCTTGTCAATGGGCTATATATAAATAATTTTTATCCATGAGTCACACACCACTTAGGTGCACCATGTTGCGATTTCTTATTTTTGCATTGTCCATAGCTTGACATGTCCTTTACTACATTGTGGTATGTGGGTCATGTGTGCAGGATTAATCTCAAAACACATTAATATCAAGCAGCATCGACAATAACACAAGAATTTTCCTCAGTTATTATAACATAACTTGCCTCTCAACACCACCATTTTCTTCTAGTAAACATATCCCTAACATCATTTTAGAACCCATACAATCACTAATATCCCAGGTTTTATGTGCCATCCACGTCAAAATTGTGGAGCTCTCAATTTTCCCCATGGTTGTTCTCCCTCAATAACCCTCATCATAAATTGACACCCATGATGTTGATCCCCCCACAAGTCCAAGGAATTTTCCACCCCATGAAAGTAACCTTCCTAAATCCAATTATTCCATAGTTGGGAATTTACTCCCCTACCTCAAGCAATTTCAAAAAACCAAATTCCTCAGCACCGGTTACAAATAAGATTTACCGCATCCATATCATACCTCATTTAACATTCAACCCATATGCAAATATCCTTTGTATCATCACCTCCACCAAGACAAAAATAGGTCCCCTCCCCCAGAAAACAACCAGTTATATTCAGGTATTCCCGAAGGAACATATGCATGAAATTGATTCATGGGGCACCTCTCTTGGCATTTGCAGAACTACCTTGACTTCATTTTTGAAAATTTTCCTTGACCAACTCAAAATCATGGGAACACTATACATCATCAAATTGACTCCCCAACTCAACAAAAACTATGGGAGTCCCACCCATCATCAAATTGGTCCCTTGACATGCACGGAACCATGAGGACCCCACCAATCATTATTTATGTTCAAACAAGTTCACCGATACAATCCAAATCATGAGAACCACCCATTATTTTGGAATCAAACCCTAGTCTCCTTTAATCAATGAGATTGATTTTACCAATACTTAGCAATCATGTCTTTGCCAGTCACCACTCTCTCAAGTATTGTGTTTGTAACAAATCCCTTCATCTACTGTTTGCCTCCCTCCATTACACTCTCGATTGAAGTATGATATTGTCATCTCATCCCATATTTTATCATCAATCAAAATAAGTATGATCCCCACACTTACCATCCAATATTGTGTTAGTTTAGTTAGTCCCAAACTCAGTTACACCATGGTCTTGGTTCATCAAACAAGACCCTCTTCTTGTGATGATTATTGATTTCTCATCGACATCGATACCCCACATTATGAGAGTTGAGGTAGTGACAGTGGTAACTTGGAATTCCTTTCAATAAATAAATGGAATTTCCTCAAACTAATTAAGGAGAGTCATTAGTGATCCTTAACTTAGTAGTCCCCACTATGCTTTCCAGAAACACCTTTACTCGCATCACGGGGAGTCATACATATTAAACGAAGCAGTTTTCACATTTGAAAATTATGATAGCAGTATATATGGTACAATGTGGTCTTCCATGGATTCAAGGACATTCTAGACACCCACTCATATGAGATTGTTTAGATTCTTAATAGTTTCACTTCTTCATCACTAGTTACACCAATTCTTAGTTTATGTACTTTTGCATGGTTTGAATTCACCTTCATCCATGCCCACATAGGTTAATGAAAGTTATATTAGTATCTTCAGTTTGTACCCATTCAAGCGATTTTCACAAGCATGGGTATGGCTACCTCATTCGTATAAAACAACACATCGTGTCATAAATCCATCAACAAAATTTTCCCCTTTGGAAAATCATTCTCATCCACATATTTTAAAGGAAAAATAGAGAGAACACAAAACAAACCATGATGAATTATCATATCGACAGTACCCTCCAAACCTCACACATAAGGAGGAATCTGTTAACACAAAAATCTCTTAGATCTACGACAATTTCGTGATTCACATGAAAATGCATCATGAACATACAACATGCATCCAACTAAATACATCTTCACAAGACCCAAAGAGAATATTGAGTCCAAAATGGAACCAAATCAATAAAAAACCACAACCATGTGGTTTAATATCTGTTTATATGCGTTAAAACGTGCATCTCTAGAACAACACCCATGATACAACGTGGATTTTCTTTCGAGATTTGTGCGACTAACACAAACGGTGGGATATCACCCACTAGTGTTGCATTGAAGGCTCATGAAAGCTCCATTTACTCAAAGAATTCAAACTTTGGTATTCCATGCACTTGATTTTCTTAAATGGACTCTTGGTGTACTTTGGATACAAAACATTGTTGGTTTCTTAGGGCAGACCCGGGTTCTTATACTATTCTTTTAACCAACAAAAAGACCCACAGTGTTGGCCCTTTCGGCAACAACCTGCGAACATGTTGCAGTCTCACCCAAAATAGCTATGGGGTGCCGCAGAATCAGGTTTCTGCAGGTAAAAGAGGGATATTATTGTACCTTTAGCCTTAACAAATATTGATCATACAACATAGAGCTTCGACCGTCACTTAATTAGCTTCACGGTCTAGATAAACAGATAGTTACTTGCTTAACCCTTAACTGGGAATTCACAGCAAAGTTAATACTTAACAATATATCTTACTTATCATTCACCTACTTATCAAATGCATAAAACAAAACAGCACAAAACAAAAGGAACCACCACAACACAAGATGTATGTGGTTCACCCCCAGTGTAGGGGCTACATCCACAGAACTGCATTTTTATTCAACTATTTACACAACAACAGTTATGATCTGCGCACTCAGCCACAAATCTCTGCGCACTCAGCTGCAGATCTTCTCAACAACCCAAAGCTGTGCACTTAGCTGCAGAACCTTTCTCTGATCTACGCACTTAGCTGCAGATCCTTTCTTACAAAACCATCTATGCACTCAGCTGTAGAACCTTTCTCTGATTTGCGCACTCAGCTCTAGATCCTTTCTTATAAAACCCTCTGTGCACTTAGCTGCAGAGGTCGTCCACGCACACAGCTAGGACTTAACCTTAACAAAACCCTTTTCGCACTCAGCTGCAGAGGTCATCCACGCACTCAGCTAGGACTTAACCTTAAACCCAAAAATAGGCCTTAGCTTCTTCGCATCAAGTTATCATCATCCAAGAACCTTTGAAAAAGCTATTTTCTCCTTTACATAAGTTCCTATTTATACACGTGCACTATTACAATACCATGTGTTTAAACCATGGGCTTAAAAACCATGAGTTCAAACCATGGGTTAATTACAAAAAGAGGGCCTTCAACCCAACCCCGAAACCCCTAAGACTGTTTTGGGCTGCAACTCCGCTTATAAGCTTCACACCAAAACCGTGAAGTTGCCAAAATTAAGGACCTTCAAGGTCCGCGCCCCAACAGGCCCCTAAGACTCACCAGTGTCCCGTCCAGGGACACTCTGCTGCTTTTCCGGAGGGAGAATTTTGTTGCTGAAGATAGTAAACTGCTTGTTGAGGTTGCGCATGATATCTTTGGCTACTTGCCTCCTTCTCTGCCATCTCCTGCAATGTTGTTGTAGATGCTTCACTGGCCTTTTCCTGTGCGAATGCATCATACTCCTTCAAACATTTGAGCTAGTTGTCCGCAGTAGTGCTCAACTCCAATGCCTCGTTAATGAGAGGCTACACAAAGTTCACTAATAGTGCTTCTTTCCTTCTGTAAGACTCAATTTCTTGCTGGAGCTCATTGCTCTGCTTCACCTTAAGCATATTCTGCATAGGAGGCAATGTCTTGATTTCCTCCTTGACTGCATCCAGCTCTGTCTATCACTGCTTGATAGTTTCTTGTAGTTTTTTCACTTCTGGGTTGTCTTGCAAGTTTTCCCAGGCCTCGACACTTTCATCTAGTAGCTTTGATTCACTGCTCACAAGATCTGAGATCTTCATTGCTGAGGCCTAAATATCCCTACGACGTTGTTCCCTGACCTCTGGTGGACTCTCCGGAATGATGCAAAGTTGAAGCTCCGCAATCTGAGCCTCATGGTCTTCTTTCATCTTCTCTATCAGGCTACGAGACTATTGTGCATAGTCTTTCAGCTTGGTGAGTCTCTGCTCTGGTTCTTCTTCAACCTGCATGTCGAAGTCAGGGAGACTTCGACACGCCTCATCCAATACTCCCGCCAGTGCAGCCTGCTTACTTTATGCTTCCCTCTTCTTCTGCTCAACTTCTTCCAACTGCGTTGCGAGGCTGTCACTTTGCTTCATGGAATTTTCCAACTTCCTGTGTGAGTAGCTGTCATGTTCTCAGATCTCGTTTATAATTGCTAATTGACACAGATGTAGCTCCGGCATAGACAACTTGTCATAGTATATCTCAACATTCATACTCATCTGCGATCGAGATGCTGCATCAGTTATTATGAGGGCCACACTTGGGACCTATCCTCTGTTGTTTTTGGCTGGCCATTGCCGAGTATCTAGCTGCGCGCTTGTTGGAGCACTGCTTGCTGCAGCACCAGTCGTTGATCTTTTTGCTAACACCTTGAGTTCTATAATTCGCTGCGCTACGCCCAAGAGTGCATCAAGATGTGTAGCTGCGAATTCTAACCATTTGTTGGTTAATGCTTCTGTGGACCTTGTCAGAGCCTGATCAAGCTCTTCCATCATCAAAGCGGGCTCTTCGACGATGTTCTTGCCCTTCGACGCCTTAGCTTTCTTCCTCGACGAAGGCTTCATCACTTCCTCTGCCTCTGGCGACTTGCACTTATCTGGGTGATTGGGGTCAGATATTGTCTTGACCGATTCTTCTTCTTCTTCTTCTTCTTCTTCATCACCTCCATCATCTCCACCCTGGTCATCTCTAATCTGCTGTGACTCATCTTGTTTGTCACTTTCTTCGAGTGGGTCGTTCTACTACGTCTGACTCAGACCTGCGCCCACATCTGTCACTGGGGGAACTGGTATGCTGGGCCTTGTCCCTGCATCCTTCATCCACTCAACCGGCCACTGCTGGACTACTGCGACGATGTCCTCCTGGGTCACCACGTATGGCAACTTCCAACATGCATTTTTTTTTATCTATGCAAGCATGGATGAAGACATTGTGCATGTCAGCCTTGAAGTTGGTCACTCCCGCATACTGAGAAAATAGCTCATTACTGAGCCGTGGTGTCTTCGGGATTTCATATGAAATACTCATCGAATAAAAGGTGAACACGTAGTTCGTCATCTGCTGGAAGGTTTTATCCTGCGACACCCACAGAGATGCGTATCTTGCTGTGCTAGGCATGTGTGGAGGCACATCAACAAACTGTGCCTCGGTAGGCTCTCCATCCTACCAGTGCAATAAGCAATAACAACCATGAGTAATGAAAGGGTCTACCTTTCTCCTGTGCATCGCAGACATCTTCGAGGAACTCCTTGGCAATGTACGCTACCCAATTGTAACTGTAGTCTTCGGCACAGTTCGCAACAATACTGACAATTGGGGCAGATACTTCAATCGGTCTACACTTCTACATTATCTTGCATGCTAGTAGCTCTGTGGCGAAGCGAATGTTTTAATGCTGAATGGTCGAGGTTTGATACCCTCACTTTCCTTTCGTCAGCTTGAAGCGTTCCTTCATGCTCTGTGCCAACTTCATGTCTTCATGCTTTCCCACGAACTCAATGCTAGGATCAGGCCCTTCCTTCGGCAAGACTGTGATCCAGTGAATGAGTTTCCCATCAATGATGATTTTCTAGTTTCCTATCCATAGGTGCCCATCATGCACCAATGCCAATAATTGCTTGACCACTATGGTAACTGGCATGCTGCGACCGAAGTGGGGAACCTTCACATCTTCAACAAGACAGCTTGCTCCAAGCTAGTGTCCCACTATTTTACTTCTAGTGGCGTCGTAACGGTCTCTGGATAATGGATAGAGTGGAGGTATTTCCCTGGTGCGAACTGCAGAAACTTTCCATGATCATTCGTATCGTGGTCTGCGTACTTCATCTGGTCTATTTTTCCTATCATTGTTCCAACCAGCTGCACACCTTGTGGCAACGACGGGGTACGTAATGCGAACTTGGCTATCCACTGAGGTGGTTGAACTCCTGGTCACACAGGTGGAAGATATGGTGGGCGCTGCAGTGCAACGTTCTCATCCTCACCAAGGTCTTCAAATTCCCCAGGAGGATTCTTCACGGGATCCTCTGGTGTCTTTCCTGATGGCTGGTTCCTTTCTTCATTCCGCTTAGAATGAACTTCTGCCCTAAACTTCTTCCTATTTGATCGTGTCTGCATTGGTTGACTCGGTGCTGTGGGAGTCTCTTCGCGAGGTGCATATGCAGGTGGATTGCTCATAAGGTTCTGCAGACCCCTCTCTCTAAATTCACTCAACAATTCCTGGACTTCACGATCAGCTGACATGGACTCAACTATAAAGCTCAAGAAAATGCATAATGGGACATTCGTAGGTCTGGGTGTTTTCTTATAGAATCCATCAACCAAATGTGACAGAGCAACTGTAGATATTGCCTAAACGGTGCTAGATTCCTTAAAATCTCATCATTACAGGAAGTTAATGCAGTTAATCTACCGACGCCACCAAATCTGATTTTTTCCAATGGTCTCATTTTGAGGTTCGACACACCTTTCCTCTTCGGCACAGCCAGTAATTTTGGCTGTGTCACAAATAAGGACCTTTGACATAGTACATACCTTCGACACATCATGGCACCAGTTTCGACAGAGCTTCGAGCTTCGACCCTCGACAGTATTTCTTCGTAGTGTTCTTTTGACTCATGAATATTAATGTTGTGCGAGTCATCATCTTCATCAATGGCGATGTTATAACATTCTACTGCATTAGCTTCTTGTTCCTTCCAATCAAGTTGGTTCTCGGCTATTTCTTTATCATCAAACACCTTAGTATGGATCAACCTAATAGCTGCATCCAAAAAAAGGCAATCCTCATTAATAGAAAATGTAAGCACAAAACTATCAACAAGGTTATCCCAACTTACAGTACCATGGCGAAGCTCAACCTCTACATACCAGTTCTTTTCTATAGGTTCCAGAGTGTGTACAAACCTATGTACCCATTATTCACAAGGTACATGCTTCCATGCTTCATAACACTGTTTCAAATGTTCCTGAGGGCTAATCTTACCATTAAATCTGCTTCGCACCTCCTGAGGTTGATCCATGAATCACAGGCGAAGAAGATTTTGACAAGCTCTCCAACTATGGATATGATTTTTATGACCATTCCACCATCTGGCAACTGCGGCTCTAAATGCTGAATCTAGAGTCTCCATTTTCTGTGAATCTAGTATTTGCTCTGAGAATTGTGCAATAAAATCTTCTGGGTCTGTCAAGCCATCAAAAATAGGGAATATCTTTGTCTATGAGCCAACCCATCTGATAGACTTGGTAATTCTTACACATCGATGTCCATGTAGCCCATAAATTCCATTCTGCCAATTCTCTAGGCCTTCATCTGAATCAGTCATGCAAGAACTGTCACACTGCCAATCCATTATACCTTCAGTAGTAGGGTTAACATAGTCTTCTTCTTTGGCTGTGATGCTGTAAATATGATCTAAAACATCTTGATCTTCATCTCTGACTGGCTTTGTATACCTTTCTCCTTGAGAAGGGTCCAATGGAACTATGACCCTCAATCCTTTTCCTTCAAAAGTCATCTTTATGTTCTTAAGGTTGATTACTGCATCATTTTCTATTTCCCATTCAATTCCTAGCAATGCTGGATAGGGGTTGCTATCATCGATTACTTCAATGACTTCAAAATCTGCTAGGGTATTGACTCCATCAATGTCCACTGGTACACTAGGGAATATTCCCAAGGGAACAATATTCTACTGATTGGATAATCTCAGCTGTATAGGGGACCATTCAAGCGTAGGTCTTCCCATTTGTTCCCATGTCTGCCTAGTTAGGGCATTCACTTCTAATCCTAGGTCTAAAATAATATTAGTCATGTCATAATCTCCTATCTGAGCATGCAATCTCATTTCTCTTCCAGTCCTTCTAACTCTATTAACATTTTTTCCTCTATCAGAGCTTCGATGAGGTTCGCAAGACGCAATAACTTTCTGTAACTCATTCAAAGAATTCTAATTTCTTAATAACTTCATACAACTCTGTAAAAATGATGTTAGTGTACTTACTTGAGCTGGCGAAGTTTCTTGAGACTGTAGCTGCTGTTGATGTTGTTGCATAGTTGCTACTGATGTTCTTGAATTAGCAAAGTCTTTTTTGGCTTCCATAAATGTTCCTTTTTCTCTTTCAACATCGAAGATGGGAATTTTTTCTGGGGTCTTGCGGACCCAAGCCTCGTTAGGTTGTTTCTCCTTATTTTGCACTTGCGTCGTAGCTCCACTCCTTGTAACGACATTAACGGCTGGGACAGGTCTTTTCTCGATAGTAATCATCTGAACATTCTTAGTAGGGGTGCCATTTCTTTCTTATATCTTGGCTATCAACTGTGGACATTGCTCAATCACATGATCGACTGCTCTGCAATATTGACATGTTGTAGTTGGGTTCTGGCAGTCTCTAGATACATGTCCTGCCTAATTACAGTTATAGCAAATAACCTGGCCTCAACCTCTTCCAGGCATACCACCACGACCTCGACCTCTGAAATTACCTGGACCTGATGTACTACCACGGTAACCATATCCATCATTGCCTTGTGCATCAGGTTGTACCTTATAAGCATCATAGGTTCGCTCTCTCATGAGATCAAATCTAGGACATTCGTCTTCGTTGTGTCCAACTGACTTACATAACTTCCAGTAGGGATTCTTAGGTACTTGAACATATCTCTGCAGCAGGTAGCAATCTTTAGGTCGATGCTAACCAGTTGTTCTACAGATCTCACAATATAGGATAGTAGGGTTAAACGGGTTTGGCGCACCAGTATTTAAATAATTTCTTACTGCAGGGCACTATTCTTTGTCATGACCTTCTATCTTACATCATGTACACCAGACCTCTTCGCGAGTAGATTTCCCTTTCTTCATGTCGCGAAGCTCCAAAGCCATTTTTGCTAACTGTGCTTGTATTTGGGCTATTTTAGAATTATCTCCGACAGGAGTTGTTTTGAGCTTCATAACAATTTTCAATGCTTCTTGCTGATCAGCAACCTTCTGTTGCATGAGTGGAGTCCTGATATGCGGCAACTGTGCTGCAATGAACCATTCTTTATGTTGCTCTGGTCCAATAGTGAAGCTAACTTAATCCAGCAGAACCTTGAACCTCTAATCAAAGTCCCAAACTGATTCACCTCGCTTCTGCTGAATTTCTTTCAGTTCAGTTATAGAATGTGACTTTGATTTAGGCTTCTTAAATCTTTAATCATTGCTTTTTTAATATCGGCCAAGACATAGTTCTGAGTACTGGAAAACTTCATAAACTAGGTCAAAGCTTGGTCTCTAAAAGATGTGACCAGCTGCGCTGTTCTTGTATTCTGATCCATAATATTCTTAGCAGTCCAGACAGCTTCGAATAAGAA
>LPNX010392680.1:239814-285745 GCA_001517045.1 Pseudotsuga menziesii | reverse complement strand
TAAGTGAGTTCAAGTACTTACCCCTTGGTCCTTTGAAGAACTGTCTTTCTGCTTCGCTGAAAGAAGTATGTGTGTCGATGGCGAACTCCGTCACAAATGCTTTAAGGGTTCGTGTTGTCCAGAAGTCAACAGCTCTAGATATCGCATTGTTCACTCTTTTCAACAGGTTAATTCTTTCTTTGCAAGAAGTCGTCTGAGCTATGACGAGGATCTTTATTTTCTTGTTCAGCGAATTTCAAATAGGTTTTCTCAACCTAGTCACCGATTTCTTTTACTGAGGGCCTCCAAAACATATCCCTCCTGGTACGACGTAGATCCCTCTTGAGCAAATACTGGTTCAACCGGCAACGGAACCAATTTGTTGGTTGCTTAGGGCAGACCCGGGTTATTATATTATTATTTTAACCAACAAAAAGACCCACAGCGTTGGCCCTTTCGGCAACAACCTGCGAACAGGTTGCAGTCTCACCCAAAACAGCTACTGGGTGCCGCAGAATCAGGTTTCTGCAGGAAAAAGAGGGATATTACTGTACCTTTATCCTTAACAAATATTAATCATACAACACAGAGCTTTGACAGTCACTTAATTAGCTTCGCAGTTTAGATAAACATACAGTTACTTGCTTAACCCTTACCTGGGAATTCACAGTGAAGTTAATACTTAACAATATATCTTACTTATCATTCACCTACTTATCAAATGCATAAAACAAAACAGCACAAAACAAAAGGAACCACCACAACACAAGATGTACGTGGTTCACCCCCAGTGTAGGGGCTACGTCCACAGAACTGCATTTTTATTCAACTCTTTACACAACAACAGTTCTGATCTATGCACTCAGCTGTAGATCTTCTCAACAACCCAAAGCTGTGCACTTAGCTGCAGAACCTTTCTTTGATCTGCGCACTCAGCTACAAATCCTTTCTTACAAAACCCTCTGTGCACTCAGCTGTAGAACCTTTCTCTGATCTGTGCACTTAGCTGCAGATCCTTTCTTATAAAACCCTCTGTGCACTCAGTTGCAAAGGTCATCCACGCACACAGCTGGGACTTAACCTTAACAAAACCCTCTACGCACTCAGCTGCAGAGGTCGTCCATGCACTCAACTAGGACTTAACCTTAAACCCAAAAATAGGCCTTAGCTTCTTCGCATCAAATTATCATCATCCAAGAACCTTCGAAAAAGCTCTTCTCTCCTTTACATAAGTGCCTATTTATACAAGTGCACTATTACAATACCATGTGTTTAAACCATGGGCTTAAAAACCATGAGTTCAAACCATGGGTTAATTACAAAAATAGGGGCTTCAACCCAACCCCAAAACCCCTAAGACTATTTTGGGCCGCAACTCCGCTTACAAGCTTCGCACCAAAAACACGAAGTTGCCAAAATTAAGGACCTTCAAGGTCCGCGCCCCAACAAACATGGATCATTTGGTTCACATTATGATCTTGTTATTTCTTAGCCACCTCTTGGCCTATAAAAGAAAGCCATGGGCACGTGTATTGTAAGAAGAAAATTTGAGCAAGGTTATTGTTGGTGCAAATATTAAACAATTTTATAACATATATCCAACGATTTAATTATCAACCTGGAGAGAGCATAAACTTGTGAGGTACATACGAAATATATGGAGGGGTAGAGTAATGCTAACCTTCTCTATAACTGAAATTGAATCTAAGTTATAAAAACAGAAAATTGTATGGAAATAAATCTAATTGCATAAAACATGAAATTTCATAAATTAACTTGATAAAGAAAGACTGAAACTACATGAAATAAACTGACATAAAACAATTAACATTAACTTTTAAGCTCACGGTAAATCTATACTAACAATTCATAAGCAAAACATAACTGAAAATCTATAAGAACAACTCATAAGAAATAAATTACTGAAAATCTATATTAACTTGGGAGAATCTAAGGATGTGCATTAAGCATCATCTCCATTACATAACAATCAAGAATCCACTATATGTCTAACTCTAAACTATTCTCTACTTCCAAACCACTAGAGAGATCTCTAACCAAAATGAGGAGAGAACCCTCCTATTTATACATAAATTCAAGATAACTAATCATAATTACAAATCCACTATTCTCTCAACTTATCCCTCAAAATCCTCAACAAATCTACAACTCATCCCTTCAAATCCTCAACAAATATACAACTCATCCCTTCAAATCCTCCAACAAATATTGGATGAGATATTCTCTCCATATTTCCATTATCTTCTCCTTGAAATTAGCTCACATCTAGAAGATGAAATTCGAACCTGAGGCTAGGTGGTCACTTTTGAGCTTGTTAAAGTCTTCAAATACACCTATAAGCATCATCAAACTCATCCAACTTTAAAGTATAATGAAAATATGTTATTTTTTCTCAATAATTAACCACAAATTCACTCAAAATACTCAAAAATAAATGATTTGGAAAATGGTGATATAAACCCATATTTATTATGAAAGTGGTGAATATTAATGGTTTTATAGAAGGATAAGATAGGAATAAGGTGACAAATGGTATAGGAAATATGAATAAAATGTGGTCTTTTTACGACTCAACATGCCCCCCAACTTGACTGGTTGCATGTCTTCATGCAACTATGCATTGATTCTCTTTAAAACTTTTGGCTTTGTAGTTGGGCTTTACATGATGATGGTATGTAACAATAAATCATTCCAGGATTTGAAATGCACGAGTGGCCGCGCAATTTTTCTTATGGTTGGTTCTTGTGTGACAACCAAAAGTATAACAAATGTTGGTTCTTGTGTTAACAGCATTTGCTCGTTTTATTTTATATATATATATATTTTTCTTCTTGTTGCAATACATAAGATTTAAAAGTATACATGCATTAGAAATGATGAACCATCAATGTATATTAGAAATCATTTTTCTTCATATTATGAATTATGTCAATATATATAACACAATTTGGGACAGACATGTTGATTAAGGGTAAATGAAATGATAAATATGTAAAATGATAATGAATAGTCCCCCCACCCCACCCCAACTTAAGATATATTAGGTTTATGAAAAGGAGAAAGGAAATGTAGTGAGAGAATTTTCCAAATTCATTCATTTTCTAGCATTTAAGGAATTACATGCTTAAAGATTTAGAAAACAACATAACTCCACTTACCCCAAAAAGTTGATGAACTATGCAATAGGAATGTGGCTGCTGCTGGATAATAGAATGTGAAGTGAAGGAACTGAACTGCTACTTAGTTGGATGAAGTAGAAGATGGAAGCTGAAAGTAGAACCGTGGTACTCTCATATGGCTGAAGTATGCTGCAGTAAAACTGTTGATGGAGTCATGCAAAGTATATAGTCTTCACCTGCTACAAAACTTGATGGTACAATTCTTACCATGCAAATAATTATATCGACGTCAAACATGGAAAGAAGTCATTGGATTACCGACCATTAATGAATGTCGTTAACCAATGCGAGGCAATCTCACCATTGATGTCAATGAGTGCCAAGGCACCTAAGTACATCATACAAAGTGCGAATAAATGAGCTGATGTCGAGCCACATGCAAGATATAACGATCAAGGGACATTGATGTATTCCCATGATTGTCAGCGAGATAACTTGTCATTAAGGCATGCAAGCCTCAAGGTACTAAAAATGAACTCTAGTCTCTATCCCAGATAAGGTGCTGAGGTCGATGGGGTAAGACTTGTTGAAAGGTGGGCCTTAAGGAATCCCACATCAGTCAACACGAGTTATACATAATGAGTGGTAGGGCTATAAATAAAAGATATGAGGGTCAAACAGTTTCTATGCCAGGGATAACAAAGCAATGTAGTCATGGAAATGAAGCTGAATAGTTTTATTCATAAGGAAAAAGATAAACTGAAAATGAGAAAAAATGTGTGCAACTCACAAAGGTAGACATGCAAGAATTCGTGATATATAAGGCAAGAAAACAATAGACTCTAACATGGATGGCGAATAGGATTGGAAGGAGAAAAATAAGTAATCATGACATGGCATAATTGGTTTCTGAAGAGCTTCTTTATGGTAGCAAAATGTCATGACATACATAGTGGAAACTCAACTCCTTCGAGCTTTCAACGGAACATTTTTTTTTTCTGAAAACTTTATGCGATTCTGGAACTTTCCATTCGTTCGTCTTTGAATCTGCAAAAAAAAAGTTAGCATTTTCCTGCAACAACTTGTGAGAGCATTAAAATACATGGAAACATGTGCTTAACAGAAAGTTAAGAAGAGAAAATAAAATGCTCTTATACCTGAAAGTAGCAACCCTTCTTGTCGAAAACCTGTTTCTAAGTGACTTGCGACAACAAGTCAGTGCAATAATCATAAAATTTTGAGAAGATTCCAAATTTATTTAAAATTTAAAATTTTATGATTTTATTTGTTACCTAATACTTTATATTTATTTATATGTTTTAATTTTTTATTTTTGTAATGTTATTATTGCAGTGCTTTTGTATATATATATTTTTAAATTTTATTTTACAAAAAAAAAAAATTATGTGTTTATTTTAATATTATGTCAATGTGTTTTTTCTAACATTTTTAATTTTTTGGCCAAAAAAAAAAAAAAATAGATTCATGCATCTTTATATAAAGATTGAGCAACATAGGGAAATGGTCGACCCTTTCAATGTTTGACCCCTCTAAAAGCATACTATCTTTAATGATCTAGATTAGAGAGGAGTGTGTGAAATAAACGATTTCTATGATAAGTTTGGTAGTTTCAATGACCATGCGGATAACCCCCCGCCCAACTGAAGATGTGCCAGGTCCCACTGTGCAAGAATAAAAATGAAGAACAAGGCTTAGCTACGACAGCAGCTGCCTTCGATTTCAAAGAAGATAAAAGAGACTGTGATTTGGGCTTTTATATCGGAGTTTAAGATTGTCAAAATGTTTATGAATGATATCATGAGAAAATGATAAAGGTTTATCATTGACTCTCGTCCGACCTGGAAGGATAAGTGTGGATGCAACTAAGAGTCGAGGCAAAACATCCTCGTTGGATCATAAAACTATATGTCATTAACTAATATATATATATATATATATATATATATATATATATATATATATATATACATACTGTAAGAATGTTTCTCTTGACCCTCAACTAAAGTTAATTTTCCTAAGTGAGACTCCTATACTTTTTATTATATTTCTTTATAAATTTTAGAAAACAAAAAAAATTATACCTTGAGTTTGCAACCCATAAAATTAAGAAGGCTATGACTATCTTAAAGCTTATATCTAATATTCCCATTAAAGATTTATTTTAAATATTAACAACAAATATTTTTATTAGTTTTAAAGCTTCAAAATTTAATCTAAATTGAAATAAAAAATTATATCGACATTTCCATTTTTCTTTTGTTTTTAAATATTAACAAATATGCAAAATATATTATATTAGTTTTGTACTCAAATTTCATTCTTGAAATATGTATATATTTCAAACATGTTGACAAATGTTAAAAAAAACCACTTATTTCACCTTTGAACAAAACAAAACAAAAAAGACATGAAAAGTATTGAAAAGAGATTCGTGCATCAATTTTTCGAAGGATTTAGGCATAATACATTTTATACTATTTTCATGGTGGATTTCACGTTACGAGGAATTTGCATATTGCTTTTACAGTAAGAAAGAGTCTATCATGATTTGACAAGTGTTTCACTAGCTTGTCCCAAATGATGGTCGATGCAATTACCAAAGTTTTGCAGATTAATTCCTATAACATCCGTGACTTCACAACATAATTATGTGTACTAATTATCTTAAAGTGAAGTATAAATATATTAATCTTTTTCTAATAGTTTGGAATGAAATAATAATAATAATAATAATAATAATAATAATATATATTGATTGATGTTGAAGGCCCTCCAAGTTAATTAACAAGCATGAAGACAAATACTAGTTTGTGGTATACTGCCACTCCATTTACACGAGGGAGTGACGACTCGACGAATGGTAAATTCAGGATAAAGCATGGTAAAACAAATGTAACAGTACGGCTTTATATGGACTAGTACTATACAATAACTACTCCGGGTAGCTCCTCTGTATTTTGATTCTGAAAGCCAATATAGATATCGAACGGGAACATCCAGCTATTGATTGAACCAGTGCAGAAGTCTAGCCGCATCCGTCATTGAACATCCAACTGACATCGGAAATCGTACTGATTGGTCTTAGAATGTACAGAAGCAATCCAATTAGCCTTAGGATAAAGGGTCTTAAAAACGATGAAAGGAACTCACTATGTACCGGAGGAAATATAAGAGCTTAATAATTTAGGTGTCGGGATTACGCAACAGTGAGTTAAAGCCGTATAGTATTTCATTTTACAATGAATACTTTGGCGATTCATCAGGCTTTTTATTCGAATTGCTTGGATATGGAAAGTCAAGTCAGGACAAAAAGTATTCCCAGCATCTATTGCCGCTTGAACATATATAAAAAAGACTTCCTTCGCTCAATGTGTAAGAGCATCTCGTTAAGCAATGGATTACCATTACTACTTTAAGCAAAAAGGTTCAGTATTCCCATAAGTGAATACCAGAAATCGTATTCTGAAACAGACAAAGATATTTTTGCACATCTATACCGGTTCTAGATCGGAAGATAGGAGCATAAGATTATCAACAGAGTCATAAATCCCCGTGTCCTGCGCTTGAAAAGGAGTTGCAACAAGGAGGGTGGTGCTACGGGAAAACGCATTCTTAGACCCATCGGAAATTTCCTTCAAACAGTCTTGGAGAGCATTTGCAAACAATATTAACAAAGATGCAGGTCAAATGTCGCCTCTAATTTCGTCAAGAATGAAAAAATATTTTAATACTGATGCACGTTCTCAAAGTTTAAAACAAACAATTCGAAGATCATATGTATACATACAGAGTGTGAAATATCTACAATACTGTGAGGGTTCGCGTCTATGGTTCCTGCAGTTCATCATGGTGCAGAAGTTCAGTGATACCCTCAGGTAGTAGATCCATTCCGATCACCAGAGCAGTCTTCTCCTTTAAATTATCTTAGATGTTCTTCAAATTCTTTACCAGGAGCCAATATATTGAAGTATACCGAACGCAGAGGGGTTTATATATAGGAGGCGATACCATGATGGGCTCGATCGAACTTTGATCATTACCCTCCCGGTATAACTTCTCATTTATCGGAATAAAAACTGAACAATGAATACAAACATAGGGAGCCACTCTTCTATTCCAGGAAAGAGAGTTAGCCTTTTTCAATTTCAAAGTCTGCAATTTGGAATGATTAAAATAGTAAACACGACCTAGATCAATACCGCCCCTGTAGTTTCGAACACAACCGTACCCAATTGAATTACACAGTATTTAGCGTTCATCCTTGAAATGGTGGTTTACTATACCTCGATCAAGGCGCAGATAGAGAGGGAACTCCTACGAAGGAGAAATAATTTACAGCCTTTAAAAAATGTCGAGTTGTGGGAAGAAGAGCGATAAAGTGGGAAGAAGAGGAAGTGGCCAGAAGTAATCAGTTGTGGATGGTTACTCACATCTTGCCATCGGCGTAGCTTGATTTGAAGCAATTATCCTGATCATACGGTTATGAGGAGCCAGAATAGATAGGCAAGAGATCATGGGTATCCTAGAATCAGCCAAAAATTCAAAGAGATGTGCCCATAATATCCTCCATTTTGGCAACTTAATCGCCATGCAAATCTCATATAAAATTTTTTGAATAAAAATAGCCAACAACCAGACACGATATCATATCAGGAGAGTTTCTTAGCGTATGGTTACTGTATAATAGATCAAGTCTGATCTCTTGAATTGATCATGGAAATCTCAAGGGTGGATATGAAAAGATATCATTTATCTTCTATATTACGGGCAAGATAATCGTTCAATGCCAATTCTGTTTTGAAGACCAGTGTCCGATGATTTCGAGGAATTGGCATCCCAAGAACCTCGTGTGCCGATTTGCACGAGCTGTAATCACTGCAAAGGGCAGGTCATCATAAGTAACCGCCTCCATTTCAAAATGGATTATCCGTTAAATCATATGTGCCTAGTTGATGAGCAATTGTGATATAAAGATGGCTAGAGAAATGACGGCGAGTTTTTGCTTTACTTTTTCTTAGCCCGAGCCAAATGATGAACCTCAAGATCTAATTGTTTCATATCTAAGTGTTTTTGCAGGTATCAGCTTGGAAGGACGAACGCTTAGATTGAAAGATAGGTCGAGGGATGGGTCACTTGTTTTGTTATTTAAAATTTTTAAGCTTGGAAGGACGAACGCTTAGATTGAAAGATAGGTCGAGGGATGGGTCACTTGTTTTGTTATTTAAAATTTTTAACTTTGTTTAATGTTTATAGTTGTAGGCGAATGCGCAAATCAAGAGATGGGCTGAAGGACACATCAAAAGATGGGATGAAAAAATAGACTGAAAAATTGGTGGTTCGATCTACTATTTAGTGTTTTATTTTATCTGTTATTTTATTTTGTATATATATTAAAGTTTGTATGTTTAGTTAATGTTGATTAAATATATCTATATAAGTTTATTATATAGATATATATATATTAAAAAATATTATCTAGATATATAAATGTTTAATTTTTAATATTTTAATTTTAATGTTTAATATTTAAATTGTAAAATGTTTTAATGTTTATAGGTATATTTTTTTAAAAAAAATAGAAACTAAAACTAACATTTAAAATAAACAAACATTGTTTTTTAGTACTATTCCTAATAAAAGATTAAAAAATACTTTTAGATTCATAAGATAAAAATCTAAATAATCTTTAATGCAAACTGATATGTATATTTATTTGTTTATTTTTTGTGTTTATTAATTAATTTTTTTTAATTTAAAAGAAACTAATTCTTAATGCAATTTTTTTTATTTTTAAAATAACTAGACAATTATTAAATGAAAAATATAAAAAACCATAAAAAACCAAAGACCAAAAATTTGAGAAAATTTTTAGATTTAAAAGATTAAAATTATTTTTAATTCCTAATAATTATAAAAACAATAGTAATTAAGACTATTTAGAAATAAAATTTTAACAAAATAAAAACATTAAAATAAATTAAAACAAAGCTAATTTTCAAGTGAAAAATAAAAACTAAACCCTACCTACTCTATTATAAATAGAAAATTACGCTTATTTTAAGTGTAGTGAAGTTGCGAGTGTAACCATATATCTAACAAGAGTAAACACATATCAAGATTTAAATTTGAAAAAATAAATCGAGAGTATGCTATAATATGGAAAATTAAATACTGAAAATGAAAATTAATAAAATAAAAGTGAAAACAAAACCAATCTAACCTACTACTTACTTGAAAACATTGTTCGATGCAGCATTTGTTTGCAAGATATTCTTGATGATTTTGATCACCCGAGATCCCTTCTTCATCCTTCTTGATTTTCTTCTCACATAATTGCTCCTCATATGATGTGCATAATTCTTCAATTGTCGATTCTTCTTTTACTTTAGGAGGAGTAGTAAATTTTTTAGATACTATTAATATCTCCTCTTCTTGAGAAGAGGAGATCCCTGCTTCTGCTAGGATCTGGGTGAGCTTCTCTAGGCTTATGCTCATCCTAAAATTATTTTACTGGAATCAAATCAAGTACTAGAAAAAAAACAAGTGCATGACAAGCACAAAAACAATAGCATAAATCGAGTTCAAAAACATAAATAAAAAGGTGCACAAAAATCTATACAAAACAAGGAATGAACATATACAAAGTTAGAAACAAGTTAGTATGAAATAAAGGCACCCGAAAATGAAAGCAATCAAAACTAAAAAGGAAAAAATTGCGTAAAAACAAACTCGCATTTACAGAAAATGAAAAACACTCCTGCAGAAAAAGAAAATACTTTGCAGAAAAATAAACACACTTGCGAAAACAAAGGAACAACAAGGCTTTGGGGCACCCCACTATAGTGGATGCGTTTGGCTGTTACACCACAAAAATTCTAAAAATTCCATAGTGAAGTCATCCTTGCGTCTTATCGTTTTCCCCTCCTTCTTGCTGTGTAATGTAAAAGTAACCTATCTACCTTTCTAAGCTATGATCGCTCTTAGCACCTCCCCAACAACGACGCCAAAATGTTGGTACAAATATTAGGCATTTAAATAACATATATCCAATGATTTAATTGTCAAGCCAGAGAGAGCGTAAACTTGTGAGGTACATGTACAAAATATATGCAAGAACAGAGTATTGCTAACCTATTCTACAACTGAAATTGAATCTAAGTTATAAAAACAGGAAATTGTATTGGAATAAATCTAATTGCAGAAAGTATGAAATTGCATAAATTAACTTGATAAAGAAAGACTGAAATTGCATGAAATAAATTGACATAAAGCAATTAACATTAACTTGTGAGCTCACGGTAAATCTATACTAACCATTCATAAGCAAAACATAACGGAAAATCTATAAGAACAACTCATAACAAAGAAATTACTGAAAACCTATATTAACATGGGAGAATCAAAGGATGTGCATTAAGCATCATCTCCATTATATAACAATCAAGAATCCACTCTATGACTAACTCTAAACTATTCTCTACTTCCAAACCATTAGAGAGATATATAACCAAAATGAGGAGAGAGCCCTCCTATTTATACATAAATTCAAGATAACTAATCATAGTTATAGATTCACTATTCTCTTAACTTATCCCTCAAAATCCTCAACAAATCTACAACTCATCCCTTCAAATCCTCCAACAAATATTGGATGAGATATTCTCTCCACATTTCCATAATCTTCTCCTTGAAATTAGCTCACATCTGGAAGATGAAATTCGAATATGAGGCTAGGTGGTCACTTTTGAGCTTGTTAAAGTCCTCAAATACACCTGTAAGCATCACCAAACTCATCCAACTTTAAATTATAATGAAAATATGTTATTTTTCTCAATAATTAACCACAAATTCACTCAAAATACTGAAAAATGGTAATATAAACCCATATTTATTATAAAAGTGGTGAATATTAATAGTTTTATGGAAAGATAAGATAGGAATAAGGTGACAAATGGTATAGGAAAGATGAATAAAATGTGGTCTTTTTGCAGCTCAACAGTTATGTTGTTGGAATTGTGTTTAGGCTTCCTCTTATCTCTCTTCTTCTCTGTTGTCAAGGACTTACGAAATATCTATTTCCTCCTTCCCTCAAGGGGCAAGCATTCTTCTAATTTGGCTCCTTAAACATTTTGCAAACAGAGTTTGGAAAGGCCTCCCTTAGGAATATTGTTTTCCTCCTTTTAAATCTCACATCTCCAAGGTTTTGGCTTGACCATTGGGAAATATGCAAGTTGTTTGTCTCACATTGATTGTTGGAGTTCACATCCTCTACTCTATTAGTCATTTTGTTTATATTTTTATCATTTCCTTTGTTTTGTTTTATTTGCCTCTGACAATATTTTGCAAAAACACTTGGATCACAATCTCACCCCATCCAATCCACCAAATGAGATCCATATACTGATGCCTTTTTGCAGCTTACAATTCTTACCCCCTGTACCCAAAGTGGGAAATCAATCTTTTGAAATATTTCCCACAACATGAATATTATCATTCTTCATGTCCATATACATTATTCACCTTAGTTTTTTGGCCCAATTTCTTGATAGTAACATATTATATTTAGCAAGTACATATGCTACTACACCATCCATCATGATACTCTTGGTTGGGTACTAGTCTAATGTGACTAGTAGGTCCTTTATCATTCTATGTCTTTTATCATTCCAGGTCATGTATCATTCCCACAAACTTGACCTTTCTAGAGTAAAAAATATACAAATCATGGTATGGTCTCTTTATCTCCAATCCTAGTTGTTCCATGATAAAATTTGGCATCAAATAATGTGAGGCACTGTAATCCAACATGTAGATATGTAGAATCTTGTCATGTATGCTTAGGGTCATATAAAAAGGAGATGTGGGATCATATTTCTCATTCATGTGGGGTCCACATTTGAATGTAGGATACTCATTAAAAAGGTTGTGAGGGTATCTTGTTGATCGAATGTTGTAGTTCCACTAAGCGATTTGTCAATTTGTTTCTAATAGATGAATTCATGGCTAACTCAATCAAAGGGACAAGGATCTTAATCTTTCCTATTTCATGTTCAAGATTGAAATATGCAGTAGTTATATCTTGTTCCTTTTGGTCGCTCTCTAGTTTTTTTGGTAGAGGCTTAACATTTTTCTTTGGAGCAGGGAAAATCGCAACATCATTTATTTTTTCCTTTAACTAGCAATCAATTTGCAATCATATGTAAGTATAAGACTTTCCACCTAGACATGTGCACTTTCTCAGAGTCTGTCACACCTGTAGAGACTTGTCTGGACGAATCCAGATTTAGCAAGGAAAAGATTGCAGGATTTATGTGGAAAATCAGTTGCTTCTGGTGCACAATGGAGATTAGACAAGACTTTCGACTAGTATGAACAAGGCTCAGATACCATGTTAAATTTGTGAGCTTGGACAAAGGAGGGTTAATTAATCTTAACACCCCTCATTAATCCTAACTTTGGACAACTTGGGCCCTGAAAATTAGGCCAAAAGTCACCCATAAAATCTAAATGAAATAAAGGACTACTTAATAAACTAAGGAAAATGGGGAAAACCTCATGGAAAAATCCCACCTCAAAATAAACAGTGAATCAGGAAACAAGCTATAATACTGAAGAGAAATTTTTCCTCTTTGAGAAAAAATTGTTGCAATTTGCAACTCTTTGGAGCAGCCATGTAAAATCATGGTACTTCTATGCATCAACATCATGGGACTGTCCATGTGAATGTTTCCATATTCTTCGGATATACTGAATGTTTCTTTTGTATCTTCTTTCTAGAGGAGGAATGGAATGATCCATTTTGTTCTTCAGTGGGCCAAATTGTAGATCATTCACTATCATCAAGTAGCATCTTCGTGGAAGTTTGTTGCACCACTCTGTATGTAGAGAAGCCGTGTGAGAGAGAGAAATATATTCATTCTGATACTGTGACCTCATTCTTCTTCTATCATCTAGATCCCCAACAACATCCCCAGCTCCTTCAATGAGCTTTTCATCCCATTTTGGATTCTAATTCAGAATATGAGCTGGATCTAAATCTAGATCATTTTGAGGTACAATCTCAATATCAAGATCATGTTGATTGTGTTCCTCATCTTCTGAAACTAAAATTTTAGACAACATATCATTGCGCCGAAAGGCGCTCTACATCCCTGTATGGGGGATATCTTGTAACATTATGTAACGTTGTAACGTTATGTAATGTTACTCTTGTAAATGTCAACTATAAATAATCTTGCCTATTATGAACATTTTGTTTCTATATTGATATAATCTTGCTATAAATAATGAACATTAACATTTTGTCCCTATATAGTAACCGCTAAAATTTGATAGACCCTTGTGCCGCAGTAACCGCTGATTATTCTGAAAGAGAGCAGCAATATAAACACATTTCAAAGGATCTGAGTGAAGGGTTTAAAACATCGAAGTTTGAATGCAATGTAGCAAAGGAGGCAGCGAAATGCAGCTGGAAAACAAGGGATTGCTTCTCAAAGGTAAGTTTAGGCTTTGAAACCTGTTAAATTTTAGTTGGTTATAGAGACAAAACTGGAGTTTGTCTCTGTATAGTAACCAGATAAAATTTGATACAGAACCCTTGGGCTGCAGATATTAATCGCCCTACTGAGATAAAAAGCTTCTCGAATCATTCCCTGCAAATCGTTATAGTTGTTGCTGAAGGCCATCCTATAGATGATATCGATTGCCATGGCAGACATCGCCTTGCTCACATTCACAGCCTCACCCAACACACAACACTTGGTGACGTTGTGTATGAGGGAAGAGATAACTTCCTCCCTCACAACAAAGTTGAGGTCGTGGGTTTTCAAGAACTCTTTAGTCATCCCTGCAGAAGAGACCACCACAGTCAACATGGAGCCAAGAAGCAGGAACATGAGGGGACCGTATTTGTGGGAAATGTCCTTCAGATTTATGTGAGGAATTTTACCCAACATGTGAATAATTCCTATTATCGACAACGCAGGAGGCCTAGGGGATAGCTGCTTTGCAGGTCTTGGGAGAATTCTGAGCATGAAAAGCCACGTTGTCACAGATAGCACTACAATAGCGAACAATCTATAGGCATTAAAGCGGCATGAAAATATTCCCTCAAAACCCATTTTTGTGATCGTAGTAGGGTGCTACAATTGCTATGCCTATCTCCTCCCACCTGCAGGCTATCTACTGACTAAGGAACTTGCATGTAATATCTTTTTAGTTTTACACTTGGTGATAAGAAAAATAAATCAAAGTAAAATAATAATCAAAAGATTAAAAAATAAAGTAGAATAGAAGAAAATAAACAACAATTGCATTTCAGACATTTTGTGAAGTGAAAAATCATTTAAATTTGAAACAGACGTCATCATCTTCTTTCATGTGGTAGTTTTAAATCACTGCCAAACTTTTAGGATGAATGGAAGAATGCATGGAGAGCAACAAACCATGTTTAATTAACACATTTTATTTTAAATAAAAGTAATTTATAATTATAATTATAATAGTAATAAAAAATTAATTAAAAAAATATTTATAATTTAAATATGTAAAATTGATTTATTATTTTAAATAAAAAATAATAATTAAAGATAAATCGAAAAAATGTATGGAGGACAATAAGCCATGTTTAATTAATAAATCTCAAGTTTAAAAAAAAAAATCTATAGTCTATAATTATATAATTATAATAGTAATAAAAATCTAATTAAAAAAAATATTTATAATTTAAATACATTTAAAACTGATTTATTATCTTATTTTAAATCATTTTTTCATTTTATTTTAAATAAAAGAAATTAATTAAGTCAAGAGAAGTGATTATTATCCTCTTTCCAAATTGAATACTCATAAATAATTATGCCCATAGGAATTTACATATTATCTCAAATTTTGGATTTGTTTGAGTCTATCAACAAGATTAACCTAAATGTAACAAGTGTATAACATGGATTCATTTCATGGTGGTCATGTATTGGTATGCTTAAATGCATGCATGTTCATTAAGATTTTCATTGGAAAGGGTGGTTAAAGAAAATGGTAACAATTTGTTTTTGTTCTTTCATATAATTTTTTGTTTTTTTGTTTATTAAATAGTTTTTGTTTTGTGCTTATATTAACTTTAATTTTAACTTATTAATAAAATCTCTTGCATTATTTGTTTTTCACTTAAATCCTTACATATTAATGATGTTTTTTCATTAAGGAGATGATACTTAAGCAACCTGCCATGAAAATCAAAAGCACACATTGCATCGTAGGTGAATCCCTCTAATTAATTCTTGAGTGGATTTGATCCCTCTAATTCCTAGACATACATTGAAAAATATTAATTACACATTTCACTCTTGAGAATGATTGGTAGGTGAATCTCTCTAATTCCTAAGTGGATTTGATCCCTCTAATGACAAAAATTATTTACACATTTCACTCTTCAGAATGATTGGTAGGTGAATCCCTCTAATTACTGAGTGGATTTGATCCCTTTAATGACAACAACTTATTATTTTAATTGATTATCATGTTATCTACTTCATAGATTGCTAATTGTGTCGAGGAATTTAACAGGTAATTATTCCAGTACAGAAACTAAATATAGTAAGCTTACATGGATATATTCCCTTGGCACATGTAATAGCAATGGAAAATTTGACACAAAAATGTGTTGGCCTTGTGCAAGGCCTCCTAAACAACCATGAAAGGCTTCTTAAACAACCCCATGGTAAATTGTACTCAAGGAGATTCGTTAATTTTTTTTTTACCAAATTTCAATTAAAAATAAAGAAAATAAAAAATAAACTACTCCTAAAAAAATTTATAAAATTTCAAAAAATATATTATTTCAAACACTAATCAATACCTTCATTTCCCAATATTTTTTCCCATGAGCATTGTACCATCCATTCGTGTATCAAGTCTCTATGGATCGATGACTGAATTTCTAACCATGTTTGGATCAAGTGAAAATGGTGAAGAGCATCTCAATCTCTGCCACCATGCTGAAACTCAGATAGGAGTTGCTACATTTCCTCTTCTCGGGTATTGCACTCAAGGAGGTTTGCACCTATGGAGATTTTCCTCTTCTCGGGTATTGCATTAAAGGAGGTTTGCACCTATGGATATTTGATCCCTCTCGGCGCTTGATAGAGCCTAAGATTTGGATCTATGCTGGTTATTTTCAAATGGGGATGAAAGGGAGTTTTTACCTTCCCTTTCGAATGGTTGTTGAGATTATACTGGATCTGAGTATGGCAAAAAGTGTGAGAATTCATATGCCTTGGAGGCATGGTTTGAAACACCCTTCACTATAATATTCCCAGTTGATATATCTGAGATTTCCACTTAGTCATGACAAAATATAACTTGCTTTGTCGAGCCACTATGTGTCATTTGATAAACAAATAACAAATGTGTTTCAAGATAGGGCACATAGAGTACATTCTTGAACTCTCCATGATGGAGTTTAATGGAACCTCTCCCAATAGTTGGGATTTGAGAGTCATATCCCATATGAATGCTAGATCCTCTTAAGAGATCCATAGTGGTGAAGGATTCCTTGGAGGAAACCATGTGGTTGGATGCTCCAGAATCTATCAAGTAAGCCTTCGAGGGAGTGACACCTTCCTTAAAGGCTTGGCACCTCTCGTGATATTTTTTTGATTTTCTAGAATTATAATTATTTTCTCCTTGTGGAAGGGAAATATTGTTATGTTTAAGGATAATTGACATCTGGTCGATGGTATTCTTCATGCAGTGGCTCTCTGGATGAAATCCTCTCACACACTAGGGACACCTAGTCTTCTTGAATTTCTTATTTTTCTTGGAACCCGAGGCTCCATCGAAAGATTCTTGATTCTCCTTTGGTATCAAATCAGTGTCTTTGGTCTCCCTCCCTTTGTGCTTCCCTATTGCTTCTGCATTTTTTGAGTCTCCTACAAATATTCCTTGATCATTGGAGCTTCAAAGCACTCCCATTTGAATCAATTTGTCTTTCTCTTGTATCAAGGACTCAACAAAAGCATCTAGAGAAGGAATATTCCAATTAAGGATGGAAGGTATTCTGAAACGGAACATAGAGACAAACACAATGTATTCTGATCCATTCTTGCTCAATATAGATAGAACTAGCTGCTCATCTTTCCTCTCTATTCTGCATTGTTTTCATTGTAGTACTAGTTCTTTGTACTTTGTAAAGAATTGTTGAATAGTCTCAAAATTGTTGGGTTGTAGTGAAAAGAGATCATTCTACATAATATTCCCTCAAATATCATCTTTTTTTCCAAAAAAATATTTAATATTTTCCCAAGCTTCCTTCGGAGTCCTTAGTCCCTCAATATGGAACAAAAGATCCTCGGAGATGTGAGTGCACATGAAGCCAAAGGCTACATCAAGACGATTCAAGAAATTGCTCTTATCAACATACTACTAGGGCTCAATTTCTGTGCCCATTGTCATCATAAACAAACCAAGCTTGCACAAGGATACCTACATATCTTCCCTCCAATCAGGGTAATTAAAGGGTGTAAGGATTCAAGGTATGAGAGTTGAAGAATTATCCATCTTTATGTATGTTGATTAGTCAATTCCTTAAGAAGCTAGGTAGATAGCTGCAAATAAAACTGCAAAACCAATTCAATTCACAATCATATGTCAGTATAATCCTTTCCACCTCGACATGTGCACTTTCTCAGAGTCTGTCACACCTGGATTGACTTCTCTGGATGATATCAGAGGGAACAGTGTTATGATTCCAAGATTTATGTGGAAACTCAACTTCCTCTGGTGTACAATGGAGATCAGACAAGACTTACCGCTAGCCTGAAAAAGGCTCTGATACCATATTAAATTTGTGAGCCACTAATCTACAGGAAAATACAAAAGATGTAGTAAAGCAATTATGCAGTGGAATAATCAAAGAGAATGTACACTGAATAATAAATTCATGGAACAAATTTCAGATAAATCGGATAAGAAATGCTCAGATAATCACAAAATTAATATCCATTCATTAATCAATAATACAATGATTATACAAAAAATAGAATTCGAATCATGTGGATATGATTCAAATATACCACCTCAAGCTAATTGAATATCTAACTCAGTGTGTATAAATAATTGTTGGAGGTCACTAGTATAACTCCATATGTCCAAATCAGTCTACAATCAGTTAACTAATAAGGTAGGTGGGAAAAAGGTGCCACACTCCCTGCATTCATTCAAAACTGGTGCTAGCATAACTGAAAGTGATCTAACTTATTATAACTGGAGGTTAACTCAGCATAACTGCTTACCAACCATGACCACGTGATGGAGGCTTCTCATGGCACTCAGGGTGGGCTCCTGTAATGTAGGGATTGGTCTCAAAGGTAGATAAACTCATGCATGCACATGAAGTAAGTGGAAGATAACCTCTATGTGTGTTCCCCACGCTCTAGTATAGTAATAATTACCCCCTAAGTTAGGAAATTAGACCAAATATACTATATCAGACAAAGGAGGATTAATTAATCCTAATACTCCCCCTTAATCCTAACTTTGGACAACTTGGGCCCTCGTAACTAGGNCCCCCCCCCCCCCCCCTTCAAAATAAGCAGAATTCAAGAAACAAGCTATACTACTTAAAACAATTTTTTTTCTCTTTGAGCAAAAACTTGTGAAACGTTTGCTGCAATTTTCAACTATGTGGAGCATCCATGCATAATCATGGCTCTTCCATGCATCACCATCCTGGAACTTTGCATGTGAACCTTTCCATATTCTTCCAATCTTGTTAATGTTGGTTTTCTCTCGTTTTCTTAGAGGAGGAATGGAATGATCCATTTTGTTCTTTAGTTGGACAAATTGTGTATCATTCTCTATCATCAAGTAGCATCTTCCTGGAATTTTGTTGCACCACTCCATAGGTATCAAATTTGTGTGAGAGAGTGAAACATATTCATTCAGATACTGGTACCTCGTTCTTCTTCTATAATCTGGATCCTCAACAACGTTCACAACTGCTTCAATGAGATTTTCATCCCATTTAGGCTTTTGATTTGGAATAGGAGCTGGATTTGGATATAGATCATCTTTAGGTGGAATCTCAATATCAATATCATGTTTATCATGTTCCTCATATTCTGAAACTAAAATTTTAGACAACATATCATTATCTGCAAATGGAGATGAAAGAGATTTTTTACCTTCCCTTTCGAATGGCTACTAAGATTTCGTTGGAGGCGAGTATGGCAGAAAGTGTGAGAATTCATATTCCTTGGAGGCATGGTTTGAAACACCCTTTGCTATAGTCTTCCTAGATGAGATATATGAGATATCTAGTGAGTTAGTACCAAATACAACTTTCTTTGGTGAGCCATTATGTGTCATCTGATAAACAGATAACAAATTTGTTGCAAGAGAGGGCACATAGAGTACATTCTTGAACTATCCATGCTATATTTTAATAGAACCTCTCCCAGTAGCTAGGATTTGAGAGTAATTTCCCATATTAATGATAGGTCCTACTGAGAGATCCATATTGGTGAATGATTCCTTGGAGGAAACCATGAGGTTGGATGCTACAGAATCTATCAAGTAAGCCTTCAATAGAGTGAGACATGCCTTCAAGGCATGGCACCTCTCCTGATCTTATGTCAGTTGTCCAGCATCAAAATTATTTGTTCCTTATGGAAGGGAAATATTGTTCTATTCAAAGGAGTGTTGATGCGGTGTTCTTCATGCACTATCTCTCTGGATGAAATCCTCTCATATAGTAGGGACACCTAGTCTTCTTGAATTTCTTTTTTTTCTTGGAACGTTAGGCTCCATCGTAAGATTATTGATTCTCCTTTGGCTTCGAATTAGTGTTTTTGGTATCCCTCCCTTTGTGCTTCCCTCTTTATTGTGCATTGTTTGAGAATCCTACAAAGAGTGCTTGAGTCTTGGAGGTTCGAAGCACATCCATTTGAAACAATTTATCTTTCTCTTGTATCAAGGACTCAACAAAAGCATATAGAGAAGGAATCTTCCAATTAGGGATGTAAGCTCTTCTGGAATGGAATGTAGAGAAAAATACTGAGTATTATGAGCCAATATTTCTCAGTAATGATAAAACCAGATGCTCATATTTCCTCTCTATTCTACATTATTTGCATTGTACTACTAGTGCTTTGTACTTTGTAAATAATTGCTAGATAGTCTCAAAAATGTTGGGCTGTAGTGCAATGAGCTCAATCTCCAGAATATACCCTCGAAGCTCATCCTGTTTGGAAAACAATGATACAACCTTTTCCCAATATTTGTTCGGAGTCCTTAGTCCCGCAGGATGGAACCAAAGATCTCGGGAGATGTGAGTGCACATGAAGCTGAAGGCTTCATCAATCAGATTCAAGTACTTGTTCTTCTCAACATCTTGTTAGGGCTTAATTTATCGACCCATTGTAATCCTAAACATACCAATATTGTGAAAATTTATCTGCATATGTTCCCTCCAATCGGAGTAATTAAAGGGTGTAAGGATTCAAGGTACGAGAGCTGAAGAATTATCCATCTTTTTGTATGTTGATCATTCAATTACTCAAGAAGCTACGTAGATGACTGCAAATAACACTACAAAAACCAATTCAATTCGCAATCATATGTCAGTATAATCCTTTCCACCTCAAACTATGCAATTTATCAGAGTCCGTCACACCTGGATAGACTTCTCTGGACGAATCCAGAGGGAGCAATGCTATGATTCCAGGATTTATGTGGAAACTCAGCTACTTATGGTGCATAACAAATATCAAAAAAGACTTATTGCTAGCATGAACAAGGCTTTGATAACATGTTGAATTTGTGAGCTATTGATCTACAGGAAAATATGAAAGTTGTAGGAAAGGAATTATGCAGTGGAATAATCAAAGAGAATGTACACTAAACTAGAAATTCATGATCAGACAATAATTGCTCAGATAATAACAACATAATATTTGTTCATTAATCAACAAAACAATGATTATACAATATATAGAATTCAAATAATGTGGATAGGATTCGAATCTACTAGCTTGAGCTGACTGAATAGCTAACTCAATGTGTCTAAATTACAATCTGAGCTCACTAGTCTAACTTAAGATGTCTAAATCAGTCTACAATTAGTTAACTGATGAGGTAGGTGGGAAAAGGGTGCCACTCTCCCTACATGCATGCAAAATTGGTGCTAGGCTAACTGAAAGTGATGCAAATGATTGTAATTGGAGGTTAACTCAACATACCTGCTTACCAAACATGACCAATTGATGGAGGCTTCTGGTGGCACTCAGAGTGGGATCCTATAATGTAGGGATTTGTCTCAGAGGAACATAAACTCATACATGCACATGAAGTAACTAGAATATAACCTCTATGTGTGTTCCCCACACTCTAGAACTGTAATAATTACCCCCTTAAGCTAAGAAAATAGACCAAATAGACTATATTGGACACATGAGGATTAATTAATCCTAACACTTGATAGTAACATATTATATTTAGCAAGTAAATATGCTACTACACCATCCATCATGATTCTCATCATTGGGAACTAGTCTAATGTGACTACCAGGTCGTTTCCCATTCCAGGTCCTTTATCATTCCCACACACTTGACCTTTCTAGAGTAAAGAATATACAAATCATGGTATGGTATTGTTATCTCCAATCCTAGTTGTTCCATAATAAAATTTGGCATCAAATTATGTGAGGCACTGTAATCCAACATGCATATATGTAGAACATTGGCGTGTATGCTTAAGGTCATATAAAAGGAGATGTGGGCTCATATTTCTCATCCATGTGGGGTCCACATTTGACTGTAGGATACTCATCAAAAAGTTTGAGTGTATCTTGTTGGTCTAATTATGTACTTCCACTAATAAATTTGTCAATTTGTTTCTAATGGATGTGATTCATGGCCAATTCAATCAGAGGGACATGAATCTTAATCTTTCCTAATTCATGTTCAATATTGAAATATGCAGAAGTTATATCTTGTTTCGTTTGATCACTATCTAGTTTTTTCGGCAGAGGCTTATTAGTTTTCTTGGGAGCAGGGGAAATCATAGCTTCATTGATTTTGTCCTTCGACTGACAATTGTCTTTAGTAGAATTTGAGTATTGGGATTTTTATCTTTTAGTTTGTTTGTAGGGGTTATTCTTATAGGAGGATTAGCAAATTGGTTGGACAAAATTGGTGTAGGCCTGTGGTCATACTTTATTTATAGCTCATCTTGGAGAGAATATGCAAAGAAGTGATACTAGGTTGAAGACTAATCAAAATTACTTTCTTAACCTTGGTATAACTGAGTTTAATTGTGCAATAAAAAAATTCTATAGTTATCTTCAGTCAATTCCATAGTATTTGATCCATATTGGATCCATTGAATCTCTTCCTTGGGGTCTAAGTACTCTTTTTCCTTGGGAAAATATCAAATATTATTGTTATTGTTATTTTTCTCCCTGAGAGGAGGTTGAATAAGCCGATCCTTGGTCCTCTTTTCCCTGTACATAATTTGAGGAATACAAATCCTTCTGAATTTAGTTGGATTCCTTTTACGATTCACTTGGGGAGGTCTATTTGAATGACCACCTTCCAGCTCCAATATGGTCTCCTTCTTTGACAAGTTTTTTCATGATATGTGACATCTCTTCAATTTTTTCTTCTTCAGAATCCTTCACCCCTCAAGAAGAACCAACCTCAACTTTAAACTTTCCCTTATCATTTTAATCATGATCATACCTTGGTTTGATTTTACCACCAATTGTCATGTTTCCCTTGTTAGTTTTTCTTTAGATATGATTAAATCATCTCGGATATTTATATGAAAGAATAAAAAGTATAGCAATATGCATAAGATATAAAAGATACACGAGACATAAATATTTTCACTGGGGAAACCATAAAGGAGAAAACCCCACAAACTTCCTCAGAATAGTAAGATGATCAAAATTAGTAATCAGAAGTATTCAATAGCTATCTATCTCTCCTCCTTTATCTCCCTCTCTCTCTCTCTCTCATGTGAAATTGACATTGTGAGGTGTGTATAAATGAGGGAGAGTGCCTCACTATTTATACCCTTTCAAGTCACTTACCAAACATAAGACTGGGGCCCACATGTCTTACCTAATAGGGATAACTTCTCCCAAAGAGACTCCAAACACACATTACATGATGTTACACTAGGGATTATTTCCCCAACTTACAATGGAGGTTGCAACTCAAGTCCTAGACACAATTAATACATCCCACAAGGGGGTAAACACATCCCCAGTGGGGTTACAAAAACATACAATGATAATATACATCAGAATATCTTCCGAATTACAAATACATCAACACTCCCTCTTAAATAGGAAGGTATTCTCTCTCTTCATAGTCATCAACACATATGGTCAATTATTCATCACAGAATGGTCATCATAGAGTCATAGAGTCATCATCATAGTTGTTTCCATCATATTCTTATTATTGGTCATCAGTCAGTACTATCCCTCATCGAAAGTTTCTATAGAGCCAACCCTCTCTCGACTGGGTGTAGGCCTATTCCTCATCCATTTATTCATCACATCTCAAGCAATCCATCTCATGAGAATGGTTCATGACCTTCTTTACATTTCGATGGAAATAACCTGTGTCTCCTACCTTTATATCATCATATCCAGATCATCTATTTTCTCCCACACAAAACAAAACAAGGAACAAATATTTAGATGTAGACCACCCGCCCTCTTTCACCCTAGTAGTAAGACAAGATAATTTTCACATCATTAAGACAAAATACAGATTCTACTATGCAAGAATCACCTAGGAGCACACTTAGTACATTATGTCTCTGCATAGTCAAACCGTGTTCTATGAGTAGAACCACCTAGGTTCACCTCTCTTACTTCATGACCCTATAATATCAACATGGGAACACACATATATAGATATATATAAGGACAAATTACGACCAAAAAACCTGCTAAATCAGGACCTTTTATGTTCCCTGCTCAACCTCAAGGACTTATTACATATGAACAACCTGTGTCTAGGATCCTTTACATTTAGACAACCTTCGTGGTGTATTACATCCAAGTAAACTGTGTACCACGCCAGGTATCATTTTACACTCGAACAAACCATAGGACTTATTACATTCGAGTAATATGCATACCACACCAGGTCTTATTTTACACTCGAATAACCTTTCAAAGGATTAATTACATTCAAGGAGAACCTGCGAGATTTTCCAAGACTGATTACATTCGAGGGCAACCTACATGAATGACTGCGTCTGAGCATCTTGCATCACTAGGATTTTTCCTGCTCGAAAAACCTATCTCATTTCCCATGTTAGATATTATGCATCATCTATTTCTAGCATAGAACACATTAGGACTGATTACATCCAAGAATAACCTACAATATTCACCGAGACTTATCCAAGGATAACCTATAGGAATGATTATGTCTAAGAAACCTATGAAATTCTCCAAGATGTATGCTCAGACAACCTATGTCTCTAGCTATGCTAGAACACATCACTCCCTCTTTCAAGGGATCTCGATCTAGATCACACCAATTATTTCTATGAAGTACTCAAACTTCACTCTTGCTATAGGATTGGTTAACACATCTACTATCTACTCCTCCATTTACATGTACTAGATATTCACTGGTACTCTTTGCACCATATCCCTAATATAGTGGAACTTGATATCGATGTGCTTCGGCTTGTCATGGAACACTAGGTTTTTCAACATCTTCACACAACTATGATTGTCGTAGAAGATAGAAGTCACATCCAATTGGATATCAAATAAGTCATACAATAGCTTTCATAGACAGACTACCTCGTAACTAGTTGAGCAAGCGAAAACATACTCTGCCTCGGCTGTACTCAGTGCCACACATGATTGCTTCCTATTGAACCAGGATATCATGCCAGATCCCAAACTAAAGCAGCAACCTGAGGTGATCTTCCTATCAGTGGTGCTACCTTCCCAATCTGAATCAACCTAACAATGTAGGTTAATATTCTAATTCACATCCTATTTGAGCCCATAATCCACTGTATCTTTTAGCTCCCTCAGAACATGATTTGTAGCTATCAGGTGAGCATGTCTCAAATCCTTCTGGGACTGGCTCAAGGTGTTCACTGCAAATAATATGTATGGCATCATATTCGTCAAATACATCAATGAGCCAATCATATAATGATACATCAGGGAATCAAGTGACTCAGATGAAGCATCACTTAGAAGCTTCAAGTCGGATTCCATAGGTGTGGCTATCACCTTGCAGTCCAACATTCTAAATCTCTTCAGAGTATCCACTACATACTTCCCTTTCCCAAGGAAGATTCCATCTACACTCTATCACACCTCAATTCCTAATAAGTAGTGCATCATACCTAGGTCTTTCATCTAGAACTCTATAGCAAGTCTCATCCTTGCATATGAAATGAGATCCCCTTTTCCTGTTAGAAAAAATTCATTGACATATAGTAGGAGTATCACATGTATTCAGTCTTCCACCTTGAAGTAGAGGTTGGAATACCACCTTTTCCTATCATACCATGTCCTTAGTGCTTGTTTCAATCCATAATAGGACTTCTTTAAGTTGCACACATGCGTCTTCCGATCACGTGTCTTGAATCCCACTGGTTGTTCCACGTACACTTCCTCCTTGACTACACCATTCAAGAAAGATTTATTAAAATCCATTTGGTGTATTTTCCATTTCATAACTGCTACCAAAGCAGGTATAGTCCTAATGGAAGTGTACCTCTATACGTGTGCAAATGTCTCTTCGTAGTCTATTCCTTCTTTCTATGAGAAGCCTCGTGCTACAAACATTTCCTTGTATTTCTCGATACTTCCATCTGTAGCATGATTGATCTTGTAGATCCACTTTGAAGTCACGACATACTTCTTCTTTGGTCTTGGAACGTTATACTAGAAATCATTATTCATGTTCAATTGATATTCCTCGATCATATAATCCTTCCATTTTTTTCTTTTTTGAATCCTCTTCATAGGTGGAAGGTTCTCTCTATCAATGATGTTACACAACATGGCCACATATCTATTGTAGGGATCTTACCTCTTTCTCTCTCTATGTATTCCTTCTGGAGGACCATACCTTTCAGCTTCTCGTATGAGCACCCTTTCCCGTGTTAGTTTCCTCTTATGGGATTCCTTCTCGAGGAATGTCTCTACTGGATCTTATGGTTTTTTCATATCATGATTTTCATGGTCTTTTAGAATTAATTCTCCAATTTCAATGTCTCAGACTCTCGTCTCTTCATTTTTCTTACCTTCCTGGATAGGATTCCTTGTGGATATTAAGTATGTCGAGTCTTCACCAAAGGTTACATCTCTACTGATGTCTATCTTCTTGAATCATGAGAATTATATCTTATAGGCCTTTGATGTATCAATGTATCCTATGAATATACCCTTCCTACCAGAAGGATCGAGCTTGGTCCTTGTCTCCTTTGGGATATGTACGGACACCAGGAAACCAAATATTATCAAATGGTTAAACCTCTTCAAGAGTCTTATTTTCAAGTACTCTATATGGAGTATGGTTCTGTACATACACAACTTTCTACCTCCTCCAAAGGGTGCATAGGAATATCCTGGTCACGCAGCATTGCCCTTGTTGATTCCATGATGGTTCAGTTATTTCGTTCTACAATCCCATTCTGCTGAGGATTGTATGGAGTTCTCAACTCCCTCTTTATTTCGTACTCTCTGTAGAGTTCCTTGAATTCATCTGATGTGAATTCTCTGCCATCATTTTACCGTATAATATTGATCTTCCTATCAGTCTGGTTCTGAACCAAGGTTTTATATTCCTTGAATTTACTGAAAACTTCACTTTTCCCTTTCAAGAAATACATCCAAGTATTACGTGAGAAATCATCTATATATCTATCTCTCATAAGAAGTAAGATGATAAAAAACAGTCATAAGAAGTATTCAACATCTATCTATCTCTTCTTATTTCTCTCTCTCTCTCTCTCTCTCTCTCTCATGCGAACTTGAGAGTGTGAGGTGTGTATAAATGAAGGAGAGCGCCTCCCTATTTATACCCTTTCAATTCACTGACCAAACATAATATTGGGTCCCACATGTCTTTCTAACAGGTCTAACTTCTCCTAGAGAGACTCTAAATACACATTACATGATGTTACACAGGGGACTATTTTCCTGACTTACAATGGAGGTTTTACCTCAAGGTATAGACACAATTAAGAAATACCGCAAGGGGGTAAACACATCCTCGATGGGGGTACAACAACATACAATAATAATATACATCAGAATATATTCCAAAGTTACAAATACATCAACATCCCTCCACATAAATGGAATCATCTTGCATTATGAGAAGGGTTGTTGACCTTATTTCTGTCGGCATGATGGAAAAGTATGATTGAAATTCCCTAGCATAAGTTACATTTACAAATTCTTTTGTGGATCTAATATATCTAGGAATTTGATTGAACAATTTATTGATTCTTTCATTAAAATATAAAACCAATTAAGAGTTTCATTTTTTGAGTGAAACAAGTTATGTCAAATAATATAAGTGGTCCCTCTTTTCTCCCCACTGTCTGATAAAAGTGGATTCTAATACTTGTGAAGAACCAATTGAGGTAGTAGGGAGTGCATTGAACCATTTCTAAATGTATCCTTCTAATATTTGAGTACAGATACTCATGAATACATTATCATGTTCAATGAAAAGATTATTTTTGAAGTATTGGAAAGAAGTCAAACGATCTTCAACAAAGTTTCCCTTTCCACCATCGTAGTTGGTAATTATTTTGAGGTAATTTTCAAGAATTTCATGGATATTTTTAGGAAGAATTAAGGGTCCATGTCTATATTAAACCAAGGGTGAATTGTTGGTGAAGGTGGTGGTCGATTAGATCCTACTCCAACTCCACCCACTATATGGTGAAGGATGATATCCTTATCTAGGGTAGCGTTGAGGCCTGGAAAATCACAGGAAACAACAGCAATGGATTCTCCCCAGTCAACATTGCCAACTAGCTCATGACTGTTTGGATGGGGAATCCATCTGGTTTATGGCCCGACTACCGTAGATCAAGTAACAAAAATAAAGGGTTTTATCGGTTGCGGCCCGGTCGACCGTGTATATTTTTGTGTTTTTTAAATTTAAGTATGATATGCAAGTGCCTATCTAAAATGCAGATTGATAAAGAATACAAGGAATGGTCACAATGTGATGCGCAGGTTCTTACCTCTCGTCTTAAACTCTCTCGCATCTAAATCACACACAGTAGGAAAAACTAACTAAGCTGTCCCTAGGGAGCGAGATTATCTTTTAATGAGTAATTTATTACTATTCATGCATTAAGAAAAATCATAGGTAGCTATTCTTTGATTCAAAACACATAAACATGAATAGATAGATGAACAATAAGATAGCTCATTGTTTGTGAAAACATTCATTACTCATAGTGGAAATTATCATAAAATAAACCAGAGAACATTCATACATGAACATAGGTTCAACAAGTTAGAACGATCGCACAGTTAATGAATAAAAGATGAAAACGAAATAGTTCCACTTCAACATCATCCATTGCACAGCATTCGAACATTCCACCAAAGCTTTCTCCAACAGGAAAAATTGTAATTATATTATTGCAAAATGAAATAGTTCCTCTTACAACATGTTCTCACAAGTCTAACTAGGAAAAATTCCTTTTCTCTATCTAACTCTCCTATACTTATATAAAAGGAAAAACTTTTGGGCTGCCCCAAATGACTCATGGGATTCCCCAACGTTTCATCTCCCAAAACTATTTTATATTGAGTGCTCATACAATTTACAATATATTACATTTAAACAAACTAATAAAGCACTTTAAGTAGAGGGCCTCGCTTGATTATTTAGGAAATTTTTCCACGCTTGGGCTTCTGAGGCTATGCTTTCGAATTCTAAAGGCTCTAGAAAATGAATGTTGATTTCAAACTTTGCAACCTGATTTTTAATCACTTCAATTCTTGCTGAGCTCAAGCGCAATTGATCTTCAAGTAATTGTACACTGACTGCTGAATGAGCCACTTCATCTTTCAAGATCTGTTCGTCCAGGGCCTTGACTTGTTGAATCCTCTGCTCATCCTCTTGATATCTACTCTGCAACATTTCTATGAACAGGTCATGTTCTAGAAATACATTTAATCTCTGCTCAACAGCCAGCTGGCATCGGTTATAAGTGATTAGCAGCCTTCTGCAATACTCAGTGCAAGCTCCTCTCGTTTTCTTTACAGCCTTTTTGAACTTTCTGTTGTGTTTATTGCAATATCCAACAAGTCATAATCCTGCTTTAAGCCTAGTTGATATTTTGCTGGTAAGTCTACAGGAATCTCTTCATTGTCCTCCAACCTTCCTATCCTTCCCGTCAGGACTTCTAAAATGTCCTGAGACCTATCTACAAAATACAAGGTAGTTTCCAAAATTTCTTCCAATCTGTTATCTACTTGCAAGACTCTGCATCTTTCTTCTTCTATGGACACCTACATTTGGTGCATTCTATTTTTTGTGTTAGGACATGCTATTTAAAAGGTTGGATACTGGTTTGCTATTCCATGGACTCTTTCAAAGATGCTGCTAGTGAAGCAATTTTTCTTTTAAACTCTGCTGCTTGTACTTGAAATTGTTTTCCTGTCTCCTCCATGGTAGCCCTTTGTGTTTCCATCTCCCAAAATTTGCTTTGCAGTTGGTCTCTTTCCATATGAAGGTTTTCATAAGCTGTTTTTAGTCCATCCCTCTATGTCTTTAGCTCCTGATATTCCTACTGCAATTTTGCTAAGTTACCATGAGCATCTCTTCCTGTCCTTTCAATAGCAACTTCCAAAGACCTCTTATTTGCTTGGAGGGACTGAAGCTCTGCTTTTGAAGACTTCACTTCATTTCGCATATCTTCAAACTTTCTCTTTAATTTGTGTCCTTCATCCCTCTCCTTCCTCAGAGTGTCCTTTAATTGGGCATCATTTTTCCTTGATTGCTCAAGGTCTGTCATTATTCAATCCACATTATCTTCAGTGGCATGGATCAATGCTACTCCAGCTCGGATTGTCAGTCTTGGGTCCTTGTCTGTCCCATGTACCAAGGTTTTATCAGTGACCATCATCCCTAATTGTCCACCTATTTCAACCTTCTTCTCAATCCTTTTCACAGTCCTCTTCTTTTCTCTATCATAAAAAATGGTACTAAAATCTGGGACTTCTTCCCCTTTCTTCTGTTCAAAAGGTATAAGCCTTAATCTAGAAATAATAACCTACCCTAAATTGCCGCAAGTAGTTGCATCAGGCTCTTGAGAGTCAGGACAATCCTGATCTTGCACTTTTTAAGTGTCTGCAGGGTTAGAAGTTTGTTGATCTGTTGTGGACCCTGTCAGCTTCATACTTTCAGCCTCCTTCTTCTTTAGCTCTTAATCCTCTTTCTTTTTCCTTTCTTCTTCTTCCTTCTTGGTGGCTTCCTCTGCCTTCTTTGCAACTTCCTCTACATTCTTTGCTGCTTCTTGTTCATCTTTCTTCCTTTCTCCTTCTTCACTCTTAAGCCAACTCTCAGCCTCCTGTGCTAGTCTCCTAGCATCTTCTTCTCTTTTCCTTTCTTCCTCTTCATCAACTTTATTTTGTTTAGCTTGGCCCTTACCACCTTTAGTGGTGATCTTCCTTTTAAATATTCTTTTTAATGCAGTCATATTTTCTGCATTTTTGAAAATTTCCTCATCCTTATCCCAATGGTTTATATATTCAAAATGCACATTGGCCTCCTTGCAATGTTCCACAACTTTGTTCTGAGAATCATTTCTATGGAAGTTCATCTCTCCAAAGTGAAAATGTTCTAGCTCATGTACAAAATCTGCAGTGAATTTAACCTTTGCAAATTTATAGCTTCCCAATCTGAAAGGTATGGGAGGATAGGATGCCTTCTTGTGTTCAAGAAGGAAAATTCCTATACCATCTAAATAAACCTGCCTAACTGCCTCTTTGTGCACCACATAATCAGTGGCATATTTGGGAAGCAAAGAAGGTGCCCTAGAGCAACCATGCATCCTAATATACATTCCTTCATCAGTCAAGTAATAATTTGCATACTCCTCAATGACTTTCAATGACTCCTCAGACATGCAATTTCATTCTTTCAAGAAAATGAATGTATACAAGGGCATAATAAAATGTTCACAAATTTCTTTGTAATGACTGTAGTATTTGTGTGCCCATAACAACTTGTAAGCTGTGTACATAGGGGTTTTGTCCCTGTCCCACATGCACCTTAGGTCTGGAAATGGCTGGTGGCATAGTATACAATCAATTAATATGGAGCCCATGTAGAACTCAAACTTTTTCTGAGACACCCCTCCTAGAGCTGAAGAAATGCAAGCTGAGAGACTGTTGGACACAATGCTTGCCTAGTTAAATACAGTCCCCTGGGTGGCTACATAGAAAATAATAGGAACCCATCCTAACTTGAAACTTTTACTGTGGGCCCTCCCAAAAATTATGTTTAGCATTAACGCAATAAACCTATAAGGAGATCTTAGAGTAGCTGTGTCATATTCCCTTGATGGCCTGGTTCGGAAATTCTTACCAGGTATCATCATTCTTTTTACTGTTTCAACTAGGTCTAAGTTAATTTCCTTCAACCAATCTTCAGTTAGGTAAATCTGGGTTGGAGGTAAGTGATAAGCTAATGAAACATAGACAGGACTATAAGCAACATAGCCCTGCTTGGCAATATTGGCCAGAATCATAGTAGTCACGTCTGCCCTAGGCAGAATCCATCCAATCACTTCTGAGCATGGGAAAAGCTCAGGTCTGTAGCTATCTTCATCAAGGCATATTTTTCAATGTTGGCATATATTGTTAATTCTTCAAACCTAGTATCAGGCACTTCCTGGTTTGAAATTAGTCTATAAATCTCGCCCCACTTGTAGTCAGGTTCCACCCCGGTGGTGGCTCTAGTATCTTCATAAACGTACTCAACCTTTGTAATAATTTCCACCTCAGGTTCCCCTTCAGCAATAAGAGCCTTCTTTTTCTGCCTCTTTGACATCTCGCCTTTAACAAAGTTGTTTTGTCATAAACCAAAATGCATTTAGGCTATTTGGGCTTCTAACCAGTATTCAAAGAACGAAGAAAACTGTCTAAGCATTTACCTCTTCTATACTTGCAACAGTTAAACCTATGCAAATGCAAAAATCGGGACTAACTAGCAAGTACTTTTGCAAAATGATAAGTCTGCAAAAACCCTAAAACATGCCCGTCTAAAATTAATCATGATCGTCAACGTGTTTCATAACCTCGCCAACATGTAAAACATCCACCAGTGAGACTAAACACGGTACTATGTGAAGAAAAACCAATCTGATCAATCCTAAAGTAAAAAGCATTAACTTTCAGTAGAAAGTGTTCTAACTTCTCGCTCAAACATAAATCTCATCAATGAGGCTCGTCCCTGAAAAAAATGCGACCCTATCTGGAACACATGGGCAACCAAAACAGTTGAACTCAAATCTTCCAACGTCCCGAACAAAACCAGGGTAAAACCTATGGTGAAATAAATGAAACCTCCCCTCTCTGGACGACCAAATGCACACCCAGAAAAACCGGTGTAGACAGCGTAACTCTCTTCTGCACCAATTTCCTAGACAGTCAGACAGGATTTGAAAAACCATAACGACTTCACAACAAACACTCAAGAAAAATGAACCCCCCCCCCATCTGCTAAGTGCCAAATTGAACCACCATATACGCTGATGGGAAACAAACTCAGAGACATATGCCCATCTACCACGGTGGGAAAAACCTAACCCAAAGACAAGACCCTACTTCCAAAAACTCAAAAGAAAGGGTAAAATCATGGTTGGCCTACCTGGCAATGAGCTGTGCAGTCGACAAGGAGAATCCGACAGTTCCACGACGACACAACCCACGAACAAGATCCCGACAGCTAGGTACNATATATATATATATATATATATATATATATATATATATATATATATATATATACCTCGGTGAAAACACTCGGTGGGAAAAACATTGCATATCGGGTGGCGAAACAAATAATGGGTCGGCGATCAACCTGCTAATGAACTGCAACGGCGGGAAATGGAGATGCTATGAGTTCCGTAGTACAAAGAAAACCGTCGCGAAACACACGCTAAAAATCTCAACATCAGAGCTCAAAATGACTATAGCCTCAGACTATTAGTATGTTAAAACACCGCAATGGTAGAAGCTACAAAGACAAGAGGTTCCGCAGACCAGTTAAAATCGGAGAAAAAGAATCGAACATTAAGCGAACCACGGCGAAAAACCGAACATCGACGAAAATACAAGCTATAAGGTGGAAGTTTAGTCCGCTCCGGAGCCACAATGGTAGAACACCAATAAACTAAGGATTTAGTGAAAAATGAGGAAGACAACGATCGAACAAACAAAAGCTAATCCCCCAATTCAAATTCCCAACACGACACCGACAGTGACAAGAACAAAAATACAAAAGAAAACCGTGGGATCGGCAAAGGTAAAATCTTTTGTCGCGGTGCTTGTAATTTTCCATCTGAAACAGCGGAAATACAAGGTACTAGTGCTCCGATAGTGACAAAACAAAACACCGAAAATAATAAAAATAAAACAAAGTGCATCGGTGGAAGACAAGGTTGTGGATCGGGTTGTTATTCCATTGAGCCTCTGCAACGACGGTTGCGTAAGTGACTACAGACCCGATTCATAACTCAAACAATCTCTGACAGTGAAATAAGAAATCACCGTAAGTCATAAGTTAATCCAAAAAGGCAGCATCAACATACAAATATATTCATTCAACAATCATCCTAAAAAAGTCAAACTCACAGTAAAGTTAAGCAATCCCAACAAACTAAGCAGGAAACAATTTAAAAGGAGGGTCCCAATTTTTTAGAAAATTGAGAAAATGTTGCAGCTGAAACAGGTAGTAATAGGATTCTTGGATTTTGGAAGCATTGGTTGTGATGATAACTAACCACTTATAGAAGTGATTATTGAGGAATCTTCGATATTTATCAAGGGAGTTCTAGGGACTTGCAAAAGACAATTATATCCAGCGGTATCAAATATGAATTCAAATTCTTGAAATTTGGAATCGAAGGGAAGAGGCGATAGTTTTATTTGAGTATTACCTTATAAAAGGGGTGATCTTCTTTCACAGTGTTTCCTGCATGTGACTAGGTTCCCAGGATATTGTAGGATGCAAATTCCCAAAGTGTTGGGTTTTTTCTTGTGTGTATTTTTCGAGATCCCAAGTTTTCTCTTATGGAGTCACCAAGTGAACTATAATAATCATTTGTCTCAATCTCATTTACTACCAATAATCATATGCGTTTTTTGTCATGCTCAGGTAAAAATAGATTCTATGTATTTGTCCCCAACAACGGTACTAAAAAAATATGGTGTTCCCTAATATGCTACATGGATACTTTGGAAGTATGTCGAGGAATCAATAAAATTGTATTTGTTTGTATTTGAAATTTTATGTTAAAGAAATAGAATCTTAACATACTTTCCTCTATGTATTTTTTGAGTTGTCATATTATGAAAATTAAAAGAATAATATGTAACAAATTAGCTAGGAATTGTTCTTCAATGTCACACATATTTATTTGATGAGATATGGAATCGCATAATGAAAAAAAAACTAGATAATATAGAAAGTAAATCTTATTTCTCTAGAGGGAAGAAGACAAGTTGAGCATTTAAGAATTTATAAGTTTGACATAAAATGTAATTACAAATGAAAATGAGAATCATAATGACAACATATTTTACTCCATGTCACACATCATGAACATATCATAATATATTGACAGTCATAAAAGCATTCATTAGATCACATGATCCAAGTAATAGGATGAAAGGGTGCCTTAGATGGATTTCATTATATTGTGTATCAATATAGAAGTTACATAGTGGATGAAAGATATGAAGGTACAACAGAATGGTAGAAACTAGAAGAAAATTTTCTAGACTAATAAGAAAAAAGAATTGAATCTTCCCATCCCATTTACATCCAAATCAATACTTCTTGACTCAGATAGCATTTAATCCAACAAACAAAGGATTTACATTCTTATCATACAAAATTTCGATCCTTCTTTTGGTGTATCCCCTTTCATTTATAACTTCAAATATTCATTCTATTGGAACTGATTTTTGTTTGTTTGTTACTACCCTTTTTTTGGTTACAACCAAAACACTTAGTTGGGCCTTTATCTCGTTACGCTCAATGGATCTAATGTTCACTGGCTTGTTTCCTTACTTTCTAGGATTTTCTTCATCTTGATTTTTAATTTGAACGTTGAAGTCATTGTTTCACTAGATTCTGAGGAGGCTGTTGAGCTGGATTTGAAAAAGAGGCATCTAGATTCCTTTGAGGAATAGGTAATAGATCATGTTGAGCAGACATCAAAGATGTAAACTTAGTAATATTTTTTTGGTTCTTCACCATTGGAAACATATCTATGTATTTGTAGTGGTAAAATATGTCAATGACATATTTATGAACATCAATTGAAGATTGGACAGCACACCAAAGTCATCCAAAAATTTAGGTGGGATAATTTAGCCCCTAATTCCTCCTTCTATTTTAGTAGGTGAATTGATACATATGTTAGTAGGGAAGCACCCTTTTTAGATGAAATATTGTAATTTTCCTATTTCAAGTCACTCACCTCCTTCTCCAGGTTATCTACTTTTACTTTGTATTCTTAAACCACCTTTTTCATTTGTCCTTTCCCTCCTGTACAACTAGTAGATCTGGTTTCTGGACATGTTTAATGGTTGGAACCTTCAATTTATTTTTTATAAATATGGATTTTATTGTATTTTTATTTCAACAAGTTCTATACAAGGGTAAGACCAAAAGGATCTATACCACTTTCCATTACTTTTTGTTCCAATTCTATCATTTTTTTTTGCTTGGCCTTGATAGCCACTTCCTCATTCATGTGTTTCCTTTCTAACTTGTTCACTGTGACTTGCAACTTATTGAAATTCATTATGATTTCAAAATATCTCTAGCTATAACTTCCCTTATTTGTCTGTGCCATTAATTATTATCTATAGGAATAAAGGAATCAGATTGTATGTGAACTAAGTGGCCTTGTATTTATCTAGATTCAACCTTCCAGTTGAAGTGGTTGGATCCAAAAAAATCCATCCTGAAATTACCTTGATTAATATCCATTATTTCTAATAGTGTATGGTGTCCCCCTAAAGAGATCTTATCCCTGTAGAACATATCATTTTTCAAGTGAACACTTTCAATTTTGATTTGAGAAAATAGCCCAACAAGTCTAAATTTGATCAGGGGAGTATGAGAAAAATATCCTTGTTCCTATGGTCATTGAGTAGTTGGAAATATTTCTATAGTGATGGATAGTTTAGCATAGGATGAGGTATCCTACACTTGAGCTTGATCGACAATGATGGATCAATTCTACTCTATCCTGGGATTTTTGGAATTATCCTTGTATACCTTGAATTCCTCCATATCCACATCTGAGGTGGATTCTATGTGATAAAATTTCACTCCTACATCTATACTATATTTGGAACCACCTATGACTTGATATGGTTATATGGTTGAATAAATATCTATACCTCCTCCCAAATTTCTAGTTTAGCAATCATATACAATTTCTCTAGTGATTGATGTAGTTACACTGCTAGTTTTACTTTTTTTCTTTTCTTTTTTAATATGAACCCTCATGGTTCATATGTCTATTTGAATCTTCTAAATAAGATCAAAGCCTTGAGCATACCCTCTACAATTTACTATGTCAATATGTTCTTAAAAAAATGGGACAACCTCGTACGAGAACTTGAATGTAATGACACTTTTGTTTTTGACAAAGTAGATTTCATCAAAGTCAAATCTATAATGGATGTATTCCAGTGAAAATGATATGGGATTCAAAAAGGTTGGGAACTAGTATGGGGAAATTTCATAACCATAAATTCTGATTTGAGTGTGATTTTTAAATAAAAACCAATCCCCCACCAACACATTTATACCAACCAAAGTAGATGGTGGGGGGGACTACCATAGAGGATTGAGTAGAAATCAAACATAACTTTATTTACAAACTAAAGGTATCTTTCATTGACATGATGAACCTTTACTAACTCGAGGATTGACTTGGGAAAATAGTCAGGAAAGTGGTTGATGATCATGTAGAACAAGTAAGATTCATACTTAAATAAATTAATAGTGGAGAACGTACTTAACTGGTCATGGATTGTTTCTGAGAGGAAAAGAATCAAGTATAGCTTGAATCTAGGTTCACCAACCAGGGAAGACATTGCAATAATCATGTCAATTCAAAGAATAGTTCTGACATGTAAGGAAGTTTCCCTAAGGGTAATTTAGCTTTAAGTGGAAACAAATATCTAAGGAATTTGTCTTTAACTTATACATCCAACTCCATGTATCTGACACTCAAGGGTTCTTCATAGAAATTATGTCAAGAGTCATCTGAAGTGATTTCCAACACCTTTTAGATGAATTATTTGTTAATTGGACACACAACAGTCCCATCTCAACCCAATATTATTTTTTTATCTACAGGATAAAGATCCATGCATCGGGTAATCAATTTAGAGAATGGGAATATTCTATGTATGGTTGTTAAGGGTGGACCCAACTTCTAGAGGTGTAGAAATATTTTCTTACGTTAAAATGGATCTCTTATTCACTAGAGACCTAGTGTATGTATGGAATTTATATTATGGTATAAAAAACTTCACCTAGTACATATTCTAGGTGGTGATCTTGTGAGTAAACCATGATTGAGGGTTTAAGAGTAGGAGACTTTGGTGCAGAGGCCATGGAGAGTGATTACGGTGGGTATATTCCAATGCAAGTAGGGAAAACAAGGTTATCACATGACAATGTGGACACAATGTGTAGAGGTGTGCTATCAACAATTTTTGGATATCTCAATGATTTGAAAATTTGAATAATGATATATTTAATGGAGATATAAATTCAAATTTGGTGTGTTAAATGAAGGGAGACAACATTTGGCATGATATCATTGTTTGAGGTGAGGAGGTGTCAGGTGGAAATTACTATTTTGGTTGTTGGGGGCCAAGACACATGGAATAGATTTATTAGTACTGAAAAAAGGCATCCTAACAAGTGGTCCTTTCAATTCCTTATCAAAGTTGGTAAGTGTTTTCAGACTTGGAAGAGGAGTGGTGTTGTAAATCCACTTATGGGATTTTAAATGTTATCAAGGTGCCATGCATCCCAAGCAGTTTATTTTAGGCCCATATGTTTTAATTAATGTCCTAGCAGGTTGAGGAACCTGAATATTTTTGCATCATAGATATCCATACACTCGCATATTCATCCTTCATCAATCATGCAACTTTGATAGGAGAGTTTCGTTTCTATATGTTACATCAACTATCAGATCTCAAGGCATGTGTATCCTTTATGGGGTCAGGAAAATGGTTTATGGCTCTTAAGAAGACTATTTTCTAAAACCACTTTTGGGATCCTGAATGATTGTGGAGGCATCACATGTTCCTAGCAATTTTCTTTCATTATCTTGTGTTTAAATAACATCCAAGCACTTTGACATGCATGAAATATTATGGACTGTTGATCTGAAATGTAATGATATGTGTCATTTATTTCCTTCGCTTGTGCATTCAATGCTAATATGATCACTTGGGCTTGTTCCTTCATTATGGACACTTCATATGAAACTCTATTAGAAAAAGGTCATCACCACCTACCAACTCCAAGAACCGCATGCCACTTTCCTTGATTACCCATTTTACGTAAAGAATAATTAAATAAACAACTATGACATTCTTCCAATTCTAGTTGGTCATGTTCTAGTGCCTAATGGATCATGTTGGGTTGTACTTCTCTTTGGCATTATTCACCACTGAATTTGATATTGGTACTAATAGAGGGTATCATAAAATTATTCTTGACCTAATAATATAGTGCTACATTTCCAATCTCGTTAGTCATGTTATAACCTCAAGGAAATTCATGAAGTCCTTGATTTATTAGGGAGCACAATAGGGGTCAATGGGGTTTTCTTCCTTATGTCATTGTAGGGTAATTTCGGGAATCACCCTTGTTTTCACACTACAATCCAATTTTATTAATATCAGGCACCAATTTAACAAGGTAGATAGGATGTCGTTTTTCAAAGTGGGATTGAGTTTATCTGCTAGGAAACTAATCTTCACGTGGTTTATCAACCAAAATTTCCATGGCATGGTTTTTATACCTCTCTCAATGGTGGAATGAATTGATCTTGAATGAAGAGAGTTTATAACAGTAAATATGTGTGTTTTTTTAATTTACACATGTATTCCTTGGAAGAGGTCATTTTTTCCCTCTTGATACTCCATTAAGATAATTATCCAAGTGATCTCATATATATGGTCAATGGATTTTGGGTTAAAAGGGTTAATGAGGGATAAGTCATAGTTCAAATCCACCAGGGTCATCACCCCTTTTCCCCTCTAACTTCCCCCACTTGTGGGTTCATAGCCCCCCATCTCTTCCTCATCCTTCTTCACTTGCAACTTTCAAGTATTTTCATATTAAGAATAAAATGTACATATTTACAATATATTTCATCATCCTAGACCATTTATATATGGCTTGATGTGCAATTATGTCTTCACTTAGTGTCTAAATACGATTTGAAAGAGTTTAATTATTAAAAGTGGTCCCACGTTTTCCCAATTCTAGCTGATGCAATTATTTTACAATCAATTTTTTGGCTGAAAAAACTTGACGTTAATTTTCAGAATTGTCAAAATGTAAAGCATTTTTCGACCAGTGACCGAAAACTTGCTACTACCTGAAAATTGCAATGTTTTCAGATTTCTCTAATTTTGGAAGGTAAAACCAATATCTAGTACTACAAAATGACTTTCAAAACTGATACCATTATGTTTGTCATTGAAACTACTTTCTGTAGGTACATATGTTGTTGTATTTAGCTTAGATATGATAATTTTAATTATTTTTTTGTTAACATGTGTCTATTTTACTTTCATTGCTTTCAAAATGCAGTGAAATGAGAATTCAATAAATTCAAAAAAATAGAATAAAAATAATTGGAAACAAATTGGGATAGTCTATTGGAGTGTCTACTTTAAAATGGTACTCTTAGATTTTTTAGTTTAGTGGAAATTGAGAGAAATGTCCACTAAAAATAAAAATGTTGATATTTGACAAGGTTTTCACATCGATCAGCCAATTCAAAAAATTATAATAATTAGTATATTCACCCATTGGATATGAAATTAGAGTCATGGAGTAATACACTTTGTATATATTATTGTAGTATATTTATTTTAATAAACAAGAGTTTCACAATGAGTTACTGCAACTCAAAACACATGACTATTTGTTAGTTCTTTCATTTTATAAGAAAATATTGTCAAACATTTGCTAAATTGACATATCAAATCTCAATAAAAAAAATAGAAAAAATAGAAATCTAACATATTTCTCCAAAAGTTTTGGTTTTATATAAAATTAAATTTTAAACACAAATATAAATTTCATTCGCACAAATTTTAAAAACATGAAAAACAAGATTTATTTTCTCATAACACCCCCCAAAATAAACACCCATATTCATGATTTTAACTGTTAATTGTGTTTAGTAATGTATTTTGTTGTAAGGGTCAGTTCTAGATGAATATAACATAGCAACGAACAAGGAAATTTCATGAGCTCCTTAGGAATGTTATAATTTTGAGTCACTCATGCATGGGGGTTGTGAGTAGACTTTTTCAAAATCCCTTTTGAAAAGAAAGGAAGAATGCCAATTGGCGGCTTTTCAATGTGAAGGGAGCCACTTTGTTGTGACAAGGATGGATTGAGTGTGACTAGATTTGTATCAGAAGCATCATAGTTTCAATTGTGAGTTTGAAATGAGACATCTTGTTAACACATAAAAACATTATCAGAACCTCCATATTGAGACTTTTCACCCTAGTCACCTTGTGAAGGGGAGGGATTAGAGGCTAGCAACTACTATTATGGAAATGTATTTTTCAAGACAACTTGTTGCAAGTTAGACCCCACTAATCCATGTACTTATGAATCTCTCCCAGATGTGGAAATTGATGAGAAAGATGGTATCCTAGAGAAATATTGCAAGGTAAATGAAGAATCTACTTTTTTCCTCCTTTAGTAGAAGGAGTTTTGGTAATTGGATTGATCTTAATTTTCCCACCATTCACTTTATTCTTACAATTTTTTTTCTTTTTACCCCCCTTTGTTAAGTACAATTACTGGCCAATGTGGATTGCACCATATTGACTTGTGAGTTTTTAGTAGGGTTTGAATATGATGGATTTGTTGGATGGCTTGCCATCAGGGATGAATTGGTAGTCATTCACCCCATTTTATTAACCAACTAATTCACAAGAGTGTTCATGATAGTAACTATAGTCCAATCAACATGTGGATTGAAATAAAGTTTAAGAAACTGTGTTTAAGGATGGGGGGATGAGGAATTATGTCATAGAGGGTGCCAAATTAAGAGTAAATAAATTATAATTGTTGCACCTTTAGGATGAGTTTCTCCTTCATAATTTTACATGACATAGAAAAATCCTTGGCAATTGGTGACTATAAATACTTCACAAACCAATCATCTAGAACCTAATCTAGTATTTCAACACGAATGAGATGTTATATCCTTTTGTATTCATGAATATGATTTGATTGTTGGACACACCAAATACATTGAGAGGGGGGTGAATCAGTGTGCACAACTTTTATTACTTTTTCAATTTTAGTAATAAAAAACTTATTCAATATCATCAATTATCACATTAGCATTATGTCATCATCAACATTATTTCATTATCATGTCATCATCACATAAGAATCATAGCATGATACACAGTACACCATATTTTATGTGCAAACCCAAGTCCTAGGGGAAAAGCCACAACTGGAAGGAGGTAATAACCCCCATTATTACAATGACTTCAATTCTCCAGCTACAACTGGAAGGAGGCTACAACCACCTGATTTACAAGATACAACCTAAACGAAGCTCCAAATCCCTAGTTCTCTGGATACAACTAAAAGGACGCTACAACCCCCTTTCATTGCACCGTCCTACCACCCTGTTATGAATAAATTGTTGAAACATGAACACACTGATTCTGTAGACCTGCTAATAAACATCTAACCTACACTACACAATCACTGTAACTTATCATTGCACCACAATTGTATCACACTGCTCAGCCACTACCACTACTAACCATTGCTCAAAAACCTGTCCAATCAAGTTGTACCAATCAATCTACTACTCTAATCATCTGACTCGGTCAATCCGAGACTAACAAACTTCACATCAAACGCAGTCTACCTGATTCAATTCAGCTGCTCATACAACTCATTCGGTCCGATTCATGCGAAATGCACATAAGGCAACTTGTTCCAATCCTTCTCAATTGAAACAACCTATACCAAGTTGTGTGTGTACATGTTCTGAATCAATCATATACTTTTATTAATCTAATCAAGTTATCTGACAGTCAACCAACCCTTCTTACTTTCCCTAGGTCATCAAGTAAGAGACACATTTGAACAACCAAGATACTTCACATATAGTCAACCAAACATTTTTCAGCCACACTCAACTCAATGACACCACAACTAACCTCAATCATGGTTAAGGAATAATTTAGTGTTAAACAAGATAAACCTCAACCAACTAACCTCGGCCAAGAAGATAAGACTTAACCAACTATGTTAAACCCAACCAAACTCATAAAATCTTAGACACAAGTATTTCTTACTGCACTCAATGTTAGAATAATCTACCCATAATTTACCCATTTAGACATTAATTTAATTATTTATGTCTTATTAGCCTAGTTCATGTGTCCCACCTTGTGCAAGTTGTATTTTACCTATCCATAGTGGTCAAACTTTCCTCATTGACTCATGTAGCGCATGGGAAATCCCAAGGAATCAAATCTAATTTATTCCTGGCATCCTAGGCACCCTTCTGCTTTTTCTGCTTTATTCCCTGCTTTTTCAGTGTTTTAAGGCAAATAGAAAAGCTAGACTAGGTGAGGTGAACTAGTTTTTTGTCCTCTTCATCCTCCACTCTTTTCTCCATGCAAAAGCATGTATGAGCTGCCATTCCACCACTCTTTAGCTTTCCTAAGCCATTTTGCTAATTCGTGAGCTCCATGACAGATTTGGGATCATCTTTTTACACCTATGGGGGATTTGCTTATTTTTAGTAAGCCTGCTTTATGCTAGATTCGAATTGCTCCTCATGCATTTGAATCCTTGATGTATGTTATTTATTCAGCAACCTATTATTTTACAGGTTTGGCTATTGTACACCGATTTAATACAATTTAGTGTTTAGCTTCAATTTTCTGTCTCTTTGTGAGTGATTTTGCATGATCAATTGTTAATTGTTGTGAGTAAAAATAATCTATCACCTGGTTCAATTTCCACATGGTATCAGGGCCATTGTAGATTGCTTCTCTCCTTCAAAAATTGTTTTACAGGTTCGACATCAGTGACTGGGAGCCTTCTACTGACAGCCGGGACATATTTTCTAAGCTATGGATCAATCACAGAAAACTATCTTGACTCCCTTCAATTTATTTGAATGGAAAGCAGAGATGGAGATACTGTTGAGAGCGAAAGGATTCTACAGGGTGAATATGGCAACAGAAGTAGAGCCCAATGCAGCTGCAGAGAAGATAAAATGGCACAACAGGAGGGATGAGGCTTATGGCCTCCTGTGTCTGAGTATTTCCAGAGACCTCCTTTTCCATCTCGATGGATTGACATCACCGAATGAAGTATGGGAGAAGCTTGCTGATCTTTTTGGAAATACAGATGAGATGAGGGGACATCAAATCGAAAATGAGCTGATTTCTCTGAGTCCAACGAGCTTTGAATCCCTGCAGCTATATTTCTCCAAGTTCAAAGCACTAGTTTTGCAGCTGAAACAGTGTGGTATCAAAAAGAAAGATGATCAGCTCATGCTGGCCATCCTCTCAAAGCTGGTCCTTGATTATTCAGTGTTTGTTTCGACCTTCTATGCCACAAAACTGACAGCTCGAACCTGGAAGATGCCTAGCCTTGCAGATTTCATGGAATCTCTCACACAAGAACAAGACAAGCTGGTGATGATGGGCACCATCAAACCATCCAAAGATCAATCTTTGATTGCTGGAGATTCGAAGGTGGATTCAAAAAGCAAAAAGAAAGCTAAAAAGCCACCTGAGCAAAAGAGAGACAAGAAACAGTCTCCGGAGGATCCACAAGGTCCCAAGAAGAACTACCAGAAGAAGAAAAACAAAGGTGAAATGAACAAGTGCGCATACTGCAATAAGGGAAATCACTCTGAAAGCTCTTGTATGAAAAAGCAGATAGACATGCTAACCCAACTCCTGGAGAAGAATGGTATCTCCCTTCCAGAAAGCTCAAATAAGAGAGAAGGAGGATCAAGTTCAGATGATAGAGAGAGAGTTCATGCTCTAGTTGCTGGCACATCAAGCTCACCCAGTTTTATCATTCATTCTGGAGCTTCAAGACACATGGTTTCGACTAAGGAAGCCTTCTCCTCACTGGACAAGTTGAAAGGACCATCTATAGTACTGGGAGATGACTCTCTCACTGAAATTTTAGGCAAAGGAAGGATAGATCTTGATCATGGTCAGTTCAGCAATGTGTTGTATGTGCCTGGTCTTGCCTCCAACCTCCTATCAGTGTACCAGATGAACCACACTGGGTCTCCTAAGAAGGTCATATTCTCCCCCAATGAAGTTGAGATCATAAAGATTTCAACTGGTACAGTCATTGCAAAAGGAGTTGCGAATCATGCTCAAAAGGTATACATGTTCTCACACTTCCTACCTTACTCAAACTCCTCTGCTCTTCTGATTCATGCTAATGAAGAAAGCAAGCTTTGGCATGAAAGATTTGGCCACCTAAACTACAAATATCTTTATGATCTTAGTGAAAAAGAGATGATCATAGGGTTGCCCAAGATAAAATTTTCCAAAGGAGTCTGCCAAGGTTGTATCCTAGGAAAACACCCAGAGCACAAATTTGAGAGAGCTAGTCATGAGAGAACCTCTGCACCCCTCGAGCTGATCCACAGTGATGTTGCTGGCCCATTCCATCATATTTCCATGAGTCAGGCCAAATATGCATTGACTTTCATTGATGAATTTTCCAGGTATTGCTGGGTTCACTTCCTGAAACACAAGTCTGAAGTTTTTGGCCTATTCAAAGTCTTTAAGGCTTTGGTTGAAAACCAGTCTGGAAGGAAACTCAAGGCCCTCAGATCTGAAAATGGTGGTGAGTATGTCAAGTCTGAGTTTATTAATTATTGTGCAGATGTAGGTATTCAGATGCAACATTCTGTCCCTTACACACCACAACAAAATGGTGTTGCTGAGAGGAAGAACAGATCACTGAAGGAGATGGCAACATGCATGATGGAGGCCAAAACTTTGCCACCAAAGTACTGGGCCAAAGCTATCAACTGTGAAGCCTATACTCAGAATAGGGTGCCTCACAAACATCTTGATGGCATGACTCCCTTCGAAGCATGGAGTGGGCACAAGCCATATGTGACCCATTTCAGGATTTTTGGCTCAAAGGCTTGGGCTAGAATTCCAATAGAGAAGAGGAAGGCTTTGCAGCCCCAAAGCCAAGAGTGTCTTTTT
>LPNX010392680.1:220181-233539 GCA_001517045.1 Pseudotsuga menziesii | reverse complement strand
AGACAATCCTTCCTATTGGAATTACGGGATCAATTCAATGATCCTTCCTTTCGGAATTACAGGATTTAGGTCTTTACGGAGTTACTAATGATCCTTCCTTTTGGAATTATGGGATCAACACATATGTGGAACTCATACAATCCTTCCTCTAGGAATTACAGGATCAACACACGTTCTCGAGTACCGAAGTCACCAGATCCATTCTGAACCGAAGTTCAAGGATGATACAATTCTACCACATTCACGGGGATTGAGATCTTCAGATACATTTTGAACCGAGGTTCAAGGATGATGCAATCCACCACTTTCACGGGGGCCGAGAACTCCGAATACATTTTGAACCAAGGTTCAGGGATGATGCAATCCACCACTTTCACGGGGGCTGAGACCTCCGGATACATTTTGAACTGAATTTTAGGGATGATGCAATCCTACCACTTTCACGGGGGTCGAGACATCCGAATACATTTTGAACCGAGGCTCAGGGATGATGCAATCCAACCAGATTCATGGGGGGCGAGACCTCCAGATACATTTTGAACTAAAGCTCAGGGATGATGCAATCCCACCACATTCACGAAGACTGAAGTCACCGGATCTATTTTGGACAGATGTCCCAGGATGATACAATCCCTCTTCATTCTCGAGGACTGAGGTCACCGGATCACTTTTGGACAGATGTCCCGGGATGATACAATCCCTCTTCATTCTCAAGGACCAAGGTCTCCAGATCACTTTAGGGCAAGTGCCCAGGGATGATACAATCCCACTGCAACATCACTACTCCCCCTTTCTAGGAAGGTCTTTTCGAACAACACCAAGCTTGTCTCGAAAGTGTTCGAACTTTACTCGAGATAGAGGCTTGATCAGTACATCATCATTCAAACCATCATCATCTACATCTTTAGTATAGAAATACAGGATCATCATCATCTACATCTATAGTATGTAAATACTGAAACATCATCTATATCTTTAGTATGGGAATACTGAAACATAATCATCTACATCTTATCTCGTATGTAGAAATACCAAATTTTTATGTGTTACAATCAGAACACAGGGTTCTCTGTCATCACAAATATGGTTATCACATAGAATCATTGTAGTATCCATCTTCAGGTCAAAGAGACCTGATATAAGCTTCCGAAGCCATATGACTTCACAACTTATTAGAGAAATCTGCTATGTATTTTGCTTCAGCTGTTCTATGAGAAACACTGGACTATTTCCTGCTAAACCATGAACTCATAGCAGACCTCAAACAAAAGCATCTACCTAATGTGCTTTTCCTGTCTGAGATACTTCCAGCCCAATCTGCATCTGTGTAGCCATAAATCTATACTCATGGCTACCATCATATTATAGACCAAATTCTATATTCCCTTTCAAATATCTCATCACATGTTTTGCGGTTACTAGGTGAACCCATCTTGGTTGAACAAGATATTGACTTAAGGTGTTCACAGCAAAACAAATGTCTGGTTTGGAATTTGTTCAGTACATTAATGACCCAATGATCTGTCTGTAATGAGTCACATCCACTAACTTTGATGAGTCATCAGCTAACATCTTTAGGTTGGTGTTATATCTCAAAATGACACATCTCTCCCTGTGACCACTTTCCCATGATTCCATCGCATGTCGACACTTCCATGATGACACTTCATGAAAGTCACTGAAAAAACACCTAACTTGGAGGACCTATATCTTGATTTTTGTAACTCCGTTTCACCTAATATCTACACCGTTGGAAAGCTATTTCTCTTAGCTAAAACTTTCCAAAAGACACCAAAGTCTGAAAATGCCCAAAAATCCCTAAAACTGAGTTTTTTTTATCTATACGTGACTTGCACTTAAGGAAACCCGCGTATGATACACGACTTGTCAGTTATACAACCCGCGTGTGCTTTTATACGGGACTTGCTGTACTAGCAACCCACGTGTAGTTTTCATGTACGTGACTGTGGTATTCAGCAACCTGCGTATGCCTCTTAAAAATGTCAAAAAACACGCCTTTTGAATTTCAGGTAGTTTGGGTAGTTACGCAACTGACTCCTTCAGTTGCAACTAATTTTTCTTCACCCCTAACTCTTCCTTAACCATATAAATAGAGGTAGGGAGGTCCATGAGAGGAGACTCGAATTTTTGCATTGTTATGCTGGAGGATTTGGAGCTCTCTTTTCCCACACCTTTGCCCTATCGATCATCCCCTTGTGTTGCAGAGCTTGGAGGCTGAGTTCTTTGGAGAAGAGAAGTAGCAGAACCAGATCAAGGTTTCATGAGGTGCCAAACTTGAAGAGAAGGTATACTTGTACTTGTTTTCAAGATTAATAAAGATGTGATGTCCTTCTTCTTCCCCAAATCATTGTTCAATGTGTGATTGGATTTCTGTTTATGATCATATGATGATGTTATTCAAACTATTATCTCATGTTTATTTGATTATCATTGCTTTATATGTGGTCATATTGGTTTGGGGAAGGTATAATTCATTTTGTAGGTCTCTTGGAGCGAGAGGAGCAAGAAGAGGATTGAAGAGAAATCTTGGACCAGCCTTCAGTTGATCAGGGGTGGACCATTCGAATCTCTGAAACTTGCTTATATATGCGTGCTGAACATTGTGCATCTCTCTTTCAACCCCAGTATGTTGATGGCCTCTTAAACCCTAGCCATAGGACACTTTCCTTTACAACAGAACTGACGACTCTGCTGGGGATGAGAGTTTATCCCCAGCATGAAATCCAGAGGCCGGGTGACTGGGTCCAACCTGACAATTGGAGTCCATGGGTGTGGCCATGGATTTGCATTCCAACATATTGAATCTCTTCAATATCTCTACCACATACTTTCCTTGGTTGAGAAAGATTTCTTTTGAACTTTGTCATATTTCCAGACCTAGGAAACAGTGCATTAACCCAAGTTCTTTCATCTCAAATTCTTCTGCTAGTTTCTTCTTGCTTTCCATGATCTGTTTCTCCTTCCCTGCCAAGAATAAGTCATCCACATATAATAACAGGATGACAGGTTCATCTTCTACAACCTTGAGATAAAGGTTAGGATCAGCTTTACTCTTAGTAAAACCCATAATTGACAGGAAACTGTTTATCCTTCCATACCAAGCTCTGGGAGCTTGCTTCATGCCATAGAGGGCCTTCTTCAACTTAAATATATGAGTCCATCTATATTCAAATTCAAATCCTTTCGATGTAAAACTCTTCCTCAATCATACCATTAAGGAAGGATTGTCTTTACTTCATCATGGAAGCAACTACCATCATAGTTCTGAAGGAAGTGTACCTTGCCTCTTGGAGTAAGTGTCTCTTCAGAATTAATTCCCTCTTTCTTATAGAAACCTCTAGCCACAAGTATTTCCTTACTTATATCAGCGACATATTTTATCTTGCAAATCCATTTGTAAGATACCACATTCTTTCTTTCTGGTTTGAGTACTATATCCCAAACATCATTCTAGTATTCTTTTATCATAACATCTTCCATGAGTTCATCTTGTCAAATCATCAACATATCCTAGTCTTCTGCATTCAACTTTGAAGGTTGGAACCCAAAAGTCTCGATCCATTAGGAAGTTGTCCATCATGTCGTACCGTGTCGAACTCAGATATCTTCTGCAGTCACTCCCCCTGAAGTAGAGTATTATCTTCCTTCTTCATTCTGTACATGTGGTTCTATGCTTGATATATACTGGTCAATCGAGTATTTCATGTCATAGTCTATTCTTTCTGAGGAAAATCACAAACCTTGATTTGTACACTTGTTCTTGTATATCCATATGGAGGATACTACATACTTTCCTTTATGTCTCGAAATCATATCGTATACATCATTCCCCATGGTCAACTGTTATTCTTTGATCATAGCTTCTTTCATAGCATTCTTTTCTTCATCTTGAGTTATCTCTCATAACCATGGTAGTCTTCATCCTTCGAGGTGGATCTACCGCTCTTTGAAGCTCTTTCTTCTGTCATGGTGTCTCTGACCCTGGGAGATTCAGATTCATGTTTATTGAATTGTCATCACTTGTTCTTTGGAACAAGTCTCATCCTTCTTTTCTTGTAGGAGGTTGTACAGGACCTTTCCTACAATTAAAATGCACCAGTTGCATGGTTAGAACTATTTCATAAATCATATGCATAACAACAAATTCTTATGCATCATGCAACTGTTTAGCCAATACAACATTCATCCATATCTCATAGAAACTTTCTAGGATAATCCAATATGTCAGCAAAGAGGTTTGATAAGTAGCAATGGAGCGTTGTATAGAACCATGAGCTACTTACCCATCACATGCATATTAGTAGAATACAGTCATTAATGCAAACAATCTATCATGCATAACACATCAACTGAATATAATCAAATGTAAAACAATATCATGAAATGACAATTGAATACTTAACTTTTATTTGTTTCATGGGTAGACTCCATCTTGATCATTCTGCTTTATCATCATTTCTTATCGAAATGATAAGATAGATAAGAGGTTCGTTAAGAATTGAGTTCTTCATATTCCTCATCGCTTGAGGGATCTTCTTTGAATTGTGATAGCTTGATCTTCAATTTGCTCCCATCTTTCTTCTTCTCTTCTTATGAGATGAGCTTCTTCTTCTTCCCAAAGTCAACTGAAAGTAATCACTTTCTTCTGGCACACATTCCTCGCATGAATGAATCCCATGATCATGGGAGACCATTCAAGGTGGCTATCACCACTTCTGCATTCTCTACTTCTTCTTCTACTGCTTCAAGATGTTATGCATTCTGGATCTTCACATTCTTCAACTATTTTCTCAAATCCATCTTCTGAATTATGTTCTTATCTTCAAATAGCTTGATTAATAAATCAAACATCTTTGGTGTCTTTAGGGAAGACACTTGTGGTACAAGTTGATCCATGATTGAATCAACAGTGATCTTCTTGGCCTTGATCAAGTTCTTCTTGTGTAAGGCTTTGAGGCTCATCTCCCTCTAGAACTGGAACCTCTCTACTCATGTAGGTGTCCAATTAATTTTCTTCAGAGAGATCAAATACTTTCATGCTTCGAAGTTTTCAGCTTCACCAATCTTATAATCAAGCTTATGTGATAGATCACTTTGAAATCAGAACCTCAAATGCAAATAGCAAAAGACTATATCTTACCGATTTGAGGTGTCAGTCCTGCTTCTGGAGCTGGCTGATCTAGGGTTTGTTAGAGAAACCCTAATTTTAAAAACTTGGAATATTTCAGATATGATTGGATAGAAATATAGATCTCTTCAAATGGAGCTATCCAATGTATTCCTTTTCTGAAAACAGTGGAGGGAAGCTCCTGGAACAGGAAGCCCTAGTTTTCCAATTTCTTCTGCAGAAATTCCTGTTACTATTTCTATGATATCTCTGAAATTAATGCTCTTCTCTATCTAAAATTTTGTACTAAGGTAACCTAGCATGCCTATGATCCAACACCATAGGTTTCATCAGATTTTGGTTCACCAATTTATATTTATGATCATTTTCCCAAGGTGACCTGTTACAGGACTGTTCAGAACAGTAAAGTTGTACGACATGCCACGTGTCACTGGTTCATCTTCAAGTTTTGAAATTTGGACCATAGAAATTAAAGTCCGTTATATTTCTGGAAAATCTTTAGGAATTCCATTTGGACCTCTGTATCCCAAGCTATAGCAATTTTCCCTAGGTGTCCTGTTTAGGGATGAATTCTGGAAGACGCTGGAACCCTGACTTGGAGGGATCATATATCCTATAATATAGCGAATCTGAGGATAAATGTTGGCTACAGTGTTCATCAGGATTTTATCTTCGGTATCTACAATTTTCAGCTCTTGAACCTTCGCCAATATGGGGATATAGAGAATATACCAAAACTTAGCAGTTTTAGTATTTAGGGTTTTTCTAGCTCTGGGTCAAACTAGGGTTTGAATTTCTCAGAGTTTCACCCAACGAAAAATATTGATCTAGGTCTCTAAACTTTGATTTTAATGAGGAGAGAAATCCTATGTTGGGCTCACTCAAAAATTCTTCTTCTGCAAGAAGCCCTAATTTCCCACACGGAAAACTGAAAATGCTCGGAATCAAATTCCGCTTCGACAGAAAGATGCGCCCTTCAATGGAGAGTCAGCCTAGCCTTCTTTTACTGATCAATTGTGGAGAGAGAACCAAAAAGTAAGAATCCCTAGATTCTGTAGCTGCATAATGTCTTCTTTTCAAGGTGGCTCTGATACCATGTTAAATTTTCATATGCTTAGCTAAGACATCAGTATTTCATTTCATTTTTCATAACAAAAGCATATAAACAGGATCACTGAAAGATACACAAGCACAACCATACAAAAGGAACACAAAGATTTATCCTGGGAAAACCCTAAAGGGAAAAAACCAGCAAAAGCTTCCTCAATATAGATGCCCCAAAAATATAAAATATAAAACCAACAAGGAGATCAAAGCCTGATCCTCCTCCTTCTCTAACTACTTCTCTTCTCCACTAATGCACTACACAAGTGAGAGTGTGTGTCCTAAATGAGGAGCACTACACCTCTATTTATATTCATCTGTTCACTTAAGTTAACTCATCTGTCATGTAGGCTCAAGTTAATCATGTAGGCTCGAGTTACACATGTAGGCTCAAGTAACCACACTGGGGTGCTAATGACCCACCTTTATAATTAGAGGGGACTGCCTAATGACTCTTATTAGTTCTTCCAATTAGGAGCATCGAGGTCCCAATTAATACAAGTGGTTCTCTCGGTAGGACCATCGGGGACCACAAAGAAATACATATAGAATATTCTTCGAAGTTACAATATTTAAACAATTGGATATGGCTTCTTTGATTCTGGTAGCTTCTTTGACTTGGAGTTTTAGATTAATTATGATCTGTGTGGCCTTCTCAGATTCTTATTGATTCCTCTTCTCATATTTTTCCAATTGCTCATGCAATACCTAGTTCTGTCCACAAACATTTTTCACTTCTTATGAAACATTAGTAATTTCATTGTCTATCATAGTATTTGCTAATTTTTTATCACTTATCAGATAGCAAGGATTTTCATCACAATATGAAGTATTTCATTTTATGAATTCAAAATGGCTCTTTTCTTCTATGCCTAATAAAAATGTCTCTTTAAAATAATTCCAAACAAAGTGTTCAAGGGACATACCTTCGTACTTACTTGAATCTTGTACTGACATTTTCATGGGAATGTCTTCTACTTCTTGTTCTTCATCTGTGTTTAGTTGATGTATATTGAATGAAAATTATTCAAATAAGTTGCACTTTCTTATTTTCTCCTTTTGGATACTTTTTAGATCTTCAAGCATTAATTCCATAACCTCTGCTTCTTATTCTTTATTGGAGTAAATTTGTTCTAATCTAAGCCATAGATCTTAGTTGAGTTGCACTTCCCTATCTTCTTATTGTGGATAAATATTAGGAATTCAAGGATGGATTCCATAGCCATATATTTATTTTTCTTTGCTTCCTTTTGAGCTATTGTTTTCACTTTCTTTGGAGGAGTATATCCAATAAGAACCAATTTCCATGTACCAATTCCTTCTACCTCAAGATAAACCTGGATTCATTTTTTCCCGATGAAATAATTTGTTCCATGTAGCAATGGTACTCCATTCATTGAGAACCCTGTAGTGTTTCAAGGATATACTTCAAGTTGGTAAGGCTTTCCTTTGAAGATCTGATCCGATACCAATTGTTGCCAATACACTAGATACATTGAGAGGGGGAATGAATTAGTGTGCACAGCTTTTATTACTTTTTTCAATTTTAGCAATAGACAACTTATTCAATATTATGGATTATCACAATATAATTATGTCATCGTCACATAAAAAGCATAGCATGATACACAGTACAAAATATTTTAAGTGGAACCTAAGTCCTTGGGGAAAAACCATGGAAGCCTTTATAATAATAATTATCCAGCAACAACTGGAAGGAGGCAACAACCTCCTTATTACAATGACTTCAAATCTTTAGCTACAACTGGAAGGAGGATACAACCCTCTGATTTATAGGATACATCCTGAAGGAAGCTCGTACTCCCTAGGTATTCGACTGCAACTAGCTAGGGGATACAACCCCCTTTCCTTACCCCATCCTACCACCCTAATATGAAGAAACTGCTAAACCACGACCGTAGTGATCCTACTAACTTGCTAATCAACACCTATACTAGAATACACAATCGCTTTCACTAATCACTACACCACAACTGTATCCATTAGAGGAAATTTGAGATCTAAAATGGGCCTCCTTAGGAAAATAATAAAATAATAGTTAAAATAATAAAATAATAGTTATTAATTTTGGAGGAAGAATGAAAAAAACTACTTTTTGTGTTCATATTTTCTACATATCTCCCTGTGTTTTTACTCAAATTCTGAGCAGGATAGATCATTGGATGCGGAATTTAATTCCACATCCAATGAGTACCCACACTACATACTTTTGATGGACCCCGCTACCCCAAAAACAAAAAAAAATACCTGAAAAAATGTGATGATGATGTCATCATCACATTTTTTTCAGGTATTTTTTGTTTTTAAGGTAGAGGGGTCCGTAAAAAGTATGTAGTGTGGTATGTAGTGTGGGTACTCATTGGATGAGGAATTAAATTCCACATACAAGGATCTCTCCCGCTCAGAATTTGAGTAAAAACACAGGGAGATATGTCAAAAATACGAACAAAAAAAGTATTTTTCTTTTATGACAAATATGTCAATTCAACCATTATGGTTGACTCATTTTATTGAAATTCTATTGGTTCTTGAATTCCAAATCACAAAATTTATTGTTGCCGTGTTTTCTTATAAGGCCCATTTTAGACCCCAAATTTCCTCTAATGACATGTTTTAACCACTTCAACTACTAACCACTACTCATTAAGTTATACAATCGATTTGTCCAATCAAGCTGTACTAATCAATTTGTTTCTCACGTCATCTGACTCATTGAATCTGATTCTAACCAACTACACACCAAAATCATTCCACCTGATTCAAAACAACTACTCATACAACTCCGCCAGTCTGAGTCAGACCAACTGCACATAAGGCAACTTGTGACAATCATGCTTAATTGAACCAACCTGTACCAATTTTCTTGTGTACATGTTCCAAATCAATGATATAATTGTGTTAATATAATTAAGTGCTATGACAGTCAACCAACCCTTCTTACTTGGCTTATTTAATCATGTAAAAGACACATTTGAGAAACCAAAAGACTTCACATATTGTCAACCAAACTTTGTCCAGTCACACTCAACTCAATGACACCACAACCAACCTTGATCACAATCAAGGAATAACATACAATTAAACATGATAAACCTTAACCAACTAACCTCAGCTAAGAAGATAAGACTTAACCAACTATGTCAAATTCATCCAGTCTCATAAAATCTTAGACATGAAAGCATTTTTCACTCCATTCAAATCAAGTCAACAAATCAAGCAAATATCAAGAAAATAGCTACTTACAATACTATCAAAGGTTTTCATTATCAATCAATAACAATCCATTTCCATTTAGGTCAAATACACAATGATTAACACTTGTTAAACTAGTTTTCAAAGAAATCAGTCACAATATCTATTACTTACTTTTCAACTTCTCATTCAATACTTCACTATACAATAGTCAAGATAAACACCAAAATCTATGCCAACAATATCCAAGATACTCATCAAGATCTATGTAAATATCACATCAAGATATATTCCAAGATAACCATCACCATATCCTCGATAACATATTCAATGAATTCAAAAATATATACCAATATATAGGCTCAGATACTAAAATCAAAGATGAACTCTATCCATGAGAGACATGTGCCATCACAAGAGAAACCCAAAAGCATGAACCATACATTTTTGAATATGAAATTATGAAGAAACAATAGTCAAACCAAAAGAAACTCTATATCATGTCGTCACATATCCCTTGTAACAATCTTACCAATGAGCCAAGAATTTTCTAATTTCGATTCTGTATGAGAAAGTTATGCCAATTTTAGTGAAGATGCCCAAAAATTTCTCCTCCACAAAGTTTCACACTTTTCTCCAACAGTTGCAAAATACCAAAGAGAGAATTCATTGCTGAACAAATGAAATGTTTGATATTCTATTTATATATCTCATGGAGGAAATTTAGTACCTCAAACTAGGCTGACATGCAATTGAAAATTACAAATAATTAAATTCTCTTTTGTTTGGTCGGATGACCCAAAAAGGTGGGGTACACCAACTTCAAAAGTTCATATCTCTTCAACCGTAAGGAGTTAGAAGATGCTTCACATATCAACGGAAATGGATTGAAGAGGAATATCTTCCTCCAATGTGTTTATTTGCAAATTATTGGTCTAATTCTCTTAAATTTTTAATTTGTACAGGACATCAATACTCCGCACATAAAGGTGTCAAAGACCATGTTACCTTATGCATAAGTTCCAAGGCCAAAGGCTTTAATGGACATCATCAAAGGCACGAGGGATTCAATTTTCTTCACATCCACAAAATTCACATCACCAAGTAGGATGGATCCAACATATACTCATCATATCAAGGGTATTAAGGACCCCAACACCACCAATCAAGTGGGAACAAAGACATTTTCAAGAATACATCATTATATTCAAGGCCTCCATATCAATAAAAACATATCCAATGGTTCCACTTTATATATCTTTATCACCATAAGAGTACCAACACCCCAAAAGAGGGGTAAAAATACCTCATCACTAGTTTGAAACACCTTATGCGATTCATATGCATGATTACAAGACTACAACATGCCAATGACCATATAGCGTCCATCGACCATGAAAGCACCATATGTGTGGTTTCAAGACCCAAGTATCCACATACATGGAACCCTGATGATATACGATGGAACCTGGCTACCTATGTAGCAATGGGTTCCTATGTGGAGACGCCTAAGTCTATACCATATCATTCATATCCCACCTATCAGTCTATACCATATCATTCATATCCCACCTATCTATATCAATTCACACCTATTTTCCTTCTTTTCCCTGCAAAGGGTTAGGATCAAATTCTTCTTTGAATCTCGACCATTCACAATATCTATCTATCCCTATGGCTATTCAATGTTTCATAATCGTGAACAATTTGGATCACACCTTACCTATTCTTTCTATAGTTATCCACCCCTAATGACATTCATATTATCTTGATGGTTAATATAGGATGGTTCCCCGCGAATGGTGTAGATCCATCATGCAACTTCATAGATTAAGTGTAGGCCATTCATGACACATAAACAAATCGAACAGTAGTAGGGGGGTGTCCCTAAAAATTATCTATATTTCATTGGTTAAATTCCACTGTTTAATCTTGTCCATTTGTGGCATGATTCTTGCATTAGAGGAAATTTGAGGTCTAAAATGGGCCTCCTAAGGAAAATAATAAAATAATAGTTATTAATTTTGGAGGAAGAATGAAAAAAACTACTTTTTGTGTTCGTATTTTTGACATATCTCCCTATGTTTTTACTCAAATTCTGAGCAGGAGAGCTTGTTGGATGCGAAATTTAATTCTGCATCCAACGAGTACCCTCACTACATACTTTTTGATGGACCCTGCATTCAGGTATTTCTTTCTTTTTGGGTAGCAAGGTCCATCAAAAGTATGCAGTGTGGGTACTCGTTGGATGTGGAATTAAATTCCACATCCAACGAGCTTTCCCGCTTGAAATTTGAGTAAAAACACAAGGATATATGTCGAAAATACGAACAAAAAAAGTAGTTTTCTTTTATGACAAATATGTCAATTCAACCATTATGGTTGACTCATTTTATTGAAATTCTATTGGTTCTTGAATTCCAACTCACAAAATTGATTGTTGGCGCATTTTCTTATAAGGCCAATTTTAGACCCCAAATTTTCTCTAATGGATTGTGGTTTATCAAGAGAAGGTTCCCCATGCACGGTTATGATCTAACAGCCCACGTTTAATCTTTAAATTGTGTCCAGTCATGGATTTTGAATATACATGGCCCTAAATTAGGTTTTTCACACTCACCAATTGTTAGGATCATCCACTACAAATATTTCCCAACATATCTAGGTTGTTAGGGATAGGTTCCTAATCCAATACTACCCACATAAGCCAATAATCTATATATTTCATATATACCATTCCATCACAATAAAAATAAATCCACATGACCCTAATTTGGTCCTAACACATGTGCAATCATTTGATGTGGTTGGCCCATGTCACAATTCCTTGTCCATTTGGAACCTCCACTTCAATTCCGGTCCATGTGGAACCTCTATGTCACACCACCATCCACATAGTATTGGTTGGACCAACATCAAGTTTTTTTGAAAAAAATGAATTTTCTATCAATATGAATATTTTTTTATTTTTTATTTTTTAGTAGGTGGACAAATCAAAATTACACTTGGCATAAATCCATCAACAAGTGTCCACCCACATTTTACAACTAGCCTTTTCCCCAAATTGGAATTTTTTTGTCAACTAGCAAAATCGGTCATCTTTTCCATTGGTCCAAATTTCATCTAACTTTTTGTAGACTCGAGATATTCCATTCATGAATGTTTTTAGTACCAGCTCTCTAACTGGTTTTAAATCTCAGATATGGGAACTTGAAACCATGAATTTCTTCCAAGAATTATAGTATGCAAACTGTAATTTTTCACCTAGATTACATAGAACCAATTGAAACTTTGAATTGTTTCTTATGATACCTTCTATATTAAGCACGATTATTCAACCTATGGTTCTTTATTTTAATTAGACCATTGAATTATCATGAAATGATCAATATTTTTTTCCCCCAATATTTTCTCTCATACATCTGGTCAAACTCTTCATGTCAAACCTATAACTTCTTCCTATAGAACTCAATTTCATCCCATGAATCCTAGTGCTACAACTTGGAGCTATACTACCACTTTGTAATGTACTTGGTAACCTCTTTACATTGTGGATACCACTGTTGATGTATATGTAACTTCGGAATGTATTCTTCTATGTATCTTATGTATTGTAACCCGATGTTTATTCTGGGATGTTCCTATTATGTTTTTGAGTCATGTGATCATACCCCGATGTTCCGATCGGGAAGATTAATAATGTAAACAAGTCATATCAAGTCATTAGGTAAGTCCCCACAGTTTCGGGGCACTTGAGTTATTATACACTAATTAAGGTGTAGGATTGAGTAGTAATTGTTAGGTTGAGCCTACGTGTGAAAATGAAATTCAAGTGAATGGATGAATATAAATAGAGAGTGAGAGTCTCTCTATTTATCACTTGTGAAGTACA
>LPNX010392680.1:181638-220022 GCA_001517045.1 Pseudotsuga menziesii | reverse complement strand
CTGCTGTCGGGAGTGCATCTTACTATTTTGGGGTCTTACATCTTGTGGTGATTCTATCTTTGAGGAAGTTGCGGGGTTTTCTCCATTTATGGTTTCCCGATCAAAACTCTTTGTGTCTCTTGTCTCTTGTGATGTGCTTATGTTTTATTGCTGTGCTTGTTATTCTCTCAGTGAAAAGATCCTAACATAATGCTAGCTTAAATGTTGAAAAACTAACATGGAATCAGAGCTAACCTGAGAAGAATACATTGTGCAGCTACAGTAACTAGGGCTTCCTATTTTGTGGATATTCTTCCACATATTTTCAGCAAAAGTATGCTAGGATGACTCTCCATTGAAGGGTACATCTTTCTGTCGATGCAGAATTCAATTTCAAGCATTTTCAGTTTCGATGTGGAAATTAGGGCTTTCTACAGAAGAGCAATTTTTTAGTGAGACTAGCATAGTATTTTTCTCCTCATCAAAACCGAATTTTAGAGACTTGGATCAAGAAATTTGTTTGGGTGAAACTCCGGGAAAGTCAAACCCTAGTTTGACCCTGAGCTAGGAGAAACCCTAAATACTAAAACTGCTAAGTTTTGGTACAGTCACTATATTTCAAGATTGGCGAAGTATTAGAAGCGGACAATTGCAGGGGCCAACGATAACATCCTGATGAACACTGTGTCCAAAAATCAGCCTCAGATTCGTTATATTCTGGGAGATAAGATCTCTCAAAGTTAGGGTTCTAGCCTCTTCCAGAAATCATCCATAAACAGGACACCTGGGGAGAATTGCAATATATTGGGCTACAGAGGTCCAAATGGAATTTATGAAGATGTTATAGAAAGGGCACAGACTGTACTTTCAGTGATCCAAATATCAGACTCAGAAGATGAACCAGTGACACGTGGCATGCCATACAACTTTGTTGTTCTGAACAATTATGTAACAGGTCACCTTGGGAAAAGGATAATAAATCCCAAATGGTGAAACCAATTCTGATGAAACCTACGGTTTTATATCAGGGACATATGAGGTTACCTCAGTGGGAAATTTCAGACACAGAGGATTAGTAAGTTCGGAGATATCACAGAAACAGTAACAGGAATTTCTGCAGAAGAAATTGGAAATCTAGGGCTTCCTGTTCCAGGAGCTTCCCTCCACTGTTTTCAGAAAAGGAGTACATTGGACAGATCCATTTGAAGAGATCTATCTGTCTATCCAATTAGTTTTGAAATATTCCAAGTTTTGAAAATTAGGCTTTCTGTGACAAACCCTAGATCAGCAAACTCCGGGACAAGGATGGACACCTCAAATCGGTAAGATCTAATCCTTTGCTATTTCCATTTGAGGTTCTCATTTCAATATGATATATCACATCAACTTGGTGACAAGCTTGGGGAATTTGACAACTTCCAAGCCTGGAAGTATTTGATCTCTATGAAGAAAATGGATTGGACACCTACATGAGTATAGAGGTTCCAGTTTCAGAGGGAGATGAGGTTAGAAGCCTTTCACAAGAAGAACTTGGTCAAGGCCAAAGAAGACATCATGCTCATGCTGCAGAGGATGATGAACCATCCAGAAAGAGATCCAGATGTGAAAGTGAAGATTCTTCAAGAGAGGATGAATATGTTCTGGTATCAGCTCTCACAGGTAACATTACTCATGGAAGTGATGATTGACTCATAGACAGTGGGGCTTCCAAACATATGACGAGACTCAAGGAAAGACTATCGATGATGCGGTAGTGATTGGAGAACAAGAAGGAGGCTTGTACAAATTGAAGGGCCATCTAGAACAAGCCTTGATCCATGACACAATAAAGCCAAATGAGCCTTGGCATAGAAGGCTTGCACATGTGCATTACAGAGCACTACCTATTGCAAACAAAGTTGTTGAAGGTCTTCTAGAATTTCAAGCTATTTGAAGGAAAGAACAGAAATCAGAATATGACCATAAGAAACCAGTTGAAGAATGTGAAGATCTAGAATGAAAAGACCATGCAGTCATAAGAGTCTCTCAAATCAAAGAACAACTTGAAGCGGTAAAAGAAAAAGTGAAGAATGCAAAAGTGGTGATGGCCATTTTGAATGGCCTCCCAGGATCATGGGATTCATTCATTCGAGGAATGTGTGCCAGAAGGAAGTGATTAATTTCAGTAGACTCTGGGAAGAGAACTCACAAGAATAAGAAGCTCGAGAAGAGAAGGTGGGAGCAACTGAAGATCAAGCTCTTACCATCCAAAGAAGATCCCTCAAGCAATGAGGAATATGAAGAACTCAAATTTTGAAGAACTTCTTATCCACCTTAACATTTGGATAAGAAATTATGCTATCATGAATGAAGAATATGATGAAGCTGAAGACTCAAGAAGGAGTATGCCCACAAAACAAATAAAGATAAGTATTCAATTGTCATTTCATAATATTGTTTTGTCATGCATTTGTTTATATCTATTTGATGTATTATGCATGATAGGATGTTTGCATTAACGACAGTATACTACTAATATGCATGTGATGGGTAAGTAGCTCATGGTGCTATACAAATTCTCCATTGCTACTTATTTAGAATGAAACCTCTTTGGTAACATATTGGATTAGTGCATAATCTCAATGTTGTCCTGGTAGAGATGGAAGGCATCTAGAAAGTTTCAGTGAGATATCGATGAATTTTGTATTGGCTAAAGTAGTTGCATGATCATATATTTATGCATAAGAACTTGCCAGTATAAATATTCCTTATGAAATGTTTCTAACCATACAAATGCATTTGACTTGTAGGAGAGACCGCATACATAATCGCCTACAAGAAAAGAAGAATGAAGACTTGTTCCGAAGAACAAGTGACGACAGTTCAAAGACAAAGAATAATATGATGAGTGCAGTGACATCATTGATGCAGAACCTTCCAGCCACCAAGAAGAAAAGGAATACCAGTTCAAGAAGAATGATGTCATGGTGCAGTATCGAGACCTGAGGAGAAGTTCATAGTTCCATCATGCAGTTGATGGAAACATCGTGGGATACAAAGAAAGATTCATAGCATGAGGCTTCTCACGAAAGGAAGGCCTAGAATACGAAGAGACATTTGCAGTCAGTAAGAGTTGAAACACATACATGATGAGATTGATGAAGATCTTAACCTTTGCTACAAGGTTGAAGTTGCAAGTCTATACACTAGATGGTCACATATAATATTAGTAGCATAGGAAGCTACTTGTCACTCCGGTACAGAATGTTTTCAGTGCATAGAGCACAGAAGAAAGAGGGAGTATGATGCTTTGCTTCATAGGGAGTGACTATAGAATATCTAAGGTTCGACATGGTATGACAGGATGGGTAGATTACTGATGAATCTAGGTTTTACTGAGAGTAAAGCGGATTCCAACCTTTTTCTTCAAGGTTGAAGACAGAAGACCAGTGATGCTCCTGTTATGTGTCGATGCACTATTGTTCTAGGCATGGAGGTGTGTTAGAGTACAGATGGGATCTTCCTTGGACAAGGGAAGTATGCAGTAGAGATCCTGAAGAGGTTCAGGATGATGGACTGCATGACCACACCTATGGCATCGAACATGAAGCTATTAAGTGATGCTTCATCAGATATGGTTGATGCTACGATGTATCGTTAGATGATTGGGTCCTTGATGTACTTGAGACTAGATATTTTCTTTGCTGTGAACACATTGATACATGTTCACCTGATGGTTGCAAAGCATGCAGGGGTATAGTTGATTATGGGCTCAAGTACGATGCAAATCAAAAGATTAACCTAGAGGGTTATGTTGATTCAAATTGGGCAGGCAGTGCCATCGATAGGAAGAGCACTTCAAGATGTTGCTTCAGTATAGGATCAGGTGTGATCTCTTGGTTTAGCAGGAAGCAATCCTGTGTGGCACTGAGTACAGCTGAAGTAGAGTATGTCGCAGCTTGTTCAGCTAGTTTTGAGGCAGTATGGCTGTGGAAGCTACTGTCTGATATATTTGATCTCTAGTTGGATGCTACCTGTATACATTGTGACAACCAGAGTTGCGTGAAGTTGTCAGAGAATCCAGTGTTCCATGACAAGTCGAAGCATATCGACATCAAGTATCACTATATCAGGTATATGGTGCAGAGAGGAGCAGTGAAGCTCCAGTATGTTGCGATGGAGGAACAGATAGCCGATGCATTGATGAAGCCATTGGCTAAGCTGAAGTTCGAGTACTTCAGAGAGAGACTTGGTGTTCTCCAGATCGAGGTTCCTTCCAAGGGAAAGAGATGTAGAGATCCAAAGCCATTCTGACGAGCAGGTCAGATGTAAGGGCTGAGCCATTCTGTCATGGTGAGAGGATTTGGTTCCTTCCATATCAGATATGAGTTCTGACTACCATTTTGGGAATGGAGGCACCTAGTCAGTTACCAGGAACACTCAGTCAGGGACTGAGAAATCCATTCTGACGAGCAGGTCAGATGTAAGGGCTGAGCCATTCTGTTCATGGCTAAAGGATTAAGTTCCTCCCATGTCAGATGTGAGTGCTGGCCATTCTGTCAAGTAGGATAGATGTAAGGGCAACTGCCACTCTCAGGGAGAGTGGAGGCACCTGGTCCATTACCAGGTAGCCCAGTCAGGGACCGGGGTCCATTCTGATGAGGGTGCAGGATTCAGTTCCTACCAGGTCAGATGTGAGTGCAAAAATATCTCATCACTGTGGTAGGAGGGGCTCCGGCCTGGGTGATAGTCGTTCATCACTGTGGTAGGATGTGTTCTGGCCTGGGTGAATGTGTGAAAATATTTCATCACTGTGGTAGGAGGGGCTTTGGCATGGGTGAGAGTCATTCATCACTGTGGTAGGATGTGTTCCCGCTTGGATGGATGTGCCATTCTGACGAGTAGGTCAGATATAAGTGCAGATCCATTTCACAGATGTTAGTGATGTGATGTCCTATCATGCTGGTGAATGTGAGTGCTAGGCCTTTCTGATGTGATTGTAGTTTACTACATGATCAGATGTGAGTGTTGGGCATGCCTTTCTGACGAGCAGGTCAGATGTAAGTGCTGGGCGAAGACCTACCTGGTGGCTAGGCATACAACCAGCATGAAAAAGGGATGGCTCTGTAAAAATTCCCATGACAAGATAGTACACACATGATGATGACCAGAGATGATCTAGATCGAGCTATGATCCAGATCTAGTTATGATGACTCCGAGAGATCCAGATTGAGTGATGATCCAGATCCAGCAGTGATGATCCAGATCGAGAGATGATCCAGATCCAGATCCAGATCGAGTGATGATCCAGATCCAGTCTAGTGATGATGATCCAGATCGAGTGATGATCCAGATCTAGTGATGATACTCTATGATGATCCAGATCGAGAGATGATCCAGATCCAAATCCAGATCGAGTGATGATCCAAATCCAGTTCTATGACGATCCAGATCGAGAGATGATCCAGATGAAAATGACTTGAAGATGAAGATGACTTGGAGACGAAGATGACTTGAAGATGAAGATGATCCAGTTGATGCAGAGAAGAAGACCAGTGCTAAAAATTGTGTCGAAAGAATACCTTCCTAGTTAAGAGGGAGTGTTGATGTATATGTAACTTCAGAATGTATTCTTCTATGTATCTTATGTATTGTAACCCGATGTTTATTCCGGGATGTTCCTATTATGTATTTGAGTCATGTGATCATACCCCGATGTTCCGATCGAGAATATTAATAATGTAAACAAGTCATATCAAGTCATTAGGTAAGTCCCCACAGTTTTGGGGCACTTGAGTTATTATACACTAATTAAGGTGTAGGCTCGAGTAGTAATTGTTAGGTTGAGCCTATGTGTGAAAATGAAATTCAAGTGAACGGATGAATATAAATAGAGAGTGAGAGTCTCTCTATTTATCACTTGTGAATTACATCACATCACTTACTCTCTCAAGTGTGGCGCACTAGTGAAGAAGGAAATATACTGGGACTAGAAGACTACTGCTGTCGGGAGTGCATCTTACTGTTTTGGAGTCTTACATCTTGTGGTGATTCTATATTTGAGGAAGTTGCGGGGTTTTCTCCATTTATGGTTTCCCCGATCAAAACTCTTTGTGTCTCTTGTCTCTTGTGATGTGCTTATGTTTTATTGCTGTGCTTGTTATTCTCTCAGTGAAAAGATCCTAACATAATGCTAGCTTAAATGTTGAAAAACTAACAACCACTGGGTACTCAAATCCTTTTATAAATTCATCTTGTGATACTAGTTTTGAATTTACTTTCCATTGACTAGCCAAATTTACTTTTAATTTACTTTACATTCAGACCACTATATTATTAATTTGAACAATGAAGATAATACATTTATGTAATAATCAGTTATCCAAAATATCCATTCTATCACTACCATGAACCATGATCAATAAATGATACACACAAAAATTCCAAAATAATAATTTAAATAAACACATAACATGAATAAAATCCATACCATTTAAACACATGTGCAACTTATATTTTAAATATCCTCCAACTATATACAAGTGAAGGACACTCGTCCCATCCATAGGAATTATGTCAAGCCTTCTCTTTCTTTGACAGATGCAACTCTTAAGATGGGGCTATCAATATGCAAGGGGAAAATCTCCACCTCTTCCTCTTCGATTCACAGCCACACTCATATCATATTTTTCCTTACCCAAAGGAATATATCCTCTCCCCATGTGGTGCAAGTCATCCCATCCAAAACTAACCCCAACCACTCTCTTATTTCTCATAATCCTGGACAATGCTAGGAATGTATCACCTTCTCTGCACTATGGCACCTCATGTTATCCCCTTCCCCTTCTAGTGTTATAATATAGGATATCCAAGAAGTCTTTTAAGACAAGGATCTAGATATGTTTCATTGTAATCCAAGTTGACTATTCTCTTGGAGCATATTTATCAAGGTATCTAGGATGCCATTTATTAAGTCAGGCTTGAGTGATAGATTATGAAACACTAGTCTTCCTTTGTCTTCCCCAACATGGCTACCATAGCATGGATGATATATCTTCATGAATGATGCAATGAATGATGAGTGAATAAGATTCTAACAAGATATATACTTGTCTATGGCTTGACAAGTGGATTCCCTAGAATTTATCGTATTGCCCTTTTATATCTCACTTAAGATAACTAATACCATAAGTAATTAAAGTGATACTCAACTAGGTTTAAGGAACTTTGGTTAAAAATGATAAGGAAGGATAAGGACATTAATTAGGGTTATAACCCCTTATCCCCTCTCACTTCCCCCACTTGTGGAATCATATTCTCCCATATCTTCTTCATCATTCTTCACTTGCAATCGTTGGTAATTTTTTATATTAAGAAACAAACATACATATTTATAATAAATTTGATCATCCTAGACCATTCATATTCAATTTCTATCCTTTACATAAGTATATCATATTTATAACTTGGGGTAAAAAATAAGGTGTTACAATTTACCAGTGACCCTGTGCTTTCTTCTTGAAGACTAAATAAAGACAATAAATTATGGCCTTCAAAGGTTTCGATTGCAAATGGTCTTTTATAGAGATGGTCAAATTTACCACATTTACGAGTCTCTTATCTCCTCTTATCCCATTTTAGAAATAGATCACCTTGTATTAAAGTTGTGTGTTTAGATTTCTTGTCGAATAAATCCTTCATTTTATCCTGATATAGTTGTAACTTCTCACTTTCTAGTTTTATTTTATATTGAAATTCAATCAGTTGATTGATTTTTCTTTGCATGACATTGGGTTATTCTTGAATTTATTGAATAAAATTCATAACAAGAACTCCCAAATGAATTGGTGGAATTACATTAGCACCATAAATAAACTGGAAAGGAGAGGTATCAATTGACCTTTAGCTACTAATTTTGGTATCCCATAAAATGTACTTTAAGTAAGAATTCCATGATCTTTTCTTATCTTTCAACACTCTCTTAATAATTCTGATCGAGTTCTTGTCTGACAATTCTGCTAACTCGTCTCCTTGTGGATAATAAGAGGTAGAATGACCAATCATTATATGATAATAATGGAAAAACTCAATCATGGCCAGAGAAGTGAAAAAAATTCATTATCTATAATAATCTATCTACTACAACCAAATCTAGCTATGATATTTTCACGCAAAAATTTAATCACAACAATATCTGTAGCATTCCTAGCTAGAATCATTTCCACCCACTTGGTAAATTAATTATTAGTTGTTAAAATCCATCTATGTTTTCCTATGGAAGGAAGATGGATTTCCCCAATAAAATCCAATCCCCACTAGTAAAAATGATTTTTAACTATAATTAGTTTCAAAGGTAGAAGAGAAAATTTATTATTTCTATCAAACAATTGAAATTCCATTCAAGATTGTACCCTTTTATTTACTTGAGAAAAATAAATTCATCCAATAGAAGCCACTTCTTAGAATCTTGTGGGTTGTTTTTTGCTAAATATAATGGCCACCACAAATTCCATGATGTAATTCACTAATCAAGGCATCGATTTCTTCTTAAATAACATAGTTGAGTATAATTCTAGTTGGAGCCTTCCAAAAAATATTCCCCTCAATCAAGAAATACTAGATTTATTTAAGCTTCAATGACCTAGCTTGATAAAGTTGGAAATTAAATTTTCAGGACATTGTATATTTTGCAGATAATAAACACTATTCTTGTACCGTGTATCAAACAAAGCATTAATCCCCAAAGCTTTATAATTTGAATCTTCCATAAAATTTTCCTAACCTTGACCTTTAATAATATTTGTGGGTTTAATTTGAAGATCATGCTCTTGTATTTTTGCAATCCACTTTCTTCATATTCCATCACTATCTTGTTGTGCCAAAATATCTTCGATAATCATATTTGGGAAAAGGTATTTAATATTCGATTGTAATATATATTCACAGAAATATTTCAAAGGATTTACTGATGAAAAATTGTGTTTCTCCATAATAATATACTTTATGTCTAAATCTATAAGGTATTTATTGAAAAATGTGATTTGTTATTCAAACCCTTCAAAGTTATTTTGTAATAAAATGACAACAATATTATCGTGCAATGTAAAAGGAAAAGCCATAAATTTCTTGGTGTAATCAAGAATTAATAATACTAGAACCTCCATAATATATTTCTTGATTTGGTGAAAGGATTCTCTAGCTACCTCGTCCCATTTATGCCATTACCTTTATTCAACATATTAGTTATTTCCTTGACAATTATAACAAAATTGGGAAAGAATCTTATCAAGAAAATTATCTTTCCAAGTAATGACTACACCTATGTCTTAGAAATCCAATTACCTTAATCTCCTTTACCCTTTTGATACTGTATCTTACTCCCTCTATTGAAATAATATGACCAACAATTTTCCTTCTGTTATATTAAAAAATGGTTTTCGCGAATTTATAAAGATACCATATATTTTACATTTATCAGGTACCTATTGAAAATGTATGAAATAATATTTATCAAATTCAAAAAATACTATCATGTCATCAAGATAAGTTACTATAAATTTATTTCTCTTTGACAAAGTAAATGTCCATATATATCTAGAAAGTATCTCAAGAATTCATCAATCCAACTTGGAATTTTGTGAATGCACCCCATGGAGTTGTGAATGTTGTATTAGGATGATCCTCTTTGTAAAATGCAATTTGATTCAATACCAAAAATCCATCCATCATAGAAATTCGATGAGACACAACTACCTTTTGTAAAATATGATCTATGTTGTGGAAAGGGTAGTTGTCTTTGAACGACACTCTATCGAGGTTTGTAAAACCTATGGATAAATGAAATTATCAAATTTTCATCCTCATAGGAACCGGATTGGATACATAATTATAATACCTTAATGAAAGCATGATCTTGGAATATAGCAACTCTTTAATCTCTTTCTCAATCATAGAAAAAAGAAAAGGATTAACTTGCCTAATATTCTTTCAAATAGTCTTAACATTTTCCTTGATAAGGATGCGATGTTCAATAATGGATCAATCATATGTTTTCAAATATTGGAAACTCTATTTAAAAGCATCGATGTATCTCTTAAAGAGATCAACATACCTTTGCTTACACTCCCTTAGGATTGATTTTGATAGCTTAACTATTCTAGGATGTTCTTGTTTCCTAAGATTCACATATTTCACATCTTCAAACTAAGGTTATATCAAATATTTTGCTACTGCATATTTCTAACTGAATAGATTTTCTAAAATAATCAATCCTCAAGGAGTATATTTTTTCTTTAATTGAGTGATTTCATTATAATATCATTGACGGACAGGTCTTGGGACAGAAATAGTATTCACTTATATTACACAATAGAAATATAGAGAAGAATAATAATTGTTATTACACAATGAGTTGAATAACAATATGAGAAATATTCCATACAATATTATTCATCATTATGGGTGAATATATAATACAACATCAAGGAATAATTCAAATACATAAAGAGGTAGTTGAATCTACCAACCTAGACTGACTAAAGAGATAAATCAGTGTGGGAAAATCACCACTAGAGATAACTACTACAACTCTGGATCACTAAAACATTTCAAAACCAGTTAATTGAAGAGGTTAGGTGAAGAAAGGTGCCCATACTCCCTTAAATCATGAAAATTGGTGCTAGAAAAACTGAGAGTGAACTAACCGATGGGGATCAGAGCATAATTCACTATAATTCAATACCTACTAGAGTCATCTATTGGATAATGTTGGTGCCACTCAGAATGGGTTTCTAAAATATAGGTATTGATCCCTAGAGCACCAAAACTCATGTAGAAAGGAGAATTTAGTGGTAGGTGTCCACTATATGTGTCCCCCATGCACTCGTGAATTGATGAATACCTCATAATCTAGGGAAATGAACAAATAGACTATGTGATCAAAGGGAGGACTAATAATAATCCTAGTAAACCAATTTAATCCTAACTTTGGACAACCTGGGCTCTGGTAAGTAAGACCAAATCTCACCCATAGAATCTAAATGTAAAAATTATTTGTCCTTGTAAACTAAGGAAAAAGGAAAAAACCGCATGGGGAAAATAATTCCTCAAAAATGGACATGGAATGACATTTAAATGAATGTATTCACTATGTCTTGTTCTTCACTTGAATAAGTTGAATGTACTACTTCTTGGTGAAAAACTTTGTGGAGTTGTTGTAGATGTCTTGTTCATGTATCAATTTTCCAATGTTGTGTAGACAAAAAACATGTGTAGAAACCTCTTGAATCTCATCTTTTGGTGATTAAGGAGAATCATATGAATGTTTTTTGATGTGAAAACATAAAATAAGAGATGGAAATTATATCCATTTAATCATCTCCAAACCAAAGAACATCAATGAAATCAACAGGCTCAATTTCTAGTGTAGTTGCCTAATGGTGAACCCAATCATAAACCTTCTTTAAAAAATGATGTGAAATATTTCTAATTATTTAATAGAGCTTCTGAGGCTCTGAAACATTTCTAATTATGTAATCAATTCATATGGATCAGAAAACAATTAAGGTATAGTGGATCCAAACTTAGGTTGAATCACGGTAGAAAAACTAGGTACTACTAGTCTACATTGACAATTGGGCAAATATGGAGAGTATAAGGATCTAAAATTCAACCTAATAAAGGTATATCAGATACATATGTATGTAAAAGAATCCCACATATATCCAATTATATGGAAAACCAACCAATGATGAAAAAAAAACATAATGACAACTTGCACGAGTGATACAATATAGGAAACCATGAAATTGTCTAGTTTACCAATTGGAGAATTTGGGATTTGTAGGGTCTTATGAGAATCAAATGGATAGGATAAGGGTGACATAACCTATATCATTCTGTAAATTATCTTCTAAATCATAGAAATAATATTTTGAATGGAGTCTGAGAGAGCTGGATGAAGATAAGTCAGAAACTAGTGACAAAAAACTAGTATTGAGAGCAGATGGCTCTGGGGAGCTGATCGGTCTCTTTTCCAAGGGAGGAAAAGAGATTTATGATTCTGATATATAGGAATGAATATCAAAATTAGATACATAATGAAAATATTTAATTATAGAAACCAAATCATTACAATCATTACCTTTGAATTGCACATTTTGATAGTACAACTACTTGGGGATCATTACCTGGGGATCAACAGAGTTTTCCCTTCCTTCCTTTCTTGAAAATTGTGGAACATCAATATTATTCCTTTCGGAAAACTGAGTCATGATGTAAATTTTTTTCTTAAATAAATATTTTTCATTTTGATAATATTCGCTGCAATAGGTACACTTTGATCTTCCTTTCTTGTTTCCCTTCTTAGAATTTGATCCTTCATCACTAGAGTAAGAACCTTCAGCTTCGGAGTCTGACTTTGGCTTATTCTTCTTCACGTTTTTCCTTCCTTTGGATTTTAATTTATTGATTTCAAGAGATGCAAGAACATGATCCTTGGAGGTTTTGAGATTCCCCATTTGAATCGTCTTGAATTTCTCTTGAGTGAGAGAATATATGAATGCATCGAAGGATGGAATCCTCTAATTTCGAACTACAATCTTAGTGGCATGGAATGTTGACACAAAAAATGAGTATTTTGAACCTAGTTTTGATAGGATGGAGAGGAATAATTTCTCTTATTTCTTCTCAATCCTACATTTCTTGAGAAAAATCACTAGTAACTTAAACTTGGTGATGAATTCCTCAATGGTTTCGAATTCACATGGTCTCAATGAGATCAACTCATTCTCCAATTGATTTCCTTTAAGATAAACTTTCTTTCTGAAGAGGGATTCGTGTTTGATCCACACTTGATTTGAGTCTATCAATACATCAAGATGGAAAATAAAATCCAAAGAGAGAGAGAGAGAGAAATCAAGCCATAAGATTTATCCTTCATGTTATTCCACTTTTCTTTCTCAACGACTGAATTTGGCTCAATTTCTAAGGCCACGATAACTCTGTGTAGACCTCTATTGCACAACAGTATCTCAATATTGGATTTCCATTCATGGTAATTGAAGGAATTCAAGTTTACTATCTTATATAGATACATTCTCTATTGTTGCGCTACTAGTGAGAGAACTGAATACCTACACAAAATTAGAAAGAAAATTTTTGTAATGAAAATAAACCACTACTTCGATAATGAGCACATTATAATTGTGCTTCACACCTAGATAGGATTCTTTGGACATATTAGAGAGGGAGAAATGCAATTTTTCCAGGAATTATGTGGAACCCAGCTACTTCTGTTGCATCAATGGAAGTACCTAAGGGATATTAGAGTAGCCTGGCCGATATCTAATACCATATTAGATTCTGACAGGAAGATATTGGGATAGAAATGGTCTTCACTTAGATTGCACAAAAGAAATATAGAGAAGAAGAATGAGTGTTATTACACAATGAGTTGAAAAACAATATGATAAATATTCCATACAATATTATTCATCGTTATCGATGAATATATAATACAACATCAACGAATAATTTGAATACCTAAAGAGGAAGTTGAATCTACCAACCTAGACCGATTTATGAGCTAACTTAGTGTAGGAAAATAACCACTAGAGATAACTAGTGTAACTCCAGTTCACTAAAACAATACACAACCAATTACCTGAAGAGGGTAGGTGAACAAAGGGACCCATACTCCCTTAAATCATGCAAAATGGCACTATAGACACTGAGAGTGAACTAACTAATGGAGACTAGAGCATAACTAGACATAAATAATTACTTACTGAAGTCAATTGTTGCACACTATTGTAGCACTCAAAGTGGGCTCCTAAAATATAGGGATTGATCTGTGGAGCACCAAAACTCATGCAGATAAGCACATTTAGTGGTAGGTGTCCACTAGATGTGTCCCCCATGCATTAGTGAAGTGATGAAGACCTCCTAAGCTACGGAAATGAACAAATAGGCAATGTGGTCAAATGGAATATTAATAATAATCCTAACATTAAAACCTCTATGAACTAGCTCTAAATTAGAACCTCTATGAACTAGCTCTAAATATCATCCACTCTTGTTGTCTATATATTCATGTTCATGTTTAAATCAATGTGAATGGAAAAGAATTTGTCTGTCATTGCAAGAAATATTTGTATTTGTTGATCATCTTAAAAAATGTGTTAGTGCTTAATATTATCTAGTAGAGAAGGTATGTACAAAAATTATATCGTGTACCTTAATCTTGATATATTTCGTTCTTTCAAAACACTAACATCCACTACTAAAGAATCAACTAAATGATTGGACTTTCTAGAAATTGAACTAACATTAATATCCATGAAAGAATGATAAAGATATCACCAATCATATTTATGTAAGAACACATTCTAGGATTTTTAGTTTGACATTTATTTCTAATCTACTTAGCAACTAATTTTGAATCTTCATATATACAAATATTTACAATTTTCATCTTCTGAGCAGCTTCTAACCTTAATATTAGTGCATCATATTGTTCCATGTCCTTGGTTATTCAAACTCAATATTTTATGACAATGGAATCTTCTCACATGTAGGAGATATTAAAAGAATCCCAACACCAACACCATCCTTGGAGGCTTCTCCATAAATTTAAATATTTCATATTCCTTTGTTATCCCCGGGATATGTTCCCAATACTTCTTATATTTTAATAACCTAGTTCACTTACTCTCTATAAATTGATAAAACATAATTTACATCATTGTCATCAACTTCATAAACTGCAAAATTGCATGGATTCTTAGGATCACTTATTATGTAGGTTAAGTAATTTCTCTCTATATAATACTCTTGTATCCCCACTAAAAAATTGGGATGGTGGAATATGTCATGTACAACAACCAACTTATTACCATATCTTCATAAACTGCAAAATTGCATGGATTCTTAGGATCACTTATTATGTAGGTTAATCAATTTCTCTCTATATAATACTTTTGTATCCCCACTAAAACATTGGGATGGTGGAATATGTCATGTCTAACAACCAACTTATTCCCATATTGTCCCCCTGTGATATGGATAGAAACATTCCATAGCATACAGGAATGTCAATGACCACTACATCCATCATAATAGCTTTTTTTAGGATATGAGATAGATTCACTACCATGTCCTTAATCATCCCCATAAATTTTACTATTTTGGAATAAAAACAATATAAATGTGTATTCTTACTAATGTCTAATACCATCTTATCCATTATAACGTTAGGAATGATATTTTCAGAAGCCCCATTTTCTAACACATGGCTATGAAGCAATTCACCATGAATAGTGATATTGATATAAAAAGGCACTGTGGGACTACCTTTCTCTTCCAAATGAGGTACAGATAACAATAAGGTGCGCCATCTCATAAGTTAAAATTATTACAATTAGTAGTAGGATATGGGGTACCCATGAATTTTTCAATATCATTCTAAAATAAGGAATCTTTGCTAATTCCATTAAAAATACAGGAATATTTATCTTGCTTAACTAATGAGATAAAGAGAAATTATATGAAGAAGATAGTTTGACTTATTTAACTTTTTATTTTGATCCTAAAGGATCATAATCATCTTTTATCTTTTCTTGTTTGTTTCGAGTATCTCCTTCCCTTAGTGTATTGATTGCATATGCTTGAAATTGTGCATGATATTTATTATTGGTTCGCGTCCTAAGATCATGTTTGTGTTGTAATTATACTTGTACTGTGTGAACAAAAGGCATGTATTGGCCAAACCATAAATCTTCCACGTATTCTTGAATCATATCCATGAATTGGTCATTAATCCCTAGTGAATCATAATAATATTATTTGGTCCCATGAGTATATTCTTCTTCCATATCAATTCAATTCACATCTATAACATCCTCATTGTTAAGGGGGGATCCTCGTATAGACTAGGGCTCACTATACCAATTTGGATGGACATATCATTATCCTAACTCCCTCTAAGCTCCCAAATCTATATCTATGCAATCAACCAAAGAATGAAATAAGTAGTTCAACCATTCATGAGGAAGGGACAAGAGTTACCTCGATTAATATTTTTTTTCATATCGCTTTCTCCCACTCATGATCTCTAATATGGATCCAATCTACCAAATATGTAACATACACAAATACATCATACCTTTCTCATTATTTATCACATAACAATAGAACATATATAAATATAAATCAAGTAAATATTGAAAACTAATCCTAATTAATCTATCAACGAGATTAACCCTTTCAAAAAAGGCACATGCAAGATAAATCAAGAATTGAACATATGCTTATGAAGGAAAAGAAAATAGATCTGTATTAAACAAATAACAACAATTACATATACCTAGTAACCTTGCTGGTTCTTTTTGAAAACCTTTGTCTAGGTTCCTATACCACGTTATCCACTCATTCTCTTGCCTCCAAAGACACGAAAATCCTTCTTGATTAGTATGGAGAATCTATGAAGGAAGGAAAACTTCTCCACTCAAGGGAATGAAAGGGATTTCAAATATAGGGATATCTTCTAGGTGAAATGACCATAAACAATCAAGGGCTTGGGATGATTTTCTATAGAATCAGGATAATGAGAGTTCTTCCTCCCATGATTCTCCCATAGATGTATTATATTTACATTATTTTGGGACAATTTGAGAGTAGTTCCAAGGAGATTATAGCCAAGAAACACCAATTCCATTATTCAAATTTGCAATTTTAATGAAAATTTATATTTTTCATGATATCCTTGTCCCATGCACTTTTCCTAAGGTTAATTTGCATGGTCGTGCACCCTTCATGAAGAGAAGGTGTGGGCCCTCAAAACTAAATTTTGATGACTTTTGTGTTGGATTTGGGTCATTTTCCCATTTTTATGTGTTGTCATCAATTCTAATTAACTTTATTATGATGCTTATGGTCTATGGAAACTATCATGGACTCATTAGATGCGGCTAGGGACATTTGGATTCCATTTTGTACCACTTGGATTTAATTTGTTTATTAGGGTTTCTAAGGTGCCAAATAGTTCCATAATAGATTCCACCTAATGTATGAGGTTAGTAGAGGAAGTGATGGAAAAAATTCATTATAATACTTGGAAAATAAGTGTCCAGTGTTCTTAAGTGGAGGATCATAGACGTTGGCTCCAAAAATTACTTGAAATATAGACCAAGGTGTTACATATTGTTTCTTACTTGAGGCAGGAATACCCATGCTTAAGTATAAGTTAGTGTAGTCATTGAAACAAGTACACAACAGATCCATGAAGTATATAAGATGATAAAAAAATGGACACGATAAATATAATATAATGTATCTATGATGTATATAAGATGTTGGACAATGAAAACCAAAACACAATGTGGATCCATGTCTGTATAGATCATAGCCACAAGAATATACAATGTGTATATATGTCTCAATGTGAATCAAAAGAACAAGTGGAACTGAGATGATTAAAAATTTGTGCTCCATATAGTACCAATGTTAGAAAGGGAGTGGTATGGTCTAGTGCAACTCAAGAAATAAAATAATTAGGTAATGTTATTATATCCTAATTTATTCCATATAAATCCATTTATGTGTATGATTTATTCCCATGTGAATAGATTATCTAATGTCAAACATAGGGAGATTCGTTCGATTACCAGTCATTGATGTGTATTGTTAACAAACATGAGAAAAATAAAGGATGATGATAATGGTATTTAAGGTACTTACAACATGCTAGCAAGTGTAAATAGAGGTTCTAACATCAAACCCTCGTATAATTTATTAATTAGGAGACATTGGTGTATTCCCCCTATTGGTAGTGAGGGAGCATGCCAAAGATTACTACAAACCCTAAGGTGATAAAAGGGTCTATAATTCTTGATACCAAATTAAAATGATTTGGATTGAATGTGAAGAGATTCATTGGAAGAGAGGCATTGATGTAACCTCCATTAACCAACACAGGTAAGTATAAGTAACTAATTTGTTTTAGAAAGGTCTTGGAACAAATTTTTGTAGGATCATAACACCAAGTATGTCTCTCGCATGTACTAGGTGAAATGAGTGCATCTGAAAGACCCTTTGAGCAACAACTAGTAATGAAAGCGATTGAAAGAGGAAAGGAATTTCACCAATAATGAAAATGGAATCCAAGGTACAAGAGGAATCCCAAAATGTGAATAAATGTTTTAACAATGAACATTATGTGAAGCCACTAAATCAATTACCAATGATGATATGGATTCTATTGACTGCAAGGTAACCTACAAATGACGAAAATAGGGATAGGGTGCTACTTCTCTATGTTAATCTCTCATAGAAATGTGTCATTATTGATGAGAAATGAACCACCCATGAGAATTTAATGGGGACCTTCTATACTAGCATGAGTACAAACATTGATTATGATGATAACATTGAGAACAATTTGAAACAAGTAAGGTCAACATGCATAGTTAGGAAATATAAGGAATGTTCGACATAGGATGACAATAATCCTTGAACATTAGCATGACACAATGGTGACTCGATAAGAATTTTAGAAAAAGTAAACGATGATATAAATTTGCAATAGTGATTGGAAGAGAAACCAACCAGAGGAGTACTCATTAAAATCATGGTTTGTATCCTAAAGAAATACTAAAACCCAATTTGTTGACAAGACTCAATACTTGGTTCTTTCTTCAAGGGTGACACAAATGACTTGATGCCAAAAAATCATTGAAGATATAGCATCTTCCCCCCTCCCATTTTTTCATATTAAAATACTGAAAAATAATAAAATAAGGATATAGTATAGTGGAGGATATGAGTGTCACTTTATGTGAAATTGCATTCCATGCACATAGACCATACCTATTCAAAAACACCAAAAAAGGGGATATGTAGGATGTGGACACATAGTTGTCTCCCCCATTGGTAGGGTTTAATAATGTGGCTACAATATATGCAAAGGTGAGTGACAAGGGAAAATACATAAGTGATAAGTGATGAATGGAAAATCAAAATGGGCATTAAACTCATAAATCCAAGTTGTTGGGGAACCTCTTCATATGAACCATAGAATAGAAAATAAAATAACTTAATGCATTTTTCTAAATACATCGTTAAAACACTTAAGAACGATTCATTATGATCAAAACATCACGATGCATTCTTCAATATCATATTGAACATATCAACAAAACCCCTAGGTTTGTCCCAACAAACTCCCATAAAGTGAGGGGGATCTAGTCCACAGATAGAGGTCATTTGGTTTTAATGTTTCCATGAAATACACAAAATCCCATAATATAGTTGGATGTTTTAGTCGATTCAAACACATCCTAATGAACCATTCAGTTGGTTGATTAGTCATCCTCTCAATCGAGACTCTAGTTGACTTCTCTACTAGTCAAATGTTGTTTATCAATTGATTGTCTCCAAAAGATCTAGAGGTGTTATTCCCATACATAACATTAGGTACCAACCACCCCCATCAACACAATGATATGGAGATTCAGGAAGTGAAATTTCTTTCTCTAGACACCCCCCCCATAATTGTAGATTCCTAAATCCAAAGCATAGTCTGAAGTGTAACAAACTTATATTCTAGTAGAGGCTTCATAAAGATATCACCAATCTGGTAATAAACAAGTCAAACCACAATGTCTTGTACCAATTGTCTCAAATAGTGAACATGAAGTTCAACATGCTACATTTTGTTGTGAGCAACAATATTATCGGCAACCTATATTGTATTTTGATTGTCACAATGGATAACAATTGACGCCAGAAGAGGAAAACCAATCTCTTCTAAAATATAAGGAATCCAAATTGCTTTTGTACCTACATTGGCAACTACATAATATTCATCTTTTGTAGTCAAAAGAGAGACTAATATATGCTTCTTAATGACTAGACCAATAATATAGAACTTAGTTGAAACAAATAGCTACAAATGGACTTTTAAACGTCAATGTCACCTCTATAGTCGGAATCAGTGAACTCAACCAGTGATTTCTATTGTGACAATACTTAATACCACATTAATAAGTTCCTTTAATATAGAAAAAAATTTATCTTTACATCTTTCCAGTGTATTTCTCAAGAATCTTGCATGAACCAAGAAGCCATACTAACAATAAAGGAGAGATCAAGTTGATTGTGAGTTAAGTATATCACGATACTGACCAATTTTCAATAAAGAGTGGCATCGACTCATAGAGAGTCACAGTCCTTCAAAAAAATTATGCTCAACTAATATGGTGTAGCACAAGACTTACAGCTGTCCATCTTGAATAATTTCAAAAGATCCAGAGTATATTATCATTGAGAAAGAAAGATACCATCATCCATTTTCAAAATTTGAATTCCTAGAAGGAAATGTAACAAACCAAGATCAATCATTTCAAATATATCTTCAAGTTGTTTCTTCAAGATCAAAACCATATTGACATTATTTCCATTTATGAATAAATAATCAACATATCATTCCATAATAAAAGTATCACCGTGAACATGTAATACATAAATATTGTGATCATATTCACAACATTTGAAGCCAAGATTATTAAAGAAATGATCAATATTCTCATACCAAGAACAAAATGTTTGTTTCAAACCATACAACAACTTCTTAAGTCAACAAATAAGACTAGAATTTGTCACAAAATGATGAGGTTGTTCCATATAGATTTCTTTAGACAAATATCCATAAAGAAAAGAACTTTTAACATTGTTTTGATGAATTTCCCATCCAAAATTAATAACAAGGGAAAGAATCAATTGAATAGAGTTCATGTTTGCAACATGATCAAAGGTTTTAGTGTAGTTGATGCCTTCTTACTAAGAGAATACCTTGGCTACCAAAAAATCGTTGTGACTTTAAACAACACCGTTGGAACTAAACTTGGTCTTATATACCATCGACAACTGACAACATTATTTCTTAGCAATCGAGGAACATGTTCCAAAGTTTTATTCTTCTTCAAGGAAACAATTTCAGTAGACACGGAATTTTCCCATTCACACACTCCTTGAGCATCATTATAAGTTTTAATACCATAGGTTTCAATAACACGTGCCATCATGAAACACAACCTTGTTATTTCTAACTCTGAGTATGCTCAACAATACTAGCATGTCCAACATCTGGTTGAGCATCTTCAACTATTTTAGAATCCCCCAAGCTAAACAAGTAAGTGGTGATTCAAGTTATTTATTATCATTCGATTTATTTGGTGTGCCAAATTCTTCAGTCAAGGTAGACCAACATCCATTCAACTCAGGAGTAGAATTCTTCAGTTCGGTCGATGCTCCAATGAAGGGTACAAGCGATCCATTGTATTTAGTAATATTAAAGCGATCAATGTGCAATAGACCAAAGGGGGAATTCAAAAACTTAGTACCTAAAATATTCTCATCAAAGATAACATTTCTTCTCAAAATTATTTGTTGTTTGAGAAGGTCAAACAGTTTATAGTATTTTAGTTCTTCATAACATTCCATCGTGATGAAAGCATGAATTTTTTCATCTAATTTCTTCCTGTAGTTATCACTGATATCTGCCTAAGAAACACATCCAAATTTTATGACATGTCCAACAAATAGTTTCCTTCCATTCCACTTCTCATATAGAGTCATATCGATAACATATCTAGTCAGAACAAGGTTAAGGAGATAATTTTAGTAGTAATCAAATTCTACCCAAAATTTAGTCGACAGATATTTGGTACGTAGTAGGAAATGATCCATTTCTACGATAGTATGGTTATTCCTCTATATGACTCCATTTTGTTGAGGGATTTCATGGATATATCTCTTTCAATAAATTCCATTATGTAAGAGATATTATTGAAACTATTGGCTCACATATTCAATACCATTGTCTGATCTCAATCATTTGATGGTTCAACCACATTATTTTTAAACTAATGTCTTGAATTCCTCAAATATTTCAAATACATGACTCTTATTCTTCAAGAAATATACCCAAGTAGATATAGAGAAATTATAAATAAATGTGTCCTTAAATTCATTAGGACCAATTTAATGAGTTGGTCATCCTTCTTTGAAGAATCTTGACCACATTCACCAAATTTCAATTGTAGCTCCTTGATGTGAGATAAATAGTACTCGATTCTTTCAAAGGACTGGGGTTCCAGAAAGATAAAATCTTTCTCTATCTGCATTAGACTTTCATTGACCTTGTTGAATAGTGACTTCAGCTTACTCCATACATCATTAGGATAATCGATCCCAATTGTATGAAAGTGAATTTAGCTTGAAATGTAGGTTTTGATGAAACCAACATCCTCATCCTTATTTCTATCATTGAAAAAATTATCAAAATCATCTGTTGAATCTAGAATAATGACCTTGATGTTTCCATAGCCCCTTTCTTTTCAACAATGTTTCCATATATGATTCCTAGATTGCATAGTTGTGTCCATTTATAACAATAGGTTATATCTTAGAAGTAATCCTTTTAAAATAATATATTACTCAAGTTCAAGAAGAGATATCAATTGACAAATATTCATCTCAAAGTCGATCAAACCTATATTTGACACAACATATTTGCAGACAACATGCTAGGTCAAAACTAATAGCTCGTATGCCATGTTTGGGAACCTCTTCATATGATCCATAGAACAAAAAATAAAATAACTAAATGGAATAGTATTTCAAGAAAAGAGGTGGTGTCTAAAGACATTCATTAGAGGAAATTTGGGGTCTAAAATGGGCCTTATAAGAAAACGCGGCAACAATAAATTTTGTGAGTTGGAATTCAAGAACCAATAGAATTTCTATAAAATGAGTCAACCATAATGGTTGAATTGACATATTTGTCATAAAAGAAAACTACCTTTTTAGTTCGTATTTTCGACATATCTCCTTGTGTTTTTACTCAAATTTCAAGTGGGAGAGCTCATTGGATGTAGAATTTAATTCCACATCCAACGAGTACCCACACTGCATACTTTTGACAGACTCCGATACCCCAAAAATAAGAAATACCTGGAAAAAATGTGATGATGATGTCATCATCACATTTTTTTAGATATTTCTTGTTTTTGCGGTAGCGGGGTCTGTAAAAAGTATGTAGTGTGGGTACTCGTTGGATGTGGAATTAAACTCCACATCTAACGAGCTCTCCCACTCAGAATTTGAGTAAAAATACAGAGAGATATGTCAAAAATATGAACAAAAAAAGTAGTTTTTTTTCATTCTTCCTCCAAAATTAATCACTATTATTTTATTATTTTAACTATTATTTTATTATTTTCCTTAGGAGGCCCATTTTAGACCTCAAATTTTCTCTAATGGTTACAACACTTAAGCATGGTGCATTATGATCGAAACATAGCAATGCATTCTTCAATATCAGATCAAACGTATCAGCACAACCCATAGGTTCCTTCTTTTAGAGTCTCCATATATAAAAAATCCCTTTAAGCGGGTGTTAGAACATCATACCACCTAGTACCATAGACATTATACCACCTAGGACCATAGTGTGATTCATTTTTACTTATGCTAGATTGTCCAAACTTTTGTTTATGATGTCTCCCTAACGTTGTTGGGGGTTCTTGACCATTTATGGCACCTAGCACCCTCGCTTTGGTTAAAAAAGAGGTAATTCACCCTCATTAATGACCTTTTGGTCCCTTGGGTATCTTCCACTCCTTAAAATATGGATATGGGTTGACTAGGGGCACCCATGCATTATATTTGAGTGTTTTTGGCCATTTTGGTCCATTTTGGACTGCCTATAGCCACTCCCACTCCACCATGCGATAAAATATTCCTACTCCACCCTAATTTATGACTACCCATGCCTCCCCAACATTCACATGAGAATTCATGACTGTTTGAGGTGGTTTGGGATCCTATTGGTCCACCTAGGGGGGTTTTGAGGTCTAATGTAATCCTGCCACATGTATTCCTTTTGACTGCCTCCAAAGGCTAAAATTTTTATCCTAATTTAGTATAATCATCATACACACATGTTGGAATTCTGGAATGTAATATAATATTCAATTATTTCCGTCATTCGTTGGTGTAATTTTTTCCTCCTTTCATTGTTCCGTACATGCATTGTCAAATTATTTCATTGTGAGGATTATCTTGTTCTAGATCCTATTGTAAATCATAATTTTACATGGTATCATAGATAAAGGAGCTTAAAACTGAATTTAGAGAGTTCAAAGGGTTCAAATTATCAATCTAGGGTCTCCTCTAAAAGATCTTTGTCATTCAGTGCGCAACAACAAATGGAGAAGCCTCATGTCACCTTTATCACTCTATTCAACTACTTTGAGTGGAAGGTGAGATGGTAATATAGATCATATCCAAATGTATCTATAAATTTACCACGGGGACAAAAAATGAGCCAAACTTGGTTGTTAAGAAGTCCAAGTTTTTTAACAGAATGGATGAAGTGTTTTTGGATGATATGTCTAGGAATTTCGAGAGATCTCCTATTTCATGTTGATAGTATCAAAAGTACAAATTAAGTGTGGTTCAATAATGATCCTTTTTTGGGAATACCGATGAATTGAGAGGCCATCAACTTGAGAATGAGTTGATCACCTTGAACCCAACTCATTTCGAGACAATCCAAGACTTATTCACCAAGTTCAAATCCATGTTTCTTCAACCGAAAAAATGTGGCATTGAGAAAAAAGAAGATAAATTGATTCTATCCATACTTTCAAAGCTAGGGCCTGAATGTTTAATATCTATTTTGACATTTAACTTAGGTAAGCTGACAGTTCAAAACTAGAGAATTCCATCTTTGGCATACTTCATGGAATCTTTGACTCAAGAAGAAGACAAGTTGGTTCAAATGGGTACCATCAAATATACTAAAGACCAAGCCATTGTTGCAGGTGATTCAAAGAAAGCAAAGGGAAATAAAAATCCTAATATTCTAAGCAACAAGAGAAGAATAAGGACAAAGAGACACCCAAATATTCTGACGGGGGTTCAAATCCTAGCAAGGACAAAGGGAAGAAGCAATATAAGACCAAATGCACTTACTGTGCAATGGTTGGCATCCTGAGAGTGCATGCATGAAGAAAACCATTGGCATGATGGTGCAAGTCCTCAATAAGAACAACATTCCTCTTCTAGATGGAGCAAAGAAGAATTATGGAGGTTCAAATTCTGAAAACAATGAGAGATGCCATGCATTGGTGGATGGATCTTCTAGATATTACTCCTTCATCATAGATTCAGGTGCCTCAAGGCACATACATTCTATAGAAGAATCATTCTCATCCCTACATTCATATAGTGGACCATCCATTTTTATGCAACCAAATCTCAAAAATAGCATAAAAATAGAATAAATAGATAAGAATAGAGTAATGAATGTCTTACTAATGAATTTATAAATATTAAAAAACAATTACCTTCGAGGGAGGAACATCCTTACACAATGTACCTGTGTACCCAATACAAGACAATATACAATGCTTACTATAATGAAAATATATCCTTCCTATATATAGGAGACAAAGGTATACAATAACAAGTAATAAAACCACTAATATACCCAAGCCTACATCAATAATATGCAATACACCACCATATAGAGGGTAAAGTGCCACACTATATGGGGAACTATGACCAACATTTAGGGATTAAGATGCCCCTCCCCTTCATACAAGCATTGTCCAAAATGCTTGGGTAGTTGTGGATGCATATGTATGAAGGCATCGTCTTCCCATATCTAATTTGTAGCTGGTGAGTTTTCCAACATGATTAGGTACTCAATAATAGATTGATTTTGTAGTTATTTGGCCCATGTTTCAATGATTTGTCCAAGTTCCCATATGATTTTTCCTTCTTCAAAAATCCTTTTACCATGATGTTTATATACATGTTATTTCATCCTATTTTTGGACATCTTCAATATTTGGAGACAACATGTCAGTGCTCTATGTGATCTACCACTGCTTGAACTATAGATTTTCCTTCTTCAAAACTTGATTCAAAGATATTTTATGAATGAATTGGACTGAGATAAAATAAAACATTTAGCTCCTTTAGGTATACAAATTTGACTTGTGGTGGCCTGATGTGTGCTCTTTATGATGCCACAAGTTTGACCTAATTTGTATGCCCTAGGAAAACTATATTTAAATTCTCCCAGCACTTCTTATTTCTTTCCTATCTAGAAGAGTAAACTTTTACTATATTCCATGTACCTAATATTTTGTTTCTGCATCTGAAACTCCTACCATAGATACCTCATTCTGTCTTCCTTTGAATGCAACATGTCTCACTCAATTTGGATCTTAGATGCCTCAGATATGAACTTTTTCCCTAGAACACTTGTTTCAAATCCTAATTGGAAGACTGTTTTAGGGCCTACTTGTAACTTAGATAAAATTTGAATTTTGAATCCTTTGGGTTTGAAAATTCGTCGTGTGGTACCCTAATGAATCCTCTTTCCAATTCCACGGGTATGACCTAATTTGGATGTTCCAAAAAAAATTATTTCAAATATCCAAAATATTCTTATTTTTTTCCTATCCAGAAGAGCGAACTTATATGGTATGCCATGTGTCCAATATTTCATTTATATCGCTGAAAATTATACCACATATACACTATTCCTTATTGTTTGGAAATCAACTTATCTCACTCAATTTTGATTTAGGATGCCTCATATATGACCTTTCTCCCTAGAACACCTATTTTAGACTAGGTTTTAGACTAGTCAAAAACCCTATATTCCTCTGTAGTTATCTGTGAAACTGTAATGGACTAGGATCTTGATTCGAAGATTTTTTTATGGATTAATTGGACTAAAGTAAATTTAAAATTTCACCTCCTCTAGGTCTTCAAATTCATATTGTGGAATCATGATGTGTCCTCTTTCGGATTCCACGTGTTTGACCTAATTTGGATGCCCTAGTAAAACTATATTGAAATCCTCCCAACACTCCGTATTTCTTTCCTATCCAGAATATTAAACTTGTACTTTGTTCCACATGTCCAATATTTTGTTTCTGGGATTGAAACTCTTACCAGAGATACCATGTTCTATCTTATTTGAATGCAATAGATATCTCTCAATTTCGATCTTGGAAGACTCATATATGAAATTTTTCCCTCGAACACTTTTTTCAAACCCTAATTGGAATATTTTTTTAGATCCTACTTGTAACTGAGATAAAATTTGAATTTCAAATCCATTGGGTCTGAAAATTCATCCTTTGGTACCCTGATGTGTCCTCTTTCCAATGCCCCAGGTATGACCTAATTTTTATGTTCCCAAAAACAGTTATTTCAAATATCCCAAAGCTTCTTACTTTTTTCCTATCGAGAAGATCAAACTTGTAAGGTATGCCACGTGTCAAATATTTTTTTTCTACAACTGAAAAATTCTACCACATATACCCTTTTGTGTATTGTTTCTCATGCAACTAGTCTCATTCAATTTCTATTTCATACGATTCAGATATGACCTTTTCTCCCTAGAACACTTGTTTTGGACTAGGTTTTGGACTAGTCAAAGACCCTATATTCCTTTGCAATTATCTCTAAAATTGTAATGGGTTAAGATCTAAATTTTAGGTTGGGGATATTTCTACCTGCTTTGGAAGTGGTTTTTTAACCTAGATCTATGAATCCTTGTAGAAAAAATGTTCTAGTGAAAAATCCAAGCTGACTTGTTTCACAGAATCCAATCTCGAGGAAAGAGATCTGATACCAAATGTTATGCAACCAAGTCCCAGAAATAGCATAAAAAGAGAAGAAATAGATAAGAATAGTGTAATTCACACCTTACTAATAATAACATAGATAAATAAAAATCCTCTTCAAGGGAGGAACCTCCTTACACAATGTACTTGTGTACCCAAGAAAATACAATATACAATTCTTACTCAAATGAAAATATCTCATTCCTATATATAGGAGACAAAGGTGTACAATAACAACTAATAAACCCACTAATATACCCAAGCCTACATCAATAATATATAATACACCACCATATAGGGGTTAAAGTGACACACTATAGGGGGGACTATGCCTAACATTTAGGGCTTAACATCCATCCTCATGGGTGGTGACTTAGAGATCCCAGCCAAAAGGATTGGTAGGATTAATCTTGATAATGCCTACTTTAACGATGTGTTTTTTGTGCGAGATATTGCAGAAAACATGCTCTCTTTCTATAAAATGAATCACAAAGGATTTTCCAAGAGATTGACATTCACTCAAGATGATGTGGAAATTTTTGAAGTTTCCATAGGGAAAGTGGTTGCAATGGGTATTGAAGATATGAGTCAAGGATGTACGAGTTTCCACACTTTATTCCTTACTCCTCATCAAACTCACTCTTGTCACATGCCAATGAGATCAGAAATATATGGCATGAAAGGTTTGGATACCTCAACTACATATATCTTCAATATTTTATCAAAGAAAACATGGTTGAAGGACTTCCAAACATCAAAGTTTCCAAAGGAGCATGCAAGGGATGCCGTTGTTGAGCATGCAGAGTGAAAGTATGACAAGAGGAAGGAAAGAAGGGTTGTTCAAGTCCTCAAATTGATCCATTAATATCTGATAGGGCCTCTTCCCACACCCTACTATGGAAAATAAAGGTATTTATTAACATTCATTGATGATTTTCAAGGTATTGTTGGATGTTTTTCCTCAAGCAAAAATATGAAGTGGTTGAGATCTTCAAAGTTTTCAAAGATTATGTTGAGAAATTCATGGGGGAAGAAGATAAAGGTATTAAGGACTGATAATGGTAAGTAAATATGTTAATAAGAACCTACAGTAGATATTTGAATATAATGTCATTCAAATACAACATTCAATGTCTTACACACCACACCAAAATGGTGTGATAGAGCGCAAGAATAGAGCACTGAAAGAGATGGCCACTTGCATGTTGGAGGCTAAGTCTTTGTTTCCTAATATATGGGATAAGGACATAAATTTTTATTCATATGTTCTAAACAAATTTATACACAAATATTTGTAAGGACAAACTCCATTTGAGGATTGGAGAGGACACAATCTTGATGTGTCTCATCTCAGGGTTTTTGGCTCAAAGGCATGGGTTAGAATTCCTCTCGAGAAAAGGAAATCCCTGTAGAAAAAAATAAAGGAGTCCATAATGTTTGGATATTTTGAATATGAAAATGGATACAAGCTCTTTGATCCCTCATATTAGAAAAAATTCTTTGAGAGAACTGTTCAGCTCGAAGAAGAGCATATGCAAGAGGTTGAACTAGTAGAGGGGTGTTGCTCACACCCTCCATTCAATGATGATGTAAGTGATGTATACATTTCTTATTTTTATGATTATGATATGGAATATGAGGATGATTACATGAATTCATATCATGAATTTCCCACAAGGTCAAAATGTGTTGAGAAAACTATACGAGAAGTTGGTGATCTTGCAGGAGATCCACTAGACACTAGGAAGACTAGATCTCAATTTCACAATGCTTTCTCCACTTGTGATTTGAATATTCCAGAGAGGTGTTTTATGATGGTTGGACCTAATACAAAATAATATTCCAAGAATCATCACATGAATCAATATGGAAATCATCCATGAAAGAAGAGTTCAAGCTATCTTTGCAAGACAATGAAATTTGGGAGTTTCTTCCTCTACCTTCCAAGAGAAAACTAGTGCAATGTAAGTGAGTATATAGGACCAAAATGTCTGATTATGGTTATGATGTGAATTATAAGTCCATATTTGTTTCCAAAGGATTCTCTCAATTCCATGGAGTGTAATATACAGAAAAATTTGCATCGGTGGAAAAGATGAACTCAATCAGGCTAGTTTTAGCCATTGTTGCATCCAAACGATGGGAGGTGCATCATATGCATGTGAGGAGTGATTTTATTCATGGAGAACTTAATGAGAAGATTTATATGCAGCATAATGAATGTTTCATTCATGATCCTTCACTTGTTTTTAAGTTGAAGAAGTCCCTCTATGGCTCAAGCAAGCTCCCAAATCTTGGTATTCCAATATGGACAACTTTCTTCTCTCACAAGGTTTTAGAACATGTAAATATGGTCCTAATGGGTATTTGCAGCATTTAGATGAATTTATTCAGATAATTGTACTAGATGTTGATAGTATTTTGGTCACTAGAATTTTCATTGTTGATATAGGTTCAATTAAGTCTTCATTACACAATGCATTTTCTATGACTGACCTAGGATTGTTGAAATTATTTCTTGGCTTGGAGATTGAGCAATCTGATGCAGGTACCGAGGTTAGACAATAAAAGTATGCTTAAGACCTATTAATAAATTTTAGAATGGATGAATGTAAATTTGATAAGTGTCCCTTCCTTTGAGGTGTAAAACTAGGTGATTTTGGTTCATCTCCATTGGTGGACAGCTTGTTGTATAGACAACTAGTTGGGATCTTGTTGTATCTCACACTCTCAACCTGATTTGGATTATGCGGTAGGTGTTGTTTCAAGGTATATGTAGGATCCTCATGAGATCCATTGGAAGGATTCCAAAAGGATATTTTATTATGTGTAAGGAACCAAACACTTCGGGATACATTATGCAACTAGTTCTCCACTAGAACTAGTAATATTTACTGACATATATTTTCATATTTTCCTCCATGTTCATTTTATAGGGGAGGTTTAATACCCATGTGTTTTTACTCCTTACCTTGGTTATATGGACTAATAAAAACATTTGAGAGATGACTTGAGCCTTAGTTACAAAGACCTCAAATTTGATTTGGTTACACTAAGTCAAGCTTAAGGGAGGGTGTTATAAAGTCGTAGAACCTACTACCATATACATCATACCACCTAGGACCATAGTGTTGTTGGAGTAGGGTTCCATGGCTACAGGAGAAGCTACCATTTTGGCAGATAGATAGTTTTGGCAAAGATATAAGAGATAAGGTAAAGCTACGACGCCGTAGCATGTTTCTAGCTGCAGATCAGAGCCGAAAACTATGACTATCGGGACAGAGAAGTCAAAGAAGACGCCAGTACCTCAGCGGCCTAGAAGAGAGAGTTCACCCACTGCATTCAAGGCAGCATCGAAAGACAGGAGGGATCATCCACCCTCATAAAGGAAAAGGGGCAATGAGGCCAAGGTATTGAAGACAAAGGACAGAAAAAGGAAGCGGTGCCCAGTACCCATGATCAGCGCCGAGAAGCGTGGAAGACTACAGAGAGCTGTGGTGTGATGGAAAGTAGCTAATCCAAGTACACATACACTGACTATCACTAGTTAGGGTTTTGGGTTACTGTTGGGACAGGCCCACAGTGTTGTAATGGAGAGACCTTCAGGTCGCCTATAAAGGGATGTATTTTGTATTGTAAAAGGTTAGCCAGTTAGCCATTGGGTCTTTTAGCTAGTCAGGCAATTAGAGAGTCAGTTGATATGTTAGCTCATAGACGCTCATGCGTTGGTTCTGTATTCAGTCTGTAGTATCTTACTGTAACCAACAGCTGGCTCATAAAAGCATGTATGTAACAATCCGCAGGGATTGACAGAGAGAGAGAGAGAGAGAGAGAGAGAGAGAGAGAGAGAGAATATTGTAAGAAGGCAATATAGAGAAAGAGAAGAGATCTAGGAGAGAAGGGCTCCCGGTAGTGAGTGCAGAGTTACCCAGAAGATCTCTAGCTGCACAACAAGTTGCAGCAGAACTGTGTACTCTCTCAAGTTATAATAAACACAGTTCTGTGGACGTAGCTTCTACCCTGGAAGTGAACCACATAAAACCAGTTTGTTATGTGATTATTTCATGTGATTGTGCTTTACTTAGTTGATAGTTGCTATCTGTTACATGAATGTTGCATATCAGTTAGTAAATGTCTGTATGTCTCATTAAGTTACAACATTATTGAAGGTTAAAGGTAGATTTACATGTATCAGGCATATGCATATGAGTTTATCAGTTCTTGTTTCACACAGTAATAAGTCATTCTGTTAAAGTGTTTCCAATATACTTATTTGAACAGTAAGTATAGTTGAGGTAGAGTGTGTTGAACTGTGGAAGTTCACGTCAGAGTGTTTAATATCTTGTTGAAAGTTAGCCAAGTCATTTCACCCAGTGAGATAACCTTTGGACCGTGAGGGTCGTAGTGGGCTGTACTATACAAGATATCGCGTTGACAGTAGGTGATATCGCACCGTCAGAGGAGCTACGGTGTGAGATAGCGCAGATCGCGGGTTAAGCGGAAGAGAGAGTTGCGCATCGCCAGAGTCGCTGCGATGCGATAGGAGTCCTTCCCCTGTCAGAACCCGCAAGGAAGAGAGACTGCGCATCATGGAGAGAGACCTCACTGGCTAAGAAGAGCTGCGAGACCCCAGGATGCTAGAGAACCTAGTTGAAGACACTTGAGTCTTTGGCCAACCCATTAGAATCACTTCAGGTGAGACTTCAGGCTGCTCTGCTGTCTGTCGCTGAAAGGGCCAGTGAGCTAGGGGTGTTGTTGGTACATTACAGTAAACCCGGGTCTGCCTAGATAGCCAACAAATGGTTCCATTGTCGTCTTTGAACACATTACAGAGCTAATGTTCTGTTGGCATCCTACTAAAGATGAACTCAACCAGTGGCTTGGGTCTAAGGAGAAAGAGTTTACCGAACAAGAGAACAAGAGTCCTAGACTGAGTACAGAGGACTGGTTACAAAAACATATCTTTACAGACCTGTATACGATATTTTTTGCGACCTATGGAAATGAGTTGTACGACTGGTTATCAAAGTTGACTGATCAGAGCATATTCAGAAAGAAAAGAAACATTGTCTGGACACTGGAGCTGATTCAGACCGTGAAGAGCCTTGATAATCCCATTACAAGGATAGTAGACTTCTGGCTTGCGAGTGTGCTAGAAGTCTTCGTCACAGAGTTTGCAGTTGAACAGAGAAAAAGCTTCAGCGAGGCTGAGTGGTACTTCTTCAAAGGATATCGCGGTAAGTACCTAAAATATTTAAACTTGTCCATTAAGATGTTATTATATGAAAAAGGAGTAATGGATATAGTTTCAGACCAATAAGTTAAGAAAGTGTGATGTCACAAGAGTTTGAGAGTGATTTTGATGACATTGGACATACACGTAGTGGAAAGAAATATAAAGTAGATTTCAGATTTCCCATATTTGAAGACAATTCAGATAATACTAGACAACAGAGTCATAGTAATACAGAAAGAACAGAAGGGGGTATCCTTTACCACCCTTATACCCCGCAAAAAACAACCGGGACTCAGAACAATCCCATAGAAACTCCATCTAGTAGCTTGCAGACAGTACATACTACCGCTACATCACCTCTACCTACACCACCGAGTGGTAGTAACACAGCAAACCAACATCCACCACGTAGAAATAGAATGGGGGATGATATGAAGTTACTTACCTTTAAGGGTACAGGGGAAAAAGACCCAGAGCAACACTGGTTTCTATGTGAAGCCGTGTGGACCATTAAAGGAATCCATGATGATAATATTAAACTTGTACAGTTGGTCACCACACTTAGGGAATGAGCCTTAACATGGTATATGAAGTATACCTCAGAAATACCCAGAACACTTGTACAGGTCAGGACCGCCATGATCAAAGAGTTTAAGAAACCTAAGTTTGAGTCACAGTGAATCATAGAGCTCAAAGACATTAAACAGTTACCTACAGAGTCAGTATGGGACTTTGACCAGAAATTCAAAGCCCTCATAGACCAAGTCAGCTTTGAGTTTGTGCCGGAGCAGCATAAGGAATGGTTTATTGCAGTGTTGCTCCCTCACATCAGACTGCCATTAATGCAGTAGAAACTCCAGACGCAGGATGACATGTTGGAGATGGCGATGAAACTAGAGGCTTCACCTCTAGCTGAAACCAGCACAGGTATGACAAACCTGCAAAACCAGTTAGCAAATCTCATGTTACAGATGCATGAGATTAGAAAAGGAAAAGAGATTGCATAAGACATATGGTGTATCAAGTGTAAAGCACAAGGCCATACTAAAGACAACTGTCTAGTATTTGTTTAATACTTAGCAAGTGGGGCACCTAACCCCTTAGCACAGACTCAAGGGCCATGGTGTGAATTATGCAGAACAAGAGGACATCTACATCAGCAATGCCCTTTACTTCAGAAGTATATATAGACACCTAAGAACTTATACTGTACCTTGTGTAAGTCAGTAGGACATGATGACCATACCTGTAGAGCCTATGATCTCATGTTAGACAGAAAACACGAATTGTACAGAGTCCAATCAGAGACACAGGGTCCAGCAGCAAGACCACAGCATGATTCGGCTCATGTTGGCCATGGAGGAGGATTCAGAGGATGAGGCCGTGGAGGAGGCTTTGGCCATGGTGAAGGCTTTGGCCATGGTCATGGACCAGTCACTTGTTACAACTGTGGAGTTGTAGGAAATTATGCTAGGGACTGTCAGAGCCCCACTACCACATGTAACTATTGCAAATATTATGATCACACTATAGAATAATGTCCTACCTTGATAGCTAAGATCAAAGAACCTAAGTCAACAGTAAATCAGAACATCCAGCTTATTGCTGCTGAGCAGGAAGAACCAGAACTAAGAGTCAACATTGGGACTCGCAGCGGTGCTTCCACTAGTGGGACATCGCCGGATACTGAAAAGAACATAGGACTGGAGTGGGTGTGCAAAGCTACTAATAAATCGGCACCACTCGACCTGCAGAAGAATAAAGAAACATTTCAGGAAGCTAAGACTTTCTTTGATGACCCTATGCAATCAGGATCGCAGGTACTTCCGTCTAGGGGAGTACCGCAGCAAACACCTTGTGCCCTTAGTCCTGTGGAGACATCACAGGCTACCACATCAGGAAGATACGATGAGGATGAGTCGACAAGAAGTGTACAATCCTTCCTGCGGAGCTGCTTGAAACTCGTAAGAAATGAGAAAGCTATTAGAGAGCTTCAGTGCATCATAGATCAGTACCCGCCATCTTCTTCCGTGAGTAGTGTGCAGCGTGCTGTTCATAATATTATGGGCCATACAAGAACAGGAAGAGAGATGCGACTCACAGCACAAGTTGGAGAATTTGAAATGGATGAGGTGATACTAGATCTAGGATTAGAGGTAAATGTTCTGACTAAGCAGACATGGGAACAGATGGGTAGCCCTAAGTTAGTCAGATCGCCTATCCATTTGAGATTATCTAATCAACAAAGGGTATCGCCACTGGGTTGACTACCGCAAGTGCCAGTTGACATTGACGGATTTCGCAGCTCTGCGGACTTTGAAGTTATAGAAATCATTGGCGATAGTAGACCATATCCAGCATTACTAGGCATTGATTGGGTGATCGATAAAATGGCCGTTATTGACCTAAAGAGAAGACAAATGACATTTGAGGATGCGCAGATCTGGGTCATCGCATCGTTGGATCCTCTTCAGGGTCCTAGATACATTGAACCTATCCGAGCAGAGGAAGAGGCACGTAATATGGAGAGTCTCTATTAGATGACTGTGAACCAGAGTGACTACATCAATCCAATCACAGAAGGGAACATTAGTTGGTGATGTGACAGCTCATGCGCATTAGATTCAGATTTTGGTCTAGAAAACTGGCAGAATAGACTTTACAAAGTATCAACGCGCAGATGTGAGTTTATGACTAAGTCACTGCGATGGATTGGCGCAGAGACTAATGAGACTCCCTCATTTCATGGTCTAACAAATATCTAGGAATTTCTCCCGCAGTTTGAACAACAAGTTCCTCATGAGCAGAGGATCGCAACTATGGACCTTGCAGTATGAGCCACACCTGCAAGATGGTGGTATGCACATAAAGAGAATATCGTATCATGGGATGATCTTAAGAGATTGATGGCGATCATATTCTCTACTGACAGGGAGTATGTCTAGTAGAAATACACAGGACAAAGTGAACCCAGGTCACATATTCAGACTTGTGAACAGAATTGGTCGGACATTCCCAAGGATGAATGGGTTCACCGATTCATTCACAATTTGGACACAGTTCCAAGGAACTAGTACATAGAGATTGAATTACGCAAGGGAACAACCAATAGGCCACTTATGATAGACAACTTTCTACTCACGTTCGCTTTTGAATCTGAGTATCCAAGTGTTGATCAGGACCTAGATGCAATAAAGATTAAGATATTTGAGGATTGCACCCTATCAGTACATACTCAACCTGAGTGGGCCATCCAGTTAGAAGATGCGCTTGAGTGCTATAACTTTGCAGCAGAACTAGAGGATGAGGATGAGGACCCTCGCAACATGAACATTCCAGATTCAGAAGGGACTTGTGATGTTGATGGACCGAAGCTAGAGACTCCAGCTATCACAGAGCCTATCAAGATTAAGAAGATCAACATTGGCACAGACATAGAACCAAAGTTTGCATCCATTGGAGACTATTGGGATGATGAAACAGTAGGACAGATTATAGACTTGCTACATGACTATCAGGACCTATTCCCCACCAAGTTCACAGAGATGAAGGGAATAGTTGGATACTTGGGAGTAATGAGGATACCATTGAAAGAGGATGCTATACCAATCAAGCAGCGCCCATACAGATTAAATCCGTGCTGTAAAGAAAAAGTTAAGGACGAGATCGATAAGATGCTAGAAGCAGGCATCATTGAGCCAGTGGAAGAAAGCGAATGGGTTAGTCCCATGGTTGTGCAAGAAAATAAAACCAAAGGAGACATCAGGATCTGTGTCGACTTGTGTAAACTCAACGATGCATCGCTTCATGATCCATTTCCGACACCTTTTACTAATGAAGTGTTAGACAATGTGGGAGGACAGGAGGTCTACTCCTTCACTGATGGCTTTTCAGGCTATCACCAGATCAGAATCCATCCAGAAGATCGATCTAAGACCACTTTTGCGACAGAATTGGGCTCATTCTAGTATACGGTAATGCCCTTTGGTCTTAAGAATGTAGCACTCACCGCAAGTTTTCAGACAAAGGCGAAGGAGTTAAGAACACATGAAGAAAGAGAACAGGATCTCAATCAGGTCCTACAGAGCATCACATTGGAGTTACCCCAATGTAGCATTGAGTTTGCCTTGCCTCTCACGCAGAAGGTAAGAAGAGTTGCAGACATAGCAAAGGCTCTGGAGGAAATAGTAACCAAGATGGAAGAAGACCACAAAGCACAGATTGCTGAGCTTGAGGCTCAAGCATCGGGCACCCCCCAGGAAGACAAGGAAGTGAGAGTAGAGGCCTTTAGACTCATTTCCGCACAGATGAAATCTCACATAGACGATGCACAGTCAGTGCTAGCTGATGGGACGAACACATGGTCGGAGTTGGATGAGCATCCTGAGAGAGTAGAACTCCAGCAAAGCATTCAACAGATAGAGAATTCCACAATAGCAATGAAGGAATAAATCAAGAGTTTAGGATCTCTTATGAAGATGAGAAAGACGACAGAGATGAACCGCTTGCAACTGGAAGTGCAGCGGTTGAGAGCAAAGGAGATACAAATCAATAATCTACTTCAACCATATCAGGAACAAATCACAGAGCTAGTCGAGGTGGTTGAGCAGAAGGTTAAAGAGTTCACAACAAGCAGAGGTGAAATTGATGCAACAAAAGACTCCAGCATTAGTCAAGCTACACTTGAAGCGGCACAAGAGTGTGTCGAAGCTATGCAGAATGAAGTCGCAGGACTTCGGGACAAATTTAAACGGACTTCGCAGGAAGCCAAGGAGAAAGTACAGCAGGAGAAGCCCGCTGTTAGTGGCTCGAGGACGAGCCATAAGTAAGTGTTATGGGAGTATTGGAGTAGGGTCCCGCAGCTATAGGAGAAGCTGCCATTTTGGTGGATAGACAGTTTTGGCAAAGATATAAGAGATAAGGTAAAGCTATGACGCCGTAGCATGTTTCTAGCTGCAGATTAGAGCCAAAAATTGTGACTATCAGGACAGAGAAGTCAAAGAAGACGCCAGTACCTCAGCAGCCGAGAAGAGAGAGTTCACCCACTGCATTCAAGGCAGTGACAGAAGATAGGAGGGCTCAGCTACCCTCATAAAGGAAAAGGGGCAACGAGGCCAAGGTATTGAAGATGAAGGACAGAAAAAGGAAGCGGCGCCCAGTACCCATGATCAGCGCCGGGAAGTGTGGAAGACTGCAGAGAGCTGTGGTGTGATGAAAAGCGGCTAATCCAAGTACACATATGCCGACTGTCACTAGTTAGGGTTTTGGTTTACTGTTGGGACAGGCCCACAGTGTTTTAATGGTGAGACCTTCGGGCTTCCTATAAAGGGATGTATTTTGTATTGTAAAAGGTTAGCCGGTCAGCCATTGGGTCTTTTATCTAGTCAGACAATTAGAGAGTCAGTTGATCTGTTAGCTCATAGACGCTCATGCACTGGTTCTGTATTCAATCTGCAATATCTTACTGTAACCAGCAGCT
>LPNX010392680.1:159356-181540 GCA_001517045.1 Pseudotsuga menziesii | reverse complement strand
GAGAGAGAGAATATTGTAAGAAGGCAATATAGAGAAAGAGAAGAGATCTAGGAGAGAAGGGCTCCCGACAGTGAGTGCGGAGTTACCCAGAAGATCTCTAGTTGCACAACAGGTTGCAGTAGAACTGTGTACTCTCTCAAGATATAATAAACACAGTTCTGTGGACGTAGCTTCTACCCTGGAAGTGAACCACGTAAAACCAGTGTGTTATGTGATTATTTAATGTGATTGTGCTTTACTTAGTTGATAGTTGTTATCTGTTACATGAATGTTGCATATCAGTTAGTAAATGTCTGTACGTCTCATTCAGTTACAACATTATTGAAGGTTAAAGGTGGATTTACATGTATCAGGTGTCTGCATATGAGTTTATCATTGCTTGTTTCACACAGTAATAAGTCATTCTGTTGAAGTGTTTCCAGTATACTTATTCGAACAGTAAGTATAGTTGAGGTAGAGTGTGTTGAACTGTGGAAGTTCACGTCAGAGTGTTTAATATCTTGTTGAAAGTTAGCCAAGTCATTTCACCCAGTGAGATAACCTTTGGACCGTGAGGGTCATAGTGGGCCGTACTATAGAAGATATCGCGTTGACAGTAGGCGATATCGCACCATCAGAGGATTTGCGGTGTGAGATAGCACAGATCGCGGGTTAAGTGGAAGAGAGAGTTGCGCATCACCAGAGTCGCTGCGATGCGATAGGAGTCCTTCCCCTGTCAGAACCTGCGAGGAAGAGAGACTGCGCATCGCAGAGAGAGACCTCACTGGATAAGAAGAGCTGCGAGACCCCAGGATGCTACAGAACCTGGTCGAAGACACTTGAGTCTTTGGCCAACCCATTAGAATTACTTCGGGTGAGACTTCAGGCCGCTTCACGGTTTTTCACCAAAAGGGCCAGTGAGCTAGGGGTGTTTTTGGTACATTACAGTAAACCCGGGTCTGCCCATATAGCCAACAAGTGTCAATTTTTTTCTTATGCTAGATAGTAAAAACTTTCATTTATGGTTTCTCCCTAAGTTTGTTGGTGGTTTTGGACCATTTATGACACCTAGCTCCCTTTTGGTCAACCAGGAGGTAATGCATCCTCATTAATGACTGTTTGGTCCCTTGGTGTACTCCCACTCCTTAAAACATGGATGTGGGTTGGATAGGGATTCCCATGCATTGTATTTGGGTTTTTTTTCCCCTTTTGATCTATTTTGGATTCCTAGAGCCACTCCCAGTCCACCATGTTGTCCACCATGCCTACTCCACCTTCATTTATGACCACCCTTGCCTCCTAAACATTCACATGAAATTGGTGACCGTTTGAGGTGGTTTGGGAGCCTATTGGTCCACCTAGGGGGGTTTTGAGGTCTAATGTATTCATCTTGACTGCCTCAAAAGGATAATGATTTTATTCTAATGTAATAAATGATAATCCAAAAACATTTACATATTGTACTATAATAGAAACTTCAGTTATTGGCACCATTTGTTAGTACAATTTTTTCCTCCTTTCATTGTTTTGTTCATTCATTGTCAAATTATTTCATTATGAGGATTATCTTAGGTTCTAGATCCTGCTGTAAATCAGAATTTTATAGTGGATGGGGTCTATTCCACATATAGGTTTCATTGGTTTTCACCAATTCCATGAAATCTGTGGCATTCCATAGTTTAGTTGATTTTTCTAGCTAATTCGACCACGACCTCATCAACCATTCAATCAATTGATTAGTCAACTGCTCAGTTGAGCCTCTAGTCAACTACCTTTCTAGTTGATTTTTTACTATCAACTCATTATATTTATAAGATATATAGTTGTGATGAAACTGTATAACCTTAGGTTCCAACACAGGAAACGATATCCAATGTAGCAACGCAAATCGAAAAAAAAGTTTGGGAGTCCCTCAGAAATGGACAAAAAAATATTGAGAAGAAGATATGAGACTTTAATGCAACATGATGGTGGGACTAAAAGGACTCCCAAACCTAGAAGATGAATTTGGAATTATTACCAATAAAACAATATGTGTAAGTTCTAACTAACAAATTAGGAATTTTAATAATATAAGGTTCACATTGCAATATATTTGTACAAATCCTAAGGAAAATTGAAATGGAGATGGATGATAAAAAAATATAGGTGGAATGGTCTTACTCTATATGCTAGTTTTGATATCTTTACCTCCTAAATGGAACTATTAAATATTAATGTTGAATGTTGTTTAAGTTAAAATTTGATAATAACCCTTGATAATCTCATCAAAACAATCTCGATGAACAATAATAGTGTCATGGAATACTAAAACATTATAATAAAAAAATCACTAGTTTCTCAAATTATAGGTAAATGGGTAAACAAAATAACTTCATTTATGGGACAATACTAGCATCATTCTTCATTGAGGGACTCCATTTTTTATTCTCCCCACGCCACTCTCCCTCCTCCTAAGCAACATTGATCCAAAAATGAAAGGATCTACTACCACTTGAATTTGCATGTGAATTCTTAAACCAAGTTATAAAAAGACTTCAAATAACAATCCTATCAAAGGCTCACAAATAATTGAAAGAATATAAATGAACAAATAATGCAAACCATAATAATGTGGACACTGTATGATAACGGAGTTTGAACCTGATGGACTACATCTCCAGGTCTAGCTTCAATGAGGACCTATCTTATTAGTCTTAAAAATGCTTGAACATGTACAAAATTCCTTCCCAAAATAGGTACAAAGATACTTAGGCATAAAAAATGAAGTCCACTCCCTCTACAAAATCTCTCAAGAGTGGCTAAAAAAACTCTTACAAAATTAGAAAAGCTTACAAAGCCTTCAAAGGAATTTGGAATCATATCACCAAAAACTTCAATGCATCTTCCAATTCCTTCCCATGGAAAATTCCATTGTTTCTATAACCCAAAATTTCATAGCTTATCCCAAAATACAAAGGGATTTACAAATATTTGATCCCAAACTTAATGGTAAAAATATCCATTTAAACATGCAGAAATTATGGGAAAATTTCTAAAAAAAAATACATGATTGTTTAAAAAAAAATAAACAAATCTGATATATATATATATATGGTTAAAAAAACCATATAGTAGTTTGAATTTGTTTTAAATTTAGGTCAAAGGGAGGTGGTCCTTTTTGGGGGTTAAAATCCACTCCAAACCAATTTAAAATTAATATATTCCAAGTCCATTCAATGCATGGATCCATATCCCATTGGTATAGCTCATATATGGGGGAGGGGACATCTCGGCATCAAACCCGTGGGCCTTCTGCTTCTCTCCATTTAACACTGGATATGACATGTGATAAGGGATATGGTGGAAAAGATTAGCGGATGATAAAGGATAGAAGTGACAAAGGTTTTCAGTGGCATTAATTCGCATATAACATATGGTCGCGTGGTCCATCAGATATGTAGTATGGTTACAATTAAATATGGATATGGGGGCCAAGGGCTAAGCCCTTGGTCTGACCTTTTTTCCAACTATCACACCATTCAAGCTTAAATAAAGGTGATACTCTATATGGTTAAGTAAAACCAATAGATAAGATGACTAGGAATATTATGCGGATACTTTTTCATAGAAGAGGTCGGAGGTTCGATCCTACCCAACCCCAAAATTTTTGGAAAATAAAACAACCCACACGCCAATTAGGATGCCACATAGCATTCCTTGATTCATCCACCTCATTTTCCAGTGCAATTCCATTGGATGCCACCTCATCTGGCACTAAACTTGACTTATAATGTGGTGCTCTATGGTGGTGCCACGTTAGTGTCATACAAGTCACATGTCACCCTTACAATGGTGCCATTTGGCACCCCCTTTTTTCCCAACTTAACATATTTTGTCGAAAGTTCATAACTGAATAACTTTCACGTCCGACATCCGTTTTGTATGAAACGAACGCCGCCGAAAATATATCGTCGATCTCTATGTAGATGAAATATTATATTCACAATTTTAATACCTTAATTTTAATTGATCTCATAGATCCTCCTGGATAAAAACTTCCCATTGAGAATCTTTTGGACCACCAAAAGCCTGAATCATTTAGAATTCAAGTGAGCAAATGTTTATCTGACTTGTCCCGTATCATTTCACCATTCTTCCTAAAACCTGTAGATTTGACTTATCATAATAACAATCAACACTGGACTAACATTGTTACATACATTAATATATTTTTCAACCATATCTCCATTCAATATTGTCAGATCTAACCATATATTGTTGATCAGTAGAAAGCTGAATATCAAAATTGAACATATGAAAGAGATTGTACCCACATCATGATTATGTTTTATCATAGGAAAACTATAAACCGTAATATATGTATTGTGATGTAATGGCACTTCCTTTTCATGCTTAGGATTTGCTTCTTCCTTCAATTGCATAGAGACAAGTGCCAAATTCTAACTTGCATTAACGAACCTCTTTTAGTTGTTGTGTAGTTCCCAATGGTCTATCATTTTTAAATGAATGTGAATTTACTATATACTCAATTCCTTCCTTAAACAAATGATATTGATTATGTTCTCTATAGAAAATTTCCTTTTGAACGTATAAATATGGGCTACCCAACACAATTCCACAGATGTCTAGTGGAAACACATCAAATCCGACTTCATATACAAACTTGAATGTTATTTCAAACTTTAGAACACATTTCTTTGTTACTTGTAATATTTTATATTTTTGTACCCATCCTAATGGATAAGTTTCCTTATGTGGTTTTGTTGTTAATCCCAACTTCTTAACGACTTCTTCTAAAATGATATTAGCTTGGGATCCATTATCTATGAGCGTGTTGATCTTAGCTTGTTTTGTGATTATCCTTCTATGAAACAATGCATTCCTTTTTCTATCCTTAGAACTGACATGATCTTTAGAAGTAGAAGCACATGAATAACCAATGTTAGAATCATTACCAACAATATCTTTACATTTCACACCTATGATAGTTATTTTTTTCGTCGTCATAATCCGATCTAAGGTCCTTAATGATAACCATGTCCTTTTGCTTCTCTTTTGATCCTTAAACCACTTTGGTTTCAATTCTGGATGAAGTACCCAACACTTTTCTTCTTTGTTCCCTTGCTTTTAACAAAATGAGCATGTAGGCCTCTCATCACCTTTCATTACTGTAGTTGTATACTTACCTTTCCTTTTTTCCTTGCCTTCTTTTGACTATATGGATTCAACTAAAGAAAAGTTATCATGACCACTCTTCCCTTTGGATTCAATGTGTATATTGCACACATACCTAATCAATGTTAGTAGGATTAAACATAAGTATTATATGATGTAAATAACTATGTAATCCTCCAATAAAGTTGAGAAGAGTTTCTTGAGTGTAAATATATATACCCAAAATCAAAGCTCTCTTTCTAAATTCTCGAGTGTATTCTTGTGCGTTCTGACATTTACCTTGCCTTAAGTTTTGATAATCCAGCATGGCTTGTTGTATGTAGTCTAACGGATAAAATTGATTCTATAATGCAACACTAAATCCATACCAGGAAGAAATAATTTTACCTTTTGTAAGGAGATCTTCCCATGTCTTACTCTCCCACCATATGAGTGCAGTGCATCCAATATGGAGAGTAGCCAACTGTATCGTTGCACTATCATGTACAAGCTTCTAGATATTTCCATACACCTCAATCTTTCTTCTCCAATCATCTAGTTTTTTTGCATTAAGCTCACCATATTATGTAGGAAAATCAAACTTATTATCAAGTTTTAAATAAGGTAAATTAGACTTAGCCTTCTTAGGTTGTTTCTTTGGATTTGAATAAGTATTATTGGATATTTTAAAAGAGGAAGAAGAAGATGGAGAAGAAGGGACTCATACTTTTCCCAAAGCATTATCATATACTTTCTCCTTATTTGTTTTCTTCTTTTCCAATATCTCTTCATAATTTGCAAACAACTTTTCTACCTTGTTTTCCATTTGATAGAAATGCTTGCGGAAAGCCTTCTCATCTTCTTCTCGGTATTGTTCATATTCCATTTTCATCCTTTGATGTCTATGTCCAATATATGAATCGAAAGTCTCAAGTTTTCCTTCACCTCACTTCATCCTTGATCTAGTTAGCATTCACACCCTGTAATTCCCTAGTCAACTTGCTCTAATATCAAACATGATCTGAAAATGATAGCATCTACTAATACTTGAATTTTCATGTGAATTCCTAAACCAATTAACTTATAAAAAGACTTAAAATAACAAGCTTACCAAATTCTCACAAATAATTGAATGAATAGAAATGAACAAATTGTTGTAATATTTCATTTTCCTTGGAAGGTAATAATGTCTTTGTATTGTGTCGGAAGATATCCACAATATTATGTAATAGAGCAATACATTATATAACATATTTATTATGGAAAAATATACTCTTGATATCCATCATTATATAAAGAGATGTTATTTAGGAGAATTATACTATCCCACATGTAATATGTGAGAGTAATTCCCCCTCATCTCTTGGTATAAAACAATGTCAAGGGAGTCACATCAAACAACAAACTTGATCTTTCTGTATTGTATTGGGGTTTTTGTCATTGCTCTTTTGTAAGCTTCAGGAGATATTCTAGAGATAATAGAAGACTACCTTCTCGTGGATGTAGCCCAATTGGGTGAACCACATATATCTGGTGTTCTCTTTTCTCTTGTTCTCTTTTGTACTTATTGTTGATGTATTATTGTTTTGCATAGATAGGTAAGCTAGTTATCTTGATCCCTCTTTCCAACATGGTATCAGATTTGGTTTCTATGGTTTAGCCCCTTCTATATTTTTCTAATTGTTTTATCATCTGGCCATTGTTTATTTTGTAGATTTCCTTTCTATCTGGTAGCCATTAGGCTTCTCTTCAGATATGGGCATATTTATACACTTTTTAATGTCTAATACTAACCCTATTTTGTATATTTTCAGCAAAAAAAATTCAAGGGTTTCTTGATGTTTTCTTTGTATATCTATATGATTTTTTTGTATTGTCCTCAAGGAGATCTATCTTCCTATTATTTAGATCTAGTTTTTTTTTATCTAGAATTTTTTTTCCACGAAAAATTGAGGTCGTAACTTTTAAATCCATATCTGAAACTTTTGGTGAAAAATATAAAGAATTTGGTTATAGATATGATTCATTCTCAACATTATACTCGATTTCAAAAAAAAATCATTTGATTTCATGCCCGGAAAGCGAAGATATCGCTGATTTAAAATCAGTTAACTTTTAGAAATTTTTCATATAGATGAAAATATTGCAGAGATGATATCCTTTGACAAAATATACAAATTTGTATTTGACTGAGTCATATTGATTGTGTTATGGTCATTTCAAATTTTTGTCTCAAAACTTTTGATATACATTAAAATAAAATAAACATTGGTAAGATCTTTTTAGTTTACTCATTATTTTCTTGTCATTTCTAGACTTTGAGTTTTTCTTTATTTTCTATCATTATGACTTCAGAAGTAGCTTCTATTCCTAAACTTGTTGGTCCTAACTATCTTGCATGGAAGAGAAAAATGATTGATGTTCTCAAGAGTAAGAATCTATGGAGAATTTTTAACGATGAACACAGGAAACCTTTTGATGCCAAGGATGTGGCTATATGGGAAGAAAAATGTGATCAAGCAAGAGGGCCCATTGGTCAAACGATTGCATATGGTCTCCATGTCATTATTGAGGAATAAGACAACCTGATTGAGGTATGTAAAACTCTTTCTTCTCTCATTTATAAATATGATGATGTTTCTACTTATTACCTTGAAACGAATATTTTTGAGCTAGATCCCACTAACTTTGATAGAGTAGAATTTTATCTTGCTGAAGTGAAAACCTTAAATGAAAAATTAAACAATTATGGTGAAGATTACAAGAAAACAAACACTACTCTTATAATTCTTGTAGATCATAAATTGCCATCTTGTTTTGACATATTCATTCAAACTAGGAATAGAGATCTTGAATTGTCTCAAAGTACTATGAAACCTACTTTTGATGCTTTTTGTAAAGGGTTGATTAATGAGCAAGAAATGTTAATTTTTTAAGGACAAATTTCACATAATAAAGCTCTAATTGCTCATAATCCTAAGAAAAGTTTTCATAATGGGAAAGGTTCTTTTTCACACACTTCAAAACTTACTAATAATTCTTGTAATAATTCTAACTCACATCATGAAAATAGTAATAAGAAGAAAGTGTATGATCCTTGTAAGCATTATGGTAAAACTAATCATCCTAAAAAGAATTGCTTTAAATTGAAATGTTTAATCTATAAAGATAAAAACAAAGGTTCTGATGAATCCCACATAGCTTTATGTGCATCTGTTGTTTCTTCTAGTAAATCTTCTTCTAATGTGGAATGGATAATGGATTCTGGTGCTTCTAAATATATGACTGGTAATGCTTCTTTATTTAAATTTTATGACAATAATAAAAACATATCTCAGAAAGTATCTATAGGGGATGGTAAACAACTTTCCGTAATTGGTTCCGGTAATATTAACGTTGTTAATGGTCAATTGGAAGTTTTTCATGTTGAAAATATGCCCATCAACTTTCTTTATATTTATTGTGCATGTCAGAAAGAATATAAATTTGAAACTTGTCCTGATAAATATGTTCTTAAAGATATCAACCATAATTTTAAAGTATTTTCTTCTGGTCTTATGGATCATACTGTTGGTTTATATAATTTTACTGGTTTTAATTCAACTAAAATACAACCTTTGTATTCATATGTTGCTTATAACGATGAACTAAGTAAATTATGGCATGAAGTATTAGGTCATTTGAATTATGTTAAAATGCAAATGTTAACTAAAATGGTGCATGGCTTACCTCATATTTCATCTACTGGCGGTGTTTGTGAAAGTTTTGTTCTTGGTAAACATTATAGAGAAATGTTTGATAAAGGTAAAGCATGGCATGCTAAAGAACCTTTTCAATTAATTCATAGTGACATTTGTTGTCCTCTTGAAGTTCCTTCTATATCACATGAAGTATATTTTCTTACCTTTATTGATGAATTTAGTATAAAATCATGGGTTTATTTTTTGAAACATAAAAGTGAAACCTTTTTTAAATTGAAACTTTTTAAATCCTTGGATGAAAATGAATATGGTAAAAATATTAAGAATTTAAGAAGTGATAATGGGGGGGAATTCATTAAGAAAGAATTTGAATATTTTTATCTAAACATGGAATTGGACATCAAAAGACTGTTCCTTACACACCTAAATAAAATGGACTTGCTGAAAGGAAAAAAAGAAATTTAGTTGAAATGGATAGATGTATGCTTTATTCTAAAGGATTACATAAGAAATTTTTGGTTGAAGCCATAAGTTGTGCTAACTTTATTTGAAATAGAGTTCCTACAAAATTTTCTAATCCTACTACCCCTGAGGAAAAATGGAATGGTATAAAACTTGATATTAGTAACTTTGAAGTGTATGGTTGTGAATGTTGGGATCATATTCCTGATGAAAAACAAAAAAAAGTTAGACATTAGAGGAAATTTCAATTTAAAATGGGGCTTCCAAAAATAATACAAATTCCGTGTCATCATTTATTAGCCAATCAAAATGCTTAAAAATTCAAAATGGGGGCACCTCCTAAACATTTTTTTAATATAAATTTGGGGATAGGTATCGTAAAAAAACTACTTTTTTTTTCATATTTTCGACATATCTCCTTGTGTTTTTACTCAAATTTCGATCGGGAGAGCTCGTTGGATGCGAAATTAAATTATGCATCCAACGAGTACCCACTTGAAATACTTTTCATGGGCCCCTCTACCCCAAAAACAAGGAATACTTGAAAAGCTGTGATGATGACATCATCATCACATATTTTCAGGTATTTATTATTTTTTGGGTAGCGGGGCCCGTCAAAAGTATTCTGAGTGGGTACGTGTTGGATGCAGAATTTAATTCCACATCCAACGATATCTCCCGATCGAAATTTGAGTAAAAACACATCGATATATGTCTAAAATATGAACAAAAAAATAGTTTTTTCTTTTCTTCCTCCAAAATTAATAAATAAAATTTTATTGTTTTAGCTATTCTTTTATTAATTTTACTTAGGAAGCCCATATTTAGTTGAGATTTCCTCTAATGAACCAAATCTCACAAGCGTATATTCATTGGTTATTCTGAGGATTCTAAGGATTATAGGTTGTTTGATCCTTCTAAAAAAAGTTTCATAATTAGAAGAGCTGTTCAATTTATTGAAATATCTACACCACCTAAGTCTGTAGCACCTCATGTTACTATGAATATTCCCTTATCACTTTTTACTCCTATCTTAGTTACTCCTTCTAGTTATGTGACTGATCTTAGTTCACCTTATTTCTCCTCTTCAAGTATTCCACCTAAATGTATCAAAGATACTAAATTGACGGTTGTCCCTTCTAAAATTCCTGTTTGAGCTCCGAAAACTCTCGAATACCATCACTCTCTCATCTGAAGTATGCTATAGATTTATTGGCTTGTTTCCACATGAGTGATTGTAAACCTGCTCCTATGCCTTTTCAGTCCGTTGTAAAGTTAACTGTTGAGTGTACTACTTCTCTTGTTGCTGCTACTCTTTATCATCAACTTGTCGGAATTTTGATATATTTAACCCACAACAGACCAGATCTCTCTTTTTTCGTTAGTATGGTTTCATGGTTCATGCAACAGGATCATGAAAGTCATTGGCAGGAAGCTAACAGAATTCTGAGATATTTACAGGGGACATTGTATTATGGTGTTTTTTATTTGAGCAGTGCTACAGTTTTACTTTCTAGTTATACATATTCTGACTGGGCAAGTGACAGTTCTAATCGACAGTCAACTATTGGTTATATATTTCAACTTGGTTCAGGTCCTATTTGCTGGTCCAGTAAAAAGGTGAAGAGTCTTTCTTTATCGTCATGTGAAGCAGAGTATAGAGCAGCCAAAGAAGCATCTAAAGAATCAGTTTGGCTATGGAATGTTCTCACTAAGCTTGGTTTGGTTATGGAATCATCCATTGTGTTGAAATGTGACAATCACGGTGCAACTGAACTTGCTTACAATCTGGTATATCACTCCAAGACAAAGCATCTTGATCTTGATGCTCATTACATTCAAGGTCTCATCGCAGATGGTATTCTTTCTCTTGAGTATTGTCCTACCGAGCATCAGGCATTCGATATCTTCACGAAATCCTTAACAACAATGAAGTATATGCATCTTCATTCTTTACTTAGGATGAGGGAAGTTGTCATCAAGGGGGAGAAATAATGACTCCTTCCTTCCTTTGTTAGTGGTATTTTCTCCCAATGATTATTAAGGGGGAGTGTTGGAATATTTTATATTCCTTGGAGGGTAATAATGTCTTTGTATTATGTCAGAAGATATCCACAATCTTATGTAAAAGAGTAATACATTATATCACTTATTCATTATGGTAAAGTATACTCTTCATATCCATCATTATATAAAGAGATGTTATTTAGGATAATTATATTATCCCACTTGTAATATGTGAGAGTAATTCCTCCTCATCTCTTGGTATATAATAGGGTCAAGGGAGTCACATTAAAAAAACAAACTTGATCTTTCTGTATTGTATTTGAGTTTTGGTCATTGCTCTCTTGTAAGCTTGAGGAGATATTTTGGAGATAATAGAATACTACTTTCCCGTGGACGTATCCCAATTGGGTGAACCACGTATATATAGTGTTCTCTTTTCTCTTGTTCTCTTTTGTACTTATTGTGTATATATTATTGTTTTTAATAGATAGGTAAGCTAGTTTATATGGATACCTCTTTCCAACACAAATAATTCAAACCATAATAATGTGGACACGGTATGATAACAAAGTTTTCCCCTGATGGACTACGTTTTCGGGTCCAGCTTCAATGATGACCAATAATACTCTTACAAAATGAGCAAAGCATACAACGCCTTTAAAGGAACTTTGGCATCATATCACCAAAAAATTCAATGCATCTTCCAATCCCTCCCTATCTCAAATTACGTTGTTTATAGATCCCAAAATTTCATAACTTATCCCCAAATACAAAGAGATTTACAAATATTTTATCCGAAACTCAATGGGATAAAGATCCATTTAAAAATGGAGACAATATGGGAAAACTCTAAAACAATACATGTTTGTTTAAAAAAACAATAAATAAATTGTTAGAGAAATAATCCGCCTTAGTACCATGATCATAGACCTAAGACACATTTCATTATCCTTCATGTTATATTATATGGTCAAGACTTCTTCTATATTCATCATTTACTGATAGTTGAGGAGATCCACTTTGATAATTCTAATAGTTGAGGCACTCCATGTTGATCATTCTCACAACGCATGTGCCATCATTGATAGCATGTCTATCTTGATGCACTCCCCCATCCTGATATTCAGGGATATGTTTGACCATAGGTGTTAGTGCATGTTTGTTGTGGTTTTTGGCCTTCCTTGAGAATTTATTGCCTCGTGGAGCCACTACCACTCTCCCATGTTCCCACCCACTCCTATCATGCCTTCATTTATAATCCAGCATGTCTCACACATGTTCACACTTTAATTCATGATCGTTTGGGATGGTTAGGAAGCTGATTTGTCCACCTAGGGGGGTTTGAGGGTCAAATCAACGTTTGGCACCTGTATGCATCCAAATAGCCTCCAAATCCTCATGGTAATATAAACATGTTCCAAGCATATTTACATGTTGGACAGTCATAATAAACTCAGTTATTGACTACATTTGTGTATGCTATTTTCACTCTTTCTATTGTTTTGTGCATAATTTGTGTGTAATATCGAATTGTGAGAATCGTCTTGGCTCCTAGATCCTACTGTGAATCAATTATCACATGGTATCAGTTCTCTTTCGATATACAAATCAAATCCAAATTGTTTGAGTTGTTGTTTGAGTGCTTTTCTAGATAGATTCGGGTGTTTTCATTGTAGGTACATTTAGCAGAATGTGACCCAGTGCGCAAGTAGAAATGGAGTAGAATCATGTATTAATGAACCCATTCAAATATTTTGAATGGAATTCCTAAACGGTGATCTAGCTAAGTTCAAAATGAATGTCAAAGTCACCATGGGGACTGAAGTCAAGCCCAACTCTATTGTGGATAAATCGAAGTACTTCAACAGGATTGATGAAGCATTTGGAATGCTTTGTCTCAACATTTTGAGACACTTGCTCTTCCATGTAGACAATATGACAAATCCCAATGAATTATGGCTCAATATGGAGTCATTGTTTGGGAATATTGATGATATGAGAGGTCACCATCTCAAAAATGAGCTAATCTCACTGAGTCCATCTCACTTTGAGACAATCCAATACTTCTTCCCAAGTTCAAATCGTTGGTGCTTCAGTTGAAATAGTGTGGCATAGAGAGGAAAGAGGAGCAACTCATATTTTCCATACTTTGGATTCTAGGGCCAGAGTATTTAGTGTTTGTGTCAACATTCCACTCTATCAAGATCACAGCTCAAAACTGGTACATGCATTCACTGGTTGACTTCATGGAGTCACTTACTCGAGAGAACGACAAGTTAGTGAAAATGGGTATCATCAAATCAAGTAAGGATCAATCCCTTGCTACATAAGTTTTGAATCCATCCAAAGGAAATAAGAAAGCCAAATATTTGAAGAAACAACACAAGAAAAAGCAGGAGAAACCCAAATATTTAGATTGGGGTTCGAATCCTTCCAAGGACAAGGACAAGAAGAAGCAAGAGAAGTCCAAATGCACTTATTGTCAGAAGGGGTGGAATATAGAGAGTGCATGCATGAATAATACCATAGACATGATGGAGCATCTTCTTGAGAAGAACAACATCCCACTTCCTGAGGGCATGAGGAAGAAGGGGGGTGGTTCAAGCTCAGACAATAAGGAGAGGTTCCATGCATTGGTTGTTGGTTCTTCAAGCTCTTCTTCCTTCATCATAGATTCAGTAGATTCTAGGCATGTGTACTCTTTGCAAGATTCCTTCTCGACCATGTATCCTTACAGTGGTCTATCTATTCTCATAGGTGATAATTCAAAAATCCAAGCCAAAGGGATTGGCGGGATTTATCTTGAAGATGGGTACTTCAACAATGTGTTGTTTGTGCCTAATATAGCAATGAAACTACTCTCATTGTATAAAATGACACACACTAGTGAATCCAAGAGAGTAACATTTCCTCCAGATGCATTGGAGATAGCAGAAATCGCTACAGGTAAGGTTGTGGCATTGGATTTTGTTGATAATAATGCAATAATGTACAAATTCTCGCACTTCCTCCCTTATTTCCAAGGGAATGTGCTCCTGTCACATTCCAATGAGACAAGTAAGTTATGGCATGATAAATATGGTCATCTCAACTATAGGTACTTCTAGGAATTGATCAAAGAAGACATTGTAGAAGGGCTTCCTTCTATCAAGTTCTCAAATGGCACATGTAAAGGATGTGTAGTGGGAAAGCATGCAGAGTGCAACTATGAGAAAGGGAAGGAAAGGAGAGTTTCTTAAGTTATTTATTTGGTTCATTCATACCGCATAGGGCCTCTTCCAACACCCTCTTATGGGGAATGAAGCTATGTTTTGACTTTCATAGATGACTTTTCAAGGCATTGTTGGGTATATTTCCTCAAACTAAAATCTAAAGTCTTTAAGACTCTCAAAGTTTGGAAATCCCTGGTTGATAAAGCATGTGGGAACAAGAAAAAGGTACTTATGGCTAAAAATGGAAAGGGTTATGTTAACAAGAGTTTGTAGCAACTTCGTGAATAATTTGGCATCCAAATGCAACATTCGGTACCCTGCACACCACAACAAAAATTGCAGAGCACAAGAATAGGGCTCTCAGCTTGTACCCACATCATGCTTATGTTTTATCATAGGAACACTATCAATTGTAATTTATGTATTGTGATGCAATGACACTTCCTTTTCATGCTTCAGATTCTTTTCTTCCTAAAATTGCATAGACACAAGTGCCGAATTCTGACTTGCATTAACAACCCTTTTTTAGTTGTTTTATATTTCCCAATGGTCTATCATTTTCAAATGAATGCGAATGTAATATATACTCGATTCCTTCCTTAAACAAATGATATTTATTATGCTATCTATAGAAAATTTCCTTTCGATTGTATAAATGTGGGCTACCCAACACAATTCCATAGATATCTAGTGGAACCACATCAAATTCAACTTTATCTACAAACTTCGATGTTATTGCAAACCTTATACCACATTGATTTATTAACTGTAATATTTTATCTTTCCATACCCATCCTAATGGATAAATTTTCTTATGTGTTTTATTTTAATCCCAAATTCTTAACTACTTCTTCTGAAATGATATTAGCCTCAGATCCACTATCTATGAGTGTGTTGATCTTAGTTTGTTTTGTAATTACCCTTATATGAAACAATGCATTCCTTTTTCTATCCTTAGAACTGACATTATCTTTAGAAGTAGAAGAACATTAAGAACCAATTTTAGAATCATTACCAACAATAGCTTAACATTTCATACCTATGATAGTTATTTTTCATTTCTTCCTCATAATCTGATCCAATGTCCTCAATGTTAATCGTGGCCTTTTGCTTCTCTTTTGATCCTTAATCCACTTTGGTTTCAATTCTGGATGAAGTACCCAACACTTTTCTTCTTTGTTCCCTTTATTTTAACAAATTGAGCATGTAGGCCTCTCATCACCTTTCATCACTGTAGTTGTATTCTTACCTTTCCCGTTTTCCTTGCCTTTTTTTAATTGTATGGATTCAACTGAAGAAAAGTTATCATTACCACTCTTCCCTTGAATTCAATGTTTGTAGATTGCACACATATATCATCAAGGTTAGTAGGATTAAACATAAGTATTATATGATGAAAATAACTATGTAATCCTACAATAAACTTGAGAAGAGTTTCTTAAGTGTAAATAGGTATACCCGAAATCAAAGCTCTCTTTTTGAATTCGTGAGTGTATTCTTATACATTTTGACCTTTAGCTTGCCTTAAGTTTTGGTAATCAATCATGGCTTGTTGTATGTAGTCTAATGGATAAAAATGCTCCTTTGACGCAACAGTAAATCCATACCAGGAAGAAATAATTTTACCTTCTGTAAGGAGGTCTTCCCGTGTCTTACTCTCCCACCATATGATTGTAGTTCCTCCAAGATGGAGAGTAGCGAATTGCATCTTTTAAATATCATTTGAAAGTTTCTAGATCTTTCCATACACCTCAATATTATTGATCCAATAATCTAGTTTTTTTGCATTAAGTTCTCCATATTATGTAAGAAAATCAAACTTATTATCAAGTTTTAAACAAGGTAAATCAGAATTATCCTTCTCAGGTTTTTTCTTTGGAGTTGAAGAAGTAGTACTGGACATTTCAAAAGAGGAAGAAGAATATGGATAATAAGGCTCAGAAGCTTCTCCTCCTTTTCCGAAAGCATTATCCTCTTCTTTCTCCTTCCTTGTTTTCTTATTTTCCAATATCTCTTGATAATTTGCAAACAACTCTTCTACCTTGTTTTCCATCTGATAGAAATCCTTGTGAAAAGCCTTCTCATATTATTCTTGGTATTGTTCATCTGTCATTTTATTTATTGGATGTATGTCCAATATATGGATTTAAATTCTCAACTTGTCCTTCACGTCATTTCATCCTTGATCTAGTTAGCATTCACACTTTGTAATTTCGTAGTTTGTTGATGTATATGTAACTTCAGAATGTATTCACTTATGTATTCAATATGTTGTATTTGATTAGTCCCTGATGTTCCTATCAAGAGAATAAATAATGTAAACAAGTCATGTAAATTCATTGAGGTTAACCCTCCTTGTTGATCTGGGGTTAAATTCCTCGCAATTGTGGTAGGGTTATTAGACTCTCCTAGAGAAGTCACCCTGGTGAGTTATTATCAAGTCAGAAACTAGTATAAATAGAGAGTCAGCCTCTTTATTTAACATACATACACTCACTCAAATAGGGCACATGAGTGAGAGAGGAAGTGCTGGCACAAGTGAGAGAGATCAGTTGTCAGAGATCATCTTTATGTTTTCAAGTTTTACTTTTTCTAATGGTGCTCTTTCTATCTCTGAGGAAGTTGCAGGGTTTTCTCCTTTATGGTTTCCCCGAGGAAAATTATTTGTGTCTCTTGTGATTATTCTTGTGCATGTTATTCTCTCAGATAAGATCCTAAGATCATATTGCTTAAATGATAAAAATCTAACATGGTATCGGAGCTAACCTGAGAAGAAGACAATGTACAGCTACAGAAGCTAGGGATTCTTAATTTTTGGGTCTCTCTCCATAGATCATCAGTAAAAGGAGGCTAGGCTGACTCTCCATTGAAGGGCGCATCTTTTTGTTGAAGCAGAATTTGATTCTGAGCATTTTTAGTTTTTGCTGCGGGAAATTAGGGTTTTTTACAAAAGAGGAATTTTTGAGTGAGCCCAGCATAAAATTTCTCTCCTCATCAAAATAAAAGTTTAGAGTCCAAAGCTGAAGTTTTCGGTTAAGTAGAAGTCCAGGAATGTCAAACCCTAATTTGACCCTGAGCCTGAGAAAACCTAAAATACTAAAAATGGTAGTTTTGGTACATTAGCTATATATCAAGATTGAAGAAGTGTCATGGGACGACATTTTCACAGGCCGAAGATAAAATTCTGATGTACCCTATGTAAAATTTTTAGCCTCATAGTTTCTATATTCTGGGAGATATGATTCCTCCAAATCAGGGTTCCAGCCTCTTCCAGGATTGATCCCTAAATAGGACACCTGGGGAGAATTGCTATATCTATGGATAAGAATGTCCAAATGAAAAATTTTAAGATGTTACAGATAGGGTACAGACTTTAAGTTTGGTGGTAAAACGTTCAGACCCTGAATGTGAAACAGTGACACGTAGAAGTTCGTACAAGTTTGCTATGTTGAAAAGTGTAGAATTAAGTCACCATGGAAAACTATCATAAGTCCCAATTGGTGAAACCAATTATGATAAAACCTATGGTGTTGGAAATAGGAAAAATGAGGCTAACTTAGTACAAAATTTTAGACACAGAGGAGTAGTACTTTCAGAGATACCGCAGAAACAGTATCAGGAATTTATGCAGAAGAAATTGGAAAACTAGGGCTTCCTGTTCTGGGAGTATCCCTCCACTGTTTTCAGAAAAAGAGTACATTGGACAGCTAGCCTTGAAGAGGTCTATCTTTCTATCCAATTAGAAGTTTGAAATTCCAAGTTTTGAAAACTAGGGTTTCTCTGACAAACCCTAGATCAGCCAAACCCGGAACCAGGACAGACACCTCAAATCCGTAAGATCTAATATTTTGCTATTTACATTTGAGGTTCTCATTTCAAAATGATATATCACACCAGTTTGATGACAAGCTTGGTAAAGCTAAAAAAATTTGAGCATGGAAGTATAGTATTTCACTGGTTCTTGAAGAAAATTAATTGGACACCTACATTAGTGGAGAGGTTCCAGTTCCAGAGGGAGATGAGGCTAAATCCTTACATAAGAAGAACTTGGTCAAGGTGAAGAGGATTATTATTGATTCCATAACCTTATACCACAAGTGTATTCCCTTAAGACACCTAAGGATATGTTTGATTCCTTGACCAAGCTATTTGAAGAAAAGAATATAAACCAGATGAAGTGTAGGAACTCCGTGATTCTTCAATAAATTGACTTGGATCAGTATTTTAGTAAGAAAGGTATAGGAGACAGAGGGGGATGAGGCTAAGGCTAGAGCCAATAGAATCATTGCAGATTCTATTAAATATCATCTCATCCCTCATGTGTCATTCTTGAAGAAACCAAAAGGAAGTGTTCGATTCTATGCCGAAGCAGTTGAAGAAGAATAAGATACTATTATAACCACCTTGAATGGCCTCCCAGGATCATGGGATTCATTAATTCGAGGAATGTGTACCAGAAGGAAGTGATTATTTTCAGCAGACTTTGGGAAGAGTACACACAAGAAGAAGCTCAGCTCAAGAGAAGATGGGAGCAACTCAAGATCAAGCTCTCACGATCCAAAGAAGATCCCTCAAGAGATGAGGAATACCGAGGACTCAACTCTTGAAGAACCTCTTATCCATCTTAGAATTTGGATAAGAAATGATGTTGTTATGAATGAAGAAGATGATGAAGCTGAAGGCTCAAGAAGGAGTCTACCCACGAAAAGAATAAAGTTAAGTTTTCAATTTTCATTTCATGATATTATTTTGTTATGCATTTGTTTATATTCAGTTGATGTGTTATGCATGATAGAATGTTTGCATTAATTACAATATACTACTAATATGCATGTAATGGGTAAGTAGCTCATGGTGCTATACAACTATCCATTTCTACTTATATAGAATGAAACCTCTTTGCTGACATATTGGATTAGTGCACAATCTCAATGTTGTCCTAGTAGAGATGGAAGGCATCTAGAAAGTTTCCGTAAAATATGGATGAATGTTGTATTGGCTAAAATAGTTGCATGATTATATCTTTATGCATAAAAATTTTCCATTATGAATATGCCTTATGAAATGTTTCTAACCATACAACTAATGCATTTGAATTGTAGGAAAGATCATGTACAATTGCCTACAACAAAAGAAGGATGAGACTTGTTCCGAAGAACAAGTGACGACAATTCAAGAAATAATCCAAAATGAAGAGTAGTATGACAAGGCCTCAGACAGTCTCTAGTTATGTGACATTGTTGAGAGACATCATTGATGCAGATCCTTCCATTAAAGGAAATTTGAGGTCTAAACTGGGCCTCCTAAGGAAAATAACAAAATAATAGTTATTAATTTTGGAGGAGGATTAAAAAAAATACTTTTTTGTTTGTATTTTTGACATATATCCCTATTTTTTTACTTAAATTATGAGTAGGAGAGCTCATTGGATGCGGAATTTAATTCCACATCCAATGAGTAGCCACACTGCATACTTTTGACAGACCCTGCTACCCCAAAAACAAGAAAAACCCGAAAAAATGTGATGATGACATCATCATCACATTGTTTCAAGTATTTCTTGTTTTTGGGGTAGCAGGGTCTATAAAAAGTATGGAGTGTGGGTACTCGTTGGATGTGGAATTAAATTCCGCATCCAACGAGCTCTCCTACTTGAAATTTGAGTAAAAACACATGGAGATATGTCAAAAATACGAACAAAAATGTAGTTTTATTTTATGACAAATATGTCAATTCAACCATTATGGTTGACTTATTTTATTGAAATTCTATTGGTTCTTGAATTCCAACTCACAAAATTTATTGTTGGTGCATTTTATTATAAGGCCCATTTTAGACCCCAAATTTCCTATAATGCAACTATGAAGAAGTAGCCAAGAAGGAAGGGAAGGAGAGTACCAGTTCAAGAAGAATGATGTCTAGGATGCAGTATTAAGACTTGAAGGGAAGTCTGTAGTGTCTTCCATATGGATCTACAAGATCCAACATGGAGTAGATGGCAATATCATGGGATACAAGGAAATATTCATAGCACAAGGCTTCTCACAGAAAGAAGGCATATGCTATGAAGAGATATTTGTAGACATTGGAAGCTGAGACACATGACAGGCAGACTCATGTGTGCAAATTAGAGAAGGCCGTGTATGAACTCAAAAGGCACCCATGGGATAACACATACATGAGGATCTTGAAGATCACCTAGAGTGATGAAGATCTTAACCTTTTCTACAAGGTTGAATATGAAATCCTATAGAGGATGACATGCTCACAGATGGGTGCAAGAAGAACTTTTGAAAAGGTGTAAGATAGAGGATCTTGGTATCCAATGACCCTAGATGGATACATAGAATATTAGTAGCAGAAGAAGCTACTTGTCACTCCAATATAGAATGTTTCAATACATAGAGTATGAAAGGCAGAGGGAGAATGATGCTCTGCTTCAGAGGGACTGCAGAAGATTCTGAGGTTCGACATGGTATGATAGGATGGACAACTTACTGATGGCTCTAGGATTTACTGAGAGTAAAGAAGATTCCAACCTTTACTTCAATATTGAAGACGGAAGACCAGTGATGCTCCTGTTATATGTCGATGACTTGTTCCTGACATAAAAGAAGAACTCATTAAAGTTACAATAAGGAGACTTTCTTTCGAGTTCAAGATGAAGGACTTGGATATGATGCACTACTTTCTAGGCATGGAGGTGTGGCAGAATGGGAATGGAATCTCCCTAGGACAACGGAAGTATACAGTAGAGATCCTGAGAAGGTTTGGGATGATGGAATATAAGGCCATGACCACACCTATGGAATTGAACCTAAAGCTATTGAGTGTTTCTTCATTAGAGTCGATTGATGCCATGATGTATCGTTAGATGATTTGACGAATATGAGACCAGATATTTGCTTTGTTGTGAACACATTGAGACATGTTCACCTGATGGTTGCAAGACATGCAATGAGGTACCTAAAGGGTACAGTTGATTATGGGCTCAAGTATGAAGTGAATCAGAAGACTAAAGTGGAGCATTATGTGGATTCATATTGGGAAGGCAGTTCCATTAATAGGAAGAGAACTTCGGGGTGCCTCTTCAGTATGAGATCATGTGTGATATCTTGGTTTAGCAGGAAGTATTCCTGCATGGCACTGAGAATAGCCAAGGAAAAATATGTCGCCACTTGCTTGGCTATTTGGGAGAGAGAAGCAGTGAAGCTCCAGTATATGATCCAGATCTAGATCTCTCGAAAGAGAGAGTTCAATAATAGTTGGTAAGACAGGTTGTCTGAGCATAAAATCCTAGCGAAGCTCATAGGTGGATCATACGTAAATGGTCCTATAGGTTTTCCTTAGATGTAATCAGTCTTGTAGAAGCTCGCAGGTTATCCTTGGATGTAATCAGCCCTGAAGTGATTCTATGCTAGAAATGTCCAGAGTGAAGTTTGAGTACTTTAGGGAGAAGCTTGGTGTTCTCCAGATTGAGGTTCCCTTCCAAGGGGAAGTGATGAGTCTGAGAGCCTTTCTAACATGGTGGTAGGCAGTTCCTCCCATGGTTAGATGTAAGTGCAAAGCGCTTCTGACATGGTGGTAGGAGGTTCCTCCCATGGTAAGATGTAAGTGTAGAGCCCTTCTTACATGGTGCATTAGAGGAAATTTCAACTCAAAATGA